>CAIGQZ010001256.1:1331232-1388113 GCA_903798205.1 Danio tinwini | reverse complement strand
TATGTATGTATGTATGTATGTATGTATGTATGTATGTATGTATGTATATACATACGGTATTATCATTATTATGCATTGATAACAAAACTATTCATCAACACAAACACAGAGCTGTCAGTCAAACACACAGAGCAATCACAGACTTAATATCAGTGCTGACAGCTGGATTTTGAATTCTTTATAGTAATCTGTAAAGTAATCTCAAACATAGAAGGAAACAAACAATAACCAAACGCAAATAAATAAATAAATTTTGTTTTGTTAGAGCCCATGATTGCAGTACCACCAGATGACCTCCAGGGTGCGCTATATACCATAAAATTAGGACCTTGCGGTTTTATAGCCAAACCTATAGCCAGTATGTAAAACTTAGCTGTTCGACTTTTAAAAAATGCGAGAGGCGCTATTTTACAGTTACGTCACACTGCAGAAACCAACGGATGGCAGAATAATCTAATAAGAGTTAAAAAAAACTGTAGGACAATTTAAACAATTCAGAGAGAGATAGAGACAGTGTACAGATTTGACATTTACCTCAGACATTGTATTACATTCTCTGTAAAATGTGTAAAATGTTATAAAGAAGCCTTGATATTGAATGTAACATGGAGTCTCCTGTAAAGAACAGCTCAGCAGGTGAGATTAAAATGACTCCAGAAATCAAAATATGTTTTAAGATCTGTGCTTAACAGTGTTTAAACCAATTAATAATGATAATGTTAGTATCAGTAACAAAGATTAGACTAATTCTGTTTATGTTTTTTTACTACACAGGAATAGTTCTCAAAAATCAAAATGTTGTCATAATTAACTTGTCCTCCACTTCTACCAAAGCTGTTTGACTTTCTTTTGTTGAACACACAAAAAATATATTTTGAAGAATGTTGCAAAGCATGATATTTGTTTTGTTCCTACTGTGGGATATTTACACAAACGCATACACGTTTAAACATCTTTGTTTTGTTCCTACTGTTGATCCCAAAGGCTACATTTTCATTGTTGGGTGAATGATCATTTATTTAAATTGGATTATTCAGTTTCTGCCCTTTAATACTGTTTCCCAGAACACTAAAGCACTGCTTTTTTAATTAGTTATCTTTGTTCTGTTGAATTGATCTGTGCTTGTAGTTTGTGCTTTTTTTGTATTATATTTATGCAGATGTAAGAACTATTTTTGTTTAAATTGTTAAAGAGCACCTATTATGGGTTTTTGAAAATGACCTTCTATGCAGTGTGTAATGGCAAAATATAGATTTTTAAATCAAAGATTAGACTCAGAGTCGTATAAATGATTCATTGTTCATCCGGCTTTTTTGCCTGTTCCTAACACAAAACAATACCAAATATGAAGTTGAAGTGCTGAATCTGGTCAAATGTGAATGCCCCTTTCCCTTTAAATTCAATTCAATTCAATTCAATTCATCTTTATTTGTATAGCGCTTATACAATGTAGATTGTGTCAAAGCAGCTTCACATGGAAGTTTATAGTGAATTGAAACAGTGTCAGTTCAGTTTTCAGTGTTTAAATGCTAGCAGGGTGCGGGGACTGATCATGACTGAAAATGAACGTTCTGGTGATAAATGCAATAATCTACCCTGCAACGGGGGATTCATCAGCCGTTTGTTAAAGCAGGGATCAGATAAGACAGCCTGATCTTACAAGAAAATGTAAGTATTTTATGTTTTGTCATTTTAGTGGCTGATTCATACAAATTCGTATGAGTTCAGTCGTCCAAAAAATGTACAATTTAAAAAAGGAGGCGTGGCACCCAACCTCACCCTTAAACTCAACCGTTATTAGGTGATGAGCAAATCATACAAATTGTATGAATAATACAAATTAGCCACTAAATCAAAACATTACAAATTACCGTAAGATTGTGTTGGAAAAGACTATCGATATATGGGACTTTATCAGAGCTTGAAAGGAACTTTACAGTAAAAAGTTCATGGATCAGTTTCTTCCTCCTTTTCACAGGCGTAAGTGTGAAAGCGAGCCAATTAAAATTAAATTCGTTTGTGAGCTCGCAATCCTCTGCTGTTTGTCGTTGCTATGGCCAGCATCAGCTGTTCCTACACATGTGTGATCAAGTTTCTAAATATTTCAACTTTTGCCACTGTGTGGATTAATACTGAATGTGTGCCGTTGTTTTTACTTATGGTTAAGAATAGAGCAATATGCTGGTGTTTAACTGCATTACTGTAAAATACTCCTGCATTGGGCTCACACATATTCTCTGCAGTCTGACTACTTCAACAATGTTGATAAGCCATGGCTCTGTCTCGCGATGAACGAAGTCGACCAACGCAACAGACTGGGTCATCGGACCCATCAGCTCAGATTAGCATTGCGCTAAGGAGGAGATTGAGAACAAATGAATCGCTGAACAAATCATATGGGATGGGTTGGGATAATTAGGTAAAAATAAATGCATAATATAAGGCAATAAAAAATTTTTTTTTGACCTTGCATGCATATCAGCCTGTTGTTGGTGACCCTCAAAACCAAAATATGACCTTTTTTAAAGCATAATAGGGGCTCTTTAACAATTATTGACATATTGACTCTTTCAGATATTTTTTGAATCTTTCTGTTTTCTATGATTTTAGAAGAACCTAAAAGTCCCCACAAGGAGGAAAAACAATCATTCCTCCAGAGAACACAAAAGGTTATGAAGAACATCTTCCTTTGCTGCTGCTGCTGTCAGGACACATTGGAGTGTTTTGTGCCTCCACTCTCTAACCCTCATTACTTTGGTTTAAAATCTTCAGAAACACATTGTGCAGAAACTACACCTTACTTGGACACCACATGCATTTCTGAGCATACAGTAGAGAGCCTTTTTGTGCAGGATTTGTGGGAACGTTCAAACGGCATCTTAGGGTGTTCATACATTCTGTTGCCAGGTGAAGCCCCTGTTGAACTAACAGATGCACAAGATCTACTCAAGACTAGCCCTAAAATTACTAATATGACTACAGTGGATGTCACGTCAATCGCTGAGGAGACAGTGGAGGAGAAGAGCTCAACAAGTGAGTTTAAAATACAATGAAACCTTTCACATGCACTATACCACCAGTGTGATCAATCTTGGCTGGTCCTTAAAGGGTTCCATGAAACAAAATTACGTTTTAGTTAGTATCAGTATTGCTAGTTTTTAAGATATAGCTAGTGTGCTTCAAAACAGTTACAAAATGCACGCTTAGAAGGTATAAAACTGATCAACTGATATAAAAAATGGATCAACGGTTTTATTCACGTCAACTTGAACTACAGTTTCTCATCAAATCATAACCGATCAATTGCTCTCTAGTGTCTGACAAGCCCCACCCCCTAAAGACACTTTTCATTTGCTTTTCATTTGATGCACTAGCTTAACCGCTCTTACTGTCAGAGCGGTAATAAAACATAATGCTGTTGGCTGTTTTTTTTTTTTTTAAAGGGAGGAGCTACCCTTTAAAATTACATCAAACATTAAATAAAAAAAATGCATATTTCAATGCATCTCATGGGACCTTTAACTGTGTAATTAAAATGTTCACAACAACTGTGATCAACTTCTAAATTCAAATCTGCTCTCCCGTGATGATTCATGCTGAACCAGAAAAAGACATGAGTTGTGTTTGTCATAAATCCCAATATATCAGTGTTTTCAAACAATCATATTTCATTTTAGGTTTCAGACATTCAAATACACATAAATAAATAAATAAAATACACGCTGATGTCTATGGACACTGCAATAATAATTATTTTAAAATATTTTATTGTTTTTGTTTTAATCAAATAACTAGAATGTTATTTTATGTGCAGGTAAACAGCCGGATACATTCTTGTACACTGCGTTCTAAATTATCAAGCAAATTATGTTTTTCTGATTTCCCAGTTCGTCAAAGCAACATGACAGTCAATATAATCAGTATAGTTAGTCATCAACCATTAGTGTATAATTATAATTTTATTGAACAACCCTCCCATTGGTAACAGTATTTATTAAAAAAATAAATAAAAAATTCAAAATGCAAATTATCATGCACATTAGTGTTTAAAGGCCTTTTATAGGTTGTACACAACTGAAAATGGTAATTTATTGAATTAGCAGCATGAGGAGGTCATTTTTTTTTTATTAAAATCTATTTCAATCAGAAAGGGCAAGTTTCATGTTAACAAAAGGATTACTACATAACCCTTGTTCTCCGAGGGTGTGGGGGGGAACTTCATGCTATGTGGAAAAACTTCCATTAGGGGATTTCGCCAGAAAGCTATTCATCTGAAAGAGTAATAAAATAGGCCAATGAAATGCCAATAAATTGGCGGCGTCAGCGTACACAGCTGGCAGGAATTTCAATCATTTGTGTATAAAGATGCCAGCCGAGCATCACAAAGACACCTTCTCTAGCTGAAAAGCCGAACTACAGCTGTCAGCTAAGGAGTAATCACTGTGGCGAAGGAACAGCATTTCTGTAGTAACCGTTTTATTCCCCAGCGGGAGGGGAACTTCAATGCTATGTGGAAAAACTTCCACTATGGGGCAATGTATGAAAAACGCCACAGTGATTAAACTTTACCACGTCGCTGGTGAAAGGTGGCACTAACTTACCTTGTGATTAAAGGCTTACTGTATTTATATTTTTGGAGAGTGCTAAAAAATACAACTAGTTAAGTTCTAGGAGTTTTAAAATACAACAGTACATTGGCAAAGCGTGCCAGTCCACTGAGTTAGGTACTGGGGGCCTCAGAGGAACTCTGTAGGGTTCACCAAATAGGGAACCCAACTGGACAGAAAGAAAAAAACACACGTATCTCTGTGTTAGAGAGAAAGGCGCAGCAAGTGTGTTACAACACCAGACAGAATTTCCTCATTCACAGGAGTTATCCAGCACACTTGAGGAAATCAGATCCACTCGAAGATTATAAAATTTCGCAAATGTATTAGGTGTCGCCCAGCCCATAGCTCTACAGATGTCTGTTAGAGAGGCACCGTGTACTAATGCCCAAGAGGATGCGATGCTCCTACTGCAGTGCGCTCTAACTCCTGGGGGACACGGCTCACCCTGGCACTGATAAGCGAGAGAGATGGCATCCACTATCCAGTGGGCCAACCTCTGTTTGGATACGGCACTTCCCTTCTGCCGACCGCCGTAACAGACAAAAAGCTGTTCAGAGGATGTAAAGCTTTGAGTCCACATAAAAACGCAGAGCGCGAACACCTGCCTCCTCCATGCGCAGTGCTTGCAGGCTCACTATCTGGTCTCTAAATAGTGTGGTAGGAACCTTGGGCACATATCCATGTCATGGTCTTAGGATAACGTGAGTGTAAGTCGGTCCGAATTCCAGGCACGTATCACTGACCAAAAATGCCTCCAGGTCCTCGACCCTCTTGATCGATGCCAACGCGTCCAACAGAGCTGTCTTCAATGACAGAAATCTGCGTAGGCTCATAAACACTACAGAAAGATCCCAGGAGGGCATGAGAGGGGGGCGGGTGGATTTAATCGCCTCATGCCTCTGAGGAACCGGATGATGAGTTTATGCCATCCCATAGTGCCACCATCCACGGCGTCATGATAAGCGGAAACAGCAGCAAAGTAAACCTTCAGTGTGGAGTACGACAGCCTCTGCTCCAGTCTATCCTGAAGGAAAGAAAGCACCACACTGATCTGGCAAGTCCAGGGGTGTTCTCGAAGAGATGTGCACCATTCAGTGAATAGACTCCACTTCAGGGCGTAGGCATGCCTCGTAGAGGGTGCTCTAGTCTGAGGGTGCTTTAGTCTGAGAGTGCTCTACCCTACCACTGCAGCCGGTAGGTCACCTAAGTCTTCCTTGCTCCACCATATGTGGAGGTTCCACAGATCTGGGCATGGGTGTCAGATGGTGCCCTGTCCCTGAGAAAGAAGGTCTGCCAAATAGGGGCTGTCGCGAGGAAAGAGAGCTCTGATATTCAGGTCTGGTTGGGCTAGAGGGACACAACTAGCAAGACCTGCCCCTCGTCCTCCCTGACTTTGCACAGTATCTGTGCGAGTAGGCTCACTGGGGGGAACGCATATTTGCACATGCCCCGTTCCAGCTGTGAGCCAGTGCGTCTGTGCTGAGGGGGGCCTCGGTCAGGAAAAAAAACACTGGCTATGGTGGGTGCTCTCGGAGGAAGCAAACAGGTTGACCTGGGCTTCTCCAAAGCGCGCCCATATCAGCTGTACAGACTTGGGGTCGAGCCTTCATTCTCCTGAGCGTTGAAGCTGCCGTAAGAGCACATCGGCTGCACGATTGAGCTCGCCGGGGATGTGAATGGCATGCAACGATTTTGGCCGCGTTTGACCCCATGCAGTTGATATATGCTACCGTTGCCATGCTGTCTATCCTGACCAGCATGTGTTTCCCCTTTAGCACTAGTAAAAAATGCTGCAGAGCGAGATTCACTGCCAACACATGTCTGCCCCCCAGCCCGTGCTGGAAGCATCCGTCAAGACCACGACATGCTAGGACACCTGTAAAAATGTAGGGTCCGACCAAGAGCTGAGGGCACAGCAACACAGCAGAGTGACAATCACCCGGGGCGTACCCGCGTGCCATGCGCGTCTGGGGACACAATCATGAAGCCAATGCTGAAGCGTTCTCATTCGGAGCAACCCAAGCGGCGTAACAGCGGCTGCAGATGCCATATGCCCCAGGAGCCTCTGAAATAATTTCAGTGAGACCTGTCGAACTTTCTCATACAGCTCAGCATCAGGTCGGCATGCTCTTGGGAGAGGTGCATCATCATGGTGATTGAGTCTACCTCCAACCCAAGAAAAGAGATGCTTTGCACGGGGGCGAACTTGCTCTTCTCTAGGTTGACCCGAAACCCCAACAGGTCGAGGTGCTGGAGCACCCTGCCCCTGTGCATAATGAATTAATTAAAAATCAGCCAGTCGTCAAGTTAATTAAGTATGCGGATGCCTGCGAGCCGAAGAGGTGCTAGGGCCCCTTCCGCGAGCTTGGTGAAAACCCATGGAGACAGAGAGAACCCAAAGGGGAGGACTTGGAGTACTGCCAAGCTCAACCTTCGAACGCAAACCGCAGAAACTGATGGTGGCGTGGAAGAATGGAGACATGAATGTACGCATCGTTCAGGTCTATTGCTGCAAACCAATCCTGAGTACGGACGCACTGGAGGATGTGCCTCTGCATGAGCATTTTGAACGGCACCTTGTAAAGACATTGGTTCAAAACGTGCAGTTTTAGGATTGGCCATAGCTCACTGCTCTTTTTGTGCACGATGAAGTATTAGGTATAAAACCCGCTTCTCAGCTGGAGGGACCGGCTCGATTGCAACCTTCGCCAGGAGGACAGCAATCTTCTCATGCAAGACAGGGGCAGACACAGGGCTGACCCTGGTAAAATCCCCATGAACTTGGGAGGCCTTTTGGCAAACTGAATCGCGTAGCCAAGTCTGATCGTGCCAATGAGCTATTGTGATGGGCTGGGCAGCGCTAACCAGGCTGGCAGAACTCGTGCAAGTGGCATCATTGGCATGATTGTTGATGCACCAGCGGTGGGGCAGTATGGAGTGGGAGGGCTCAACCAAGGAGCACTGGGGTACGAAGGAAGAGCAGGAGGCATAAGATTCACTCTCACCTTCCTTCCAGAGTCCTGAGAGGAGGCTGGGGGTTGCGAGAAGGGAAGCTGTCTGCTAACACACTCAGAGATGAAGCAATGATCCTGGAAGGCATAGCATCCAAGACTGGCAGTTTTTGGGCTGTCACATCTGGAGAAGGGGAAAAATGCTCTTTCATTGAGAATTTGGCGAGGCCAGCAGCCTGGCATTAAACACTGTTGGATGTTGCGATGCCCGACCCTCCACCAGTGAAAGAGCAAGTCCCATCTTTTCCGGATGGCCCGTCTCAAGGACGCTTCGCGGTCCATTTACTGGTTCAGTGGGGGGAGCGACCTTAAATGCCCGTCGATAGATGATTTCACCCATCGCACTCAACTGCTCTTCACCGCAGTGAATCCCTGGGTGAATTCACAGATGGTGTCACTGAACAGGCCAGCCTGGGATATGGGTGCATTAAGAAAGCTAACCTTGTCAACGTCATGCATATCAGCCAGTTTAAGCCAGAGGTGGCGTTCCTAAACCACTAATGTGGCTATCGTCCTTCCCAGGGCACACACAGCCAACTTGGTGGTACGCAGACCACCCTCGTGCAGCTGGGCCAATCCCAGCTCTTGGTAGAGCTGATGCATGGCCATTGTGTGCAGGGCTGATTAAGTAGTTTTGCTTTTATTGGGCTCACCTGGCAAACTAATTATTATAAATGTCTGAGATTTATTTTAGTGTGCAAAAATTTTTATGTTTATGACACTTAATCCAATTTGCATAATAATTAGGAGCACAGTGTATTTTGGGAGAAGTTGATTACATATTGTAAATCCAGATGCTCTAATCTCTCCTTTGCAAGCACATAACAGCACCCATCACTCATCATAGATAAAACAATATCATAATTCCTAAGCTGTTTAAACAAACAAATGGATGTTATTACACAAATTTGAGAATTGTAATATCAGATATTTCAACAAAAAAATAATTAGGACTTAGGGGGTATTCATATATTGCGTCTTTTGCGTCTATTGCGTGTACAAGTTTGTTATTTCCAATGGATGTGCGTGGCTGTCTGATCCAGAACTTTGTATGGAATATACACATTTCAGTAGACTAATTACTTCAGACAAACACAAGCACCCAAACACGGCAGTGCTTTTTATTTTCTCCATAAATAAAACTTGTATTAGAGCTGCAGCAATGTTTTGTTAATTTGTCATCCTCTGAGAAAACAGTTGATTGTTGCCTAGCAATGACAGACGACAAAAGGTTTCCACACACTTTTAGACACAATATGTGTCTTACAGGGGTTTAACAATAAAACTGAAACACTGACTAACTTAATGTTGGAGGTTTCATGTCTAAATTTGACCACTTGGCTTGGTGGCCAATCTTCATTGATTGGACATTCTACCAATAAGTGCAGACTGTGAAGGTTTAATTAGCAAAATTTTAAACAACAAATTGTTGGTGGGCATCTCACGTGCACATCTGTGACCAAGACAGCAAGTCTTTGTGATGTATCAAGAGCCACACTATCCAGGATACTGTCAGCATATCACCAAGAAGGACAAACCACATCCAACAGGAGTAACTGCGGACACAAGAAGAAGCAGTCTGAAAGAGATGTCCAGGAGCTAACCTGGATTGTAACTTAAAAACCTAAAACCGTTCGTTGGGAGCTCCACAGGGTCAGTATACATGGCTGGAATTCTATAGCCTATAAATCTTTGGTCAGTTGTGCCAATGCCAAACATTGATTTCATTAGTGTCAACAGTGAAACTCCTGGGCTGCAGACAATGTGAAACATGTATTGTTCCCTGATAAGTCCACCTTCACTGTCTTTCTCACATCCAGAGTTATGGTGTGGAAAAGCCCCAAACAAGCGTACCACCCAGACCATGCCCAGAGTGAAGCACGTGGTGGATTAGATTTAGGCTGCAATATCATGGCATTCCCTAGGCCAAATACTTGTGCTAGACAGGCGCGTCACTGCCAAGGACTACCAAACTATTCTGGGGGACCATGCGCACACAGTGGTTCAAAAGTTGTATTATAAAGTCAGTGCTGTGTATCAAGATAATAATGCACCAATACACACAGCAAAACTGGTAACAGAGTGGTTTGATGAACATGAAAGTGAAGTTGAACATCTCCTATGGCCTGCACAGTTACCAGATCTAAATATTATTGAGCCACTTTGGGGTTTTTGGAATTTGGAATTCCCTCTGGCCACTGTTCAGGACTTGTATCTGTCATTCCCAAGAATAGATGCTGTATTGGCCACAAAAGGAGGCCGTACACCATACTAATGAATTATTGTGGTCTAAAACCAGGCGTTTCAGTTTTATTCTCCCACCCCTGTATAAGTTTTATGTATTTTTACATGTCGTACTGTGGATGATTGTTTTTTTTTTGCATTTAATATGAGGTCAGAGATGTTTCTAATATGCTTTATGTAATATATGTTTTCTATCAATGTGTAGAAAAACATTTAGGTTGGAAGGAGATCCACTCCTTTTTCCAGAGAGCACAAAAGGCTGTGATACGTCACCTACTCTGCAGCACTGTGGACATAGTGGAGCCTTTTGTACCTCGAGCAGAGTCTACTGTATCTCTGTGTAATGACTCTGCACGAACCTTAATCTTTGAGGAGACAAGGGATGGGATATCCAATGGGTTATGCAATTTGAAAAGCATCCCAGAGATGACACTGCCAGGTGAAGTGCTATGTGAGCCAACGTAGGCTACAAGAATCAAGGCCTCTTTTGTGGAGATCAGCTCAGCGGGTGAGACTAATTAAAGTTACATTTGAAACAGAAACATTTCTGCAGATACTTGATATTATTTTTAGATTGTAATATCTTAACCTTGACAAACTATATCTAGTGAAAGCCCAGTAATGTCTAGTTTTCATGTTGATATTGATAGATATTATGTTGTTAATGTAATTTATTCACAAAAGTTCTCATGAGAAGGTTAGTTTAATTACAAGCCTTTACTTTCCAGCAACAAAGTATATGTATTATCATAGAAAATTGGTCTTTTATTAGATTGTTAGAGATATTATTTGAATGAAATACCACATACCCCTTTTGAATACAATGTTTATTTCATAAATACTTTGAAAAACATGGAAATTGAAAAATATGGTTCAGATTAGGAATGCACTGGTCTAACGGCAAAAAACTAGATCTATTCGATTTTTGTTAAAAGCTCGCGATCGGCAACCAGCTGGTGTTTGGTTTCACTTTGGCTTAATACTACAAAGTCCATAGAGTAAATTTTGACAGAGATCAGAGAAGCTGACAGCAGAGCACAGATGTACACAGAGATAGACATGCTGATCCACACACAATCAGCTCCAAATTGTACATAAATGGATTAAACCTAACCCATCAGAATATGCATGGCAAGATATTGAACAATCAATCTGCAAAGACATACAAATTTCAGAATTACCTTTTCACAGTCAAACAATCAAAAATCATCACAGTTTTAAAATGCCAACAATAGAAGCAACTCTGACAGCCTGGTGGAAATTCCATCAGATCACAAATTCTCCACTCACACCATCTAAATACACCCCAATCTGGAATAACCCTGATTTCCTAGCTAACAAGAATCCACTCAACTTTCGTACATGGGCAGATAAGGGAATCACACAACTTCAGCATATCTTTAATAATAATAACCTGGCACCATTTTCCCATATAGCCCAGACATACAGCATTGGGAGTAATTGCTTTTTGGAATATTTACAAATCAAATCATCAATTAAATCAAAATTACTAAATCAATCAATCTAGACCTTTCCCCTCAAATCTCAGAGTTTATCAGTATATCTTCCTCCAAAAAATTGCTCTCCCAAATTTACAAAATGATATCAAAATCAGACAACGCATTAGTTCTACCAACCGCTAAATGGGAATCAGACTTATCCATTACTCCCAATGCTGCATTCTGGACTCAAATTTGCAAAAACACATTCTTCATGACTAAAAATGCTAACTTATAACTTATACAGTATAAAGTACTTCACAGATCTCATTTAACTGGGCAGACATTGTTTAAAATGGGTTTCACATCAGACATATGTTCATATTGCACACAAAACACCCCGGACACTTATCTTCACGCCTTATGGCATTCCACTTCAATTAAATCATTTTGGGAAAAGGTTACTGACTCACTCTCCAACTTAATGGAATGTCACATACCACTGTCTCCATCCCTCTGCATATTAGGTGATACATCCACAATAGATATAAATAATACAGATGGTCAGTTATTGCTGGTGGCGCTGACTGTTGCCAAGAAAACTATCCTCATGAACTGGAAATCAAGAAATACCATTCACATTTCATCCTGGAAAAACTTATCATCAGAATACATCTCCGTTGAAGATCCTCTTTGCCTGAAGCCACTCCCCAACAACACCTTCATCAGTACACAGACAGGAGGGGAGGGGGGACAGGGGGTCAGGTAAAGGTAAAAAACTGTCTCTGGTATTAAATCTAATTAAAAATAAAATGAATCAAAGAGGGAAAAAATAAAATAAAAAAGGGAAAGGGGAAAAAAGAAAAGGGAGGGAAAGATTTATTATAAATTTCATAAATACTTGCCACATTATAATTCAGTCTTTACATACTTCTACCCCTTTTGTACTATTTGTTTTCCTTTTCTGTCTCTCTCAAATTTATTTATTCATTTTATTATTATTTTTTTTTTACCATTATTATTATAATTTTTTCTTCTTCTTCTTTTTCTCTCTCCCTCAAGAGGTGGGAGAGAAAGGGATCGTGAGGTTGGCGGGAGGTCGTGGTGGCTGTGGTGTACTCGCGCTGATAATAATAATTACCTGGCCGGTCTAACAACAGATAAAAAAAAAACAAGTATTAAAAAAAATAAATTAATTAAAAATACTTGCACATACTTACATATAGTACATTCACAGGGTAAGTGTGACGTGGGCATGGCAGCCTGGGCATTTGCACCGGACTGATCCATGCTGCACGTCATACTTTTTTAATGCATCACAAAGCAACTGACAAACACTGTACACTTTAAGGCAGATTAGATAACTTTCACCTCCTTAAATTATTGGTAAACCTGTTTTATTATTATTATATTTAGTGTTTTTAATTTTTTTGTTGTTGTTGTCGGCATGAGTGTATTGTAGTCATCACGTTTCCCGGCCTACCTCTTGATCTGTTATTATTATTATTATTATTATTATTATTATTATTATTATTATTATACTATTATTAATTCATCAAATTGTAAGTTAAATTCTTTTTAATATTATTCTTTACTTTTAGTTTTTATTATTTGTATATTATCATTATTATAGTAACGTTTTTTTTATTATTATTCTCATTGTTTTGTTTGCAGCGCTTTATTATTCTACTTTTATTTACTTTTTTAAACTAATGATAATGTTGTTAAGTGGATCTTTTATTCATTTTCGGCAACAAAACCCCTCAACAAGGCATAATTAATGTAATTACAACATCAATGTAATGTAGAAATATTATACAGGCTCGTAGCCAGCATGGTGAATGAGGTGGTTCTTTTTTCTCAAAAAGTGGAGCTTTACGCCTCATTTTCTGTTCAATTATGAGATTTACATACTGCGTTTTCAGCCTGATCTCATGAGAAAATTTAAGTATTTTTTGTTTTGTCAGTTTAGTGGTTAATTCAGTTGTACAAAAATGTACAATTTTAAAACCAACCCCACCGCTAAACCCAACCGTCATTGGGGGATGAGCAATTCTTACTAAATTGTATGAATTTGATCGAACAAATTCATACAAATTAGCCACTAAATCAAAAAGATTTAGAGACATTTTAAGCACTATTTTGAGCTGAATTAGCTTGTTGGATGGTGATCATAACCACACTTCCTAAAGATTTAGAATAAAGAAATGTGAAAAACAACAACTTATTTTTAAAATTTATTACATTAAAAAAAGAAAAAGGAATCTGTAGGAATTTTTTTAAGAATTAAACCAGCCTTTTACCATTTATTAGGCAAATAACAAACTGGCCAGCACATTCAGTTTCCCTCAGTCAGAATTTGGCCATTTGAATAAAAAATAATTAAAACAATAATAAAACTACTACTACTACTACTACTACTACTACTACTACTACTACTACTAATAATAATAATAATAATAATAATAATGTAGAACTTTACAATATTCTAGCCTCTCTTTTTAAAAAAGTACATTTGAAAATCCATGGATAACAACAATAACCAAATTAATATTTAAATTCATTTTAATATGGCCATATTAATATAGCCGCTTTTGGTGTTTCACACCTTTTCATTGGTAATTTTTTTGTTTGTTTTAAGAACAACGAGGTCCAAGATTTAGAATAAGTTACTTGTAAAATGTTTTCTCTATTTAAAAACAATACAGTAGTATAACATGACTTATCTTACGTCAGATTGTATGTTTTCTTGCATAGCTGGATGTTGAACACATGAAAAATAATTGTTTGCATCGGCCAAAACTGATTAACTGAAGTCATACCAAAGCAACAGCCAAAAAAAATATTCCGCTTGGTCTTAAAGCCTTTTTTGATGGGTTATTTTCACTATTTATAATGGTGTAGCAGTCAAAATTGGACAAACAAGCTCATGTACAGTATGGGACAAATTCTGAACCTTTGTCAGTGAGCACCCCTCACTGACAAAGGTTCAGAATTTGTCCCATACATGGTCTTTCGAACCACCCAAACCCCCTGGCTACGGGCCTGTTATACTGTATTGCAGTATATTGTATATTGATGACACGGCTGGATTGGCTTTGTCACACACAGTGACCTTTTGAACTTAACTTCACCCCTCCTATATTAGAATCATACACTAAAGAAAGGTGATGTCCTTATTTGACCTGTTGTTGGGTTACAACAACACAGCATTTTTTAGGTGCACATTTAAATGTTGCAAATACCCATGTCATGTGTTTTTATTGGTTATTATCTGTGCAATACTTGTGTTTTCTGTGTGTTTCCTGTATGGATGTCAAAAGAAAGTGACTTGCAAATTTACAATTGCTTAATTTAACACTATAAAGTAATATAGTGTAATAATACTATAAACAGTATAGTGTAATAATAATACTATACAATATAGTGTAATAATAATACTATAAACAGACTCTTTTTGTTCCAGGATTTAAGGGAGAAAAAAAGAATAAAAAAGAACAGCTTCAACATGCAACATTTATTTTTGTATTAAACTATTACAAAATCAGACCATAATAATCGAGTACAATAAAGCTTGAAGACTAAAGGTGTGCCAAGCTGAATTATTATGTCATTCTTGCAGATGTTTTTTTTTAACATTTGCCTTGCTTCTGGATTAAGATCCTTCTTTTCGATGTCCTAAAAAGGAGATATATTAAATTAACAAAAAAATTTATCATAACAAACCAGTCTGTTTTTTATATATGTACAGTGCTCAGCAAAATTGAGTACACCCTTCACAAATCTATCTTTTAAATTCATATTTTTAATAGGAAGCTATACAATATTATATTTGTGCATATACATTAGATTAGTCAGAACTGAAGCCAAATCTTTTTTATGTAACAAGATAACTTACGATAATGGTCTAAAAACTAGTACACCCAAATTGATATGTTACAGAAAAATATTAAATACACATAAAAAAAATAAATAAAAAAACCCTGAAAATTTGAGTAGAAATTTTGTACCTTATATATAGTTTTTTTCAATATTTTGCTTGAATTTATTTGTATTATCTTTGAATTTCTAAATATGTTTGGTGACTAAAATATTATTTTAATAAATATATCTGTTTAATAAATCTGTTTTGTATTAATGCACCAAAATACATTGCCTATATTCACTGACAAATGCATAAAAATATTTTTAAAATGGGGTGTACTCAATTATACTGAGCACTGTACGTCTTAACTTACTTCATTGCAGCACATAGCATGCATTCATTGCTGTATGTTACACCATTGGTTCCACACACCGGTGAATAGTTCATTGGGCATGCTTCAACAGGGTACCCACATTTTGGCTGATAAAAGAAAAAAGGAAACTGTAACATTTGCACCTGAAGAGAAAAATTGAATTTAAGAAAGCAATTCTATTTACTCACCACCTTCGCTCCATCAGATATGGCCACTGTTTGTTTCAAAAAGGAAAAGAAAAGACATTAAAGTAATTCAATTGATTAATCAAAGACACACACAAAAAACAAGTAAATATGCACACAAATTATATACACTGTGGTCAAAGTTTTGCAGCATCACACACACACACACACACACACACACACACACACACACACACACACTATGAACCATAAATTGACCTTTCCCTGCATGACACTTTATTTTGTATGTTAAATTTTGTTGACATTACTATCAAACTTTTTAGTTTGTTTCCCATCATCAGTGATTTAGCTACATTTTGTTTTATGCTAAGATTGAACTAATCTATTACTTTATCTAATTTTGCTAAATAATGTTTATTGCATTGCTATAATATAGATTATATATATTAAATAATAATTGTATGTGTGTTACTATGATGGTGTTTAGTAGTTGTGTGAATAACACTGAGCACCTTCTATGTATGTTTCTCTGCTTGTGGGAAAAGTTCATCGTGTGAATGTTGGAACATCGGCTTATCAAATGACTTTCTTATTTCTACATGCTCATATTGGGTTTTTGTCTTTTGTAACAAAGCTACGATTGGTGTATAACACTATAAATTAATGACGGTTGTTTACCTTAAAATGTATACATTTCTTTTACTGCATCTACCATTTTTTTAACTGTGAATATCTGGCAACCCCTTTTACGATACTTTGAATGGTTTTAAAAAGTAATATATATATAAATATATAATAGAATAATATAACAATAATATAATAATGTTATTTATTAAGCTTAGTTCCTTTATTAATCAGGGGTTGCCACAGCGGAATGAACTGCCAACTTATCCAGTATATGTTTTACGCAGCGGATGCCCTTTTAGCTGCAACCCATCACTGGGAAACATCCCTACACACTCTTTCACACACATACACTACAGAGAATTTAGCTTACCCAGTTCACCTATAGTGCATGTCTTTGGACTTATGGGGAAAACCGGAGCACCTGGAGGAAACCCACGCGAATACACGTAGAACATGCAAACTCCAAACAGAAATGCCAACTGACCCAGCCAAGGCTGGAACCAGTGACCTACTTGCTGTGAGGTGACCCACTGCACCACCGTGACACCTATAATAATTTTATTTATATACACTGTGGGTCTCATGGTCAAACCATTACTTTAAACTGCTTTAAAACGTCACAATATGTAATAATTTTTATTTTCATTTGTTCTATTAGCACTGGTGAATATAATTTCTGAAGTACACTTAATGGAAACTTTAATGGAAAAAAAACAGGATTTTACTCACCTAGCACACAGAGAAGGACGATGACACCGCGTGCAAACATTGTTCCCAGCCTGAGAGTCACCTCACTCAACTGATACAATAAAAGTGAACTAAGTAATGAAATGACTAGGATATTTATATAGCAGTCATATCCTGCTCTTACTGAGGGAGTGGTCCATTCATCCCACCAATGTACCACATCCTTTATGCAGAAAACAGATTGTTAACTGTACACCATTTGATAAATGTATTTAGTTTGGTTGGTAGCTGTGTGTAATGTCAGATGATTAATTTTTGTTGTGCAAAGTTTCTCTTGAGTTATATACAGTTTAATCTCTCTGATTCACACAAAGCATTCAATTCTTGTAGAACTGCTAAGCTGGGGAAAAGGATTTCTTTTCTTAAGAGCTCTCTCAGAGCAAATATGCTCCATAATGTGCATGTTACCTGCCATAAAAAATATATTTAAGTAATAAAACTTTATTTGTAAAGAAAAAAATACAATTAGATTTAGATTTTTTTTTTATTATATTCACATAAGAAATTCTGTTTTTAGGAATAAATTTTTATATGAATACTACTAAAAATGTTCATGATTTTTCCATGAATTAAATTAAGTACTTGCTCTTCAATATCAATATTAAAGACTAAATGAAAACAGTCAATGAGCAAATGAGTAAAAAAAAACACTGAAAAATGTTCCACTGACAAGCCTATATTTACACAAATAAAAATATTTCACATTTAATATGTTACATTTTTTTTTATAACTGTTGCATTAGAACAGTGGTTCCCAAAGTGGGGGTTGGGACCCCCTGGGGAGTCATGGGACAATGACAGGGGGTTGCTTTGTGATTTCCAAAAGTCAAATACATTTTATTAAACTATTAGAATTACCATATTTAACCATAACCTACAGAAGATAAAAATATATATATTTTTTAAGTAAAAAACAACAACATACAAATGAAAAGTCATCAGCATTTAATTTTTTTTCATAGGATTGGTGTGTTTACATTTGATTAACAACACAGCAATAGGGTCGGCTGCAGCGGATTGATTTTATAGCACCAGGTTAGACTTTTCTTTATGGCAATTAAATACATTAAAAATAAAGACAGGCCACACCTGAACACTGAGAATGATATCTGAGTCTCCAAAATTAAACCAAGAATAGACTTGTGCTGAAAACATTGTGTCCACCAGTCTCTTTAGCTGAGGTTAATATTAAATTAAACAAATTAATAAATGGCTTTAAAAATGATATGGTTGTTAGACTCTTACACTTTTTTGTGTTGTCAATATGCTTGTGTTTATATAGGCCTATTGTTGCGTGCACAACATTTGTATATTTATATTGTTATTTTAGTCGTCAGGGGCTAAAAGTCCCTGCTCTAGAACACAGGTCACAGAACACCTTCATCTAGTGGATAACAATAGATAACACCAGTAGGATAAATTTTTATCCATTTCTTATTGATATAGACAATATATTGGTGTATTTACAAACATCTTCAGGAATAGAAAGACAATATATTTAAATCAAATGAGTTATTGCAAAAGAAAATTTGAAAACTACAGAATTTCAACTAACTTTTATGTTTCTCTTGATTTTTCCTGTTTATTAAGATTTATTTAAAAATTGTTCCCTATCATAATAACTTTGGTGTACTCATTTTTAGATTCTGATCTTAATTCTATTCTAGTGTATATAGGGCTGCACAATATATCTTTTTATTTTTATCGGTCAAGCCATAATATACACACACATTTATTATAATGAAGCATTCTATAGAAAATATAAATTCAAAAGAGATGTGTGAGGGGTGTACTGCTTTATGATGAGCACTGTACGTGTAAATACTAATGAATCTAAAATGGCCACATATGAACATCTATAAAGTTATAGCTTATACAATTAAACATACATGTTTTTAATTTTGATAGTTGGAAAATATATGTAAATGGCCAAGACAGTAGAGTGACTGTAAAACACATTGACATTGCATTGACATTGACATTGCATGACCTAGCATTGACATCAAAACTAACACTATAAAATCACTAGGATTAATCTTAGCCTGGTTGTCCTAGCTGTAAAAAATAAATGTCCGTAGTAACTTAGAGGTGCAGTAGGTGATTGTCTTCTGAAACATTTTTTGTTTTGCTGGTTGAAAGTCTCTTCACCGATCATCTGGAGGTCTCTTCACTCTGTCATCAAGGGTGGTGAGAACAGAAGCACACGAGGACCAGGCAGAGAAAGTTGTAACCTATCTTATCGGTCTGGAGGTCGAGCTGGGGGACAAGCCATCTTCAGTTCGACCTCCGACGCAGCCCAGGTAAGCACGGCTAACATGTCTGACTTCAAATCCCAGACCTCACTGACAACTAGGGATGGGTATCAATAAAGTTTTATATGTACTACTACTTTTATCGATACCACTTATCGGTTCGGTACTTTAACGGTTCTCTTATCGGTACTTTTTGTAGTGTTTTTTTTTTTGTAGTGTTGTCAACAAATTGAACAGAATTAACAACACTTTATTTTATTATTATGTTTTTAATAATTGTAAAACAAATGTTTTTTTTTCCTCTGAAATAATGTACAATGGTTTGAAGGAAAATGAATGAATGAGTTTTCAACCATTCTTCTGAAGAAAAATCAACATGTTTGCTTTTTCAGGCGGAAGTCGGGTTCTTTCTTGGTTTGTTGTGCTCCCTGCAGTTGAAAATACTCTTTCTGAGTTGCAAAATGCAGTTTAATAATCAGCTGGATATGCTCAGATGAACCTATTATCTGTTAACCAAAAGGATGCATGTCCAAACGTTTAATGCTATCAGTTGTTAAAATATATGGTTTTATTTAGTAGTTTTTAAGTTTTGCTGCATAAATGCACAAATTTGTTAACTCGCGGGGCAGCAACACGTGCAATTAGAGACGTAACCTATTTTGCGGAGGAGAAAAAGAGGATATGAAAGAATTGCTGGTCACAGTTTGACAGACGAGTTGATGTCAAATCAGCACTGATGATTGCTTTCTTTAGGATCCATGTCATAACAACAAAAGCTTTACACAAAAGATGTCGCAAAAGCAAAACTTTCTGAAATCTTCTTTGCTTTAGAAACAAGCCTGCCACAAGTCAGATCATTGGGGTTTTCTTTCCATCAAAGAGCGCTCCGTACCGCTAATAAACACAACAGATGATTTAGGCTAGTGTACAACCAACTAACCAATCTTTTCCATTTGGAAAATTACAGTTATTAATAGTACTTATAAAAGATCCATTTTTAAAATAGCTACCATAGTCCAATCTACGAATCAATTAAATCCAGTGATTTACTTGGTTTTTGCATAAAACAACAAACTGAGGCTTTTGTTTTACAACTATATAAACTAAAAACATTTATGCAAATCATTGCAATACTACATGTAAAAAAACTAAATTATTATATGCTATAGTAGCCTATAGGCTACTTAAAAAAAGTAAACTATGCGCCTTGATCTTTCATCACGGGCAGCGAACGCATGAACCGCGAGTGAGATGGAGTAAAGAAAGCGCAGAAGCTAAGGTAAAATTAGAAGCTCAAGACAAGCTTTAAAATAATGACTTTTTTTTTTAAATGTTGACAAGGTTTGTATGTAATGGAATAATTACAGCGGAACATTAATTACATGCATATTTTCAATGGAGCGATCGACTTGATGTAGCCTGCTATTTTTGTTTGACGAAAAAAAAAAAAAAAGCATAACTGGAAAAACAACAACCTATTATGATTCTATTCTAAACAGCCGGTCAAAAAAGACCAGTCAGTGTTTTGGATTTGTAATATAAATTTGTAATTTAAGTGAAAATATCCAGGGCAGGTCTGTTTATTTTATTATTTTTATTTAGTTTATACGTCTATGCTGTTGGAAAGTCTGCAGGTGTTCTGTTGCATCTCAGATGTTCTGTTGTTCTGTGTGCTGTTGTTAGCATGTTTAAATAAATCGGTATTTTGAAATGCAATATTTAATGTGTCAGACACAAAATAGACATGTCAATTCATTTTTTTATTAAATAATTTAATATTAATCTGACCGGTTAATATTTGGATAATGAGCATCGGTTGTCGCTTGGGAAAATTAACCGAAAGCATCCCTGCTAATGTTCATGATTTATCATTACCACATTCACATAAATGAGTTAACTGTGTTTTGGGAGTTAACATTGTTTTTAAAATAGTTTTGGAGCAATGTATAAATAAGCTGTTTTTTTTTTTATAATTTCTTAATAAGCATAGTTTATTATTAGGCTATTCATTGGCTTTATTTGTAGTGAAGTAAAAGCCTTTTTTAATGTTTAAGATTTATTTAGGCTACTGCAGGACAAAAAATACTGTTTTCGATGTAACCGAATGTGTGTTTATTAAACTATTAGGATACTAACGTTAATTTAGATAGACCTTATGTGATTGACTTCAGGAATAAGGATGTGGATAATACCGTTAGCAAGGCAGTTACTTTTCATTTCTCTGTCTGCAGTTAATGCACTTTTGAAAGATGCTTAGCCAGATCGCTTATGTTTCCGCTTATACAAGAAAACAAAAGGTTGTTGCATTTGTCGCTTTAAGCATTGACGGTGTCCACTCGAGAAATGCAACCCCTTGACCGTTTGGTTCTCTCCGCCACTCTATTAAGCACAAACTCACAAGCTATGTGTGTGCGCTTAGCGCAAGCCTCCGATGAGAGCGCACGCACGCACTGTGTAGGGAAGGCTGTTAAACTTGACGCACTCGCCTTTGTACAATTGGGCGGAAACACAAGCATTTCTCATGTGAGATTGTCAACTGTGCAGACGAATATCAAATACGGCAAATTAGAAAAGGTTGGTCAGTTAAATTATGCTACTGTAAGTAATGTTTATTTAGCAATAATTCTCCAGTACTGATAGCCGAACTGTTAATGTCAGAGCTTATCGGTACTTCTGTCTTTTATAATTTAGCACCGATACTGATAAAGTACAGAGTTTCGGTACCCATCTTTACTGACAACCCCAGAGGGCGGCAGTGAGTCTGGATTGTAATCAGATTATAGAATCTTATCAGATGTCTGTTAAGGAGGTGCCGCATGCTCACGACCAAGAGGAGCCGATATTCTTATTTGAGTGCACTCTCACTCGGCATTGAATGTGGCATATTCTGGCATTGAAAAGCAAGGGAGATGGCATGCACTATCCGATGAGCCAACCTTTGTTTGGATACTGCACTTCCCTTCTGCTGACCGCCGTAACAGAGCTGTTCAGAGGATCTAAACCTCTGAGTGCAGTCCACATAAAATCGCAGAGCGTGAATAGGACACAGCAAAGAAAGAGCTGGGTCTGCCTCCTGTGGGCAGCGCTTGCAGGCTCACTACTGGTCTCTAAAGGGTATGGTAGGAACCTTGGGCACATATTCAGGCCGGAGTCTCAGGATAACATGAGAGTAACCCGGCCCAAACTTCAGGCACAAATCACTGACTGAAAATGTCTCCAGGTCCATGACCCTCTTCATTGATGACAACGGGACCAGCAGAGCTGTCTTTAAGGACGGAAATCTTAAGGATAGAGTCAAGGGGTTCGAACGGAACTTCACGGACACTACAGAGAGATCCCAAGAGGGCATGAGAGGGGGGTGGGGTGAATTTAATCACCTCACACCTCAGAACCCTCATGATGCAGTGAAGGCTTTCCCACCCTTCACTGCATCATGTTGTGCGGAAATGGCAGCAACCTAAACCTTCAGTGTGGAGGGTGACAGCCTCCGCTCCAGCCTATCCTGAAGAAAAGCACCACGTTGATCTAGCAAGTCCAGGGTTTCTCGGAGAGAAGTGCACTATTCAGTGAATAGACTCCACTTCAGGGCATAGGCATGCCTCATAGAGGGTGCTCTAGCCTAAGTGATGAAGTCTTCCTTGCTCCATCTATGGACCGCACATGGAGGTTCCAGAGATCTGGGCGTGGGTGCCAGATGGTGCCCTGTCCCTGAGAAAGAAGGTTCTTCCTCAAAGGGATCTGCCAGGCAGGGGCCATCGCAAGGAGAGAGAGCTCTGATATCCAGGTCCAGTTGGCCAGAGGGTAGCAACTAGCAAGACCTGCTCCTTGTCCTTCCTGCATGGTTGAGCTTGCCAGGGATGTGAATGGCACGCAGCGATTTCAGTCGCGTATGATTTCAAGGGAGCAGACGGCGAGCGAGCTGAGACATGCGGCAGGAGCGGATACCCCCTATGTGATTGATATATGCTACTGTCGCTGTGCTGTCCGTCCTGACCAGCATGTGCTTCCCCTCTAACACCGAAAATAATGGCACAGAGTGAGATACACTGCCAACAGAGCAAGTAAGCTAAAACCCAAAGAGCTAACCCTGGTGAAATACACACCTGTTAACTAGGGAGGCTGTTTGGTGAACTGAATTGTGTAGCCGAGTCAGATCATGGGTATAAGCCATTGTAATGGGCTGGGCAGCGCTAACCAAGCTAACAGAGCTCGCGCAAGTGGCACCGTAGGCATGATAGTTGATAGAGAAGGGAAACCGCTCTCCAACACACTCAGAGCCGCTGGCGAAGTGAAGGCCTTCGGATGGCCCTTCGCAGGGATGCTTCTCGGTTTGTTTAGGAGCTGGACACCTGCTGAGTGCTCGACACTGCCGCTTAACTGGAGGAGCAGGTGGGGGCGGCGGAGCAGGTCTAGAAATCTCAGGGTGGCAGAGGTGGGTGGTTCGGCAGGAAAAGTGGTCTTACAAGCCCACCGATAGGTGACTTCACCCATTGCACTCAACTGCTCTTTCACAGAATTCACTGACAGTGTCGCCGAACAGGCCAGCCTGGGATATAGGTGGCAGATGACTTAGTGGTGTGCAGAGGATTGTCGATTGCGGTGCGGAGCTCATGCATCAGGCTTGGGTCGGAACCACCCTTGTGCAGCTGGGTCAATGCTTGCGCTTGGTAGCGCTGATACGTGGCCATTGTTTGCAGGGAAGAAGCAGCCTGGCCCACTGCAATGTAGCCTCTGGCACCGAGGGATTCAGATAACCTACACACTTAGATAAAAGATGAGGCTGACCGCATGAGAAGAGGCACCACGTGGGCATAGATTGTCCGCAATGGTATGCTCAACCTAGAAAATCACCTTGAACCCCCTGGCTGCTCCACTGTTGAGGGTGGTGAGAGTGGAAGTGCACGCAGATTGGGCAGAGAAGGTGCCCTCCAAGACTGCGTGAGCTCACTGTGCACTTCCAGGAAGAAGGGGACAGGAGGCTTAGAAGGCTTTGCCTTCTTCTTAGCCTCCACAAAGCACCCATCTAGTCGGCCCGGCCATGGGGCTGGGGGATGAACCATCTCCAGATCCACAGCTGAAGCAGCCCGGGAAAGCACTGCTATCATATCTGCCTCTAGATCCGATGCCTCACTCACCACCCCGGAGGGAGGGAGTGGGTCCGAATCCTCGCCAGATAATGACAGCCCACCATCTGATGCAGCAATAGACATTTGGTCTTCTGTGTCATTGAGCAAAAGGGCGACCAGCCTGGAGAATTGAGTGCTTCTCTTACTCGAAGCTTGGACAGAGCGTGCTGAGAAGTGGGAGGTCCACAAGCCCGAGGGTGGTTGATTGACCCACACTGTAACCCTCAGATCTGCCCGAGTTCTAATTGACCTGCGGGGAACAACAGGGGTGGTTTGCTTTTTTGCAAGATTGAGCCATGATCTTAGCTGCGCAACAGACATACCATCTCAGTGACAGCATGCACTGCCTGTGAGCACGGCATTAACATGTTGGACCCCCAGACATGCAACAGTGCTGCATTAACATGTTGGACTCCCAGACATAGTGCTTGTGCCCATCATCCGGGGAAAGGGAACCACTGCATCCAGAAATGCACGGTTGGAATGACATCTTTAAAATGATGTGCTGCTCAATCGTGTTGCTCTTTTAGGAAACTTGCTCTTATACAAACTGCTCTAGGAGAACCAGACCAGAGAACGCCCAGGGATGAGAGAATGGACCCAGCTCAACCGTCTGCCACTGCGTTGTCACACATTCTGAGACTGGGAGAAAACAGCCTATCAATCACCGGCAGCTTCTCTCGTTCAATCTCTCTCTCTCAATGGAGGAACCAAAAGCTCTCTCAGTATCGTGAGGCTCTGAACGCGAAAAGGTTAGCTTAGTGTTGCATGGCTGGCATGTCTTTACACAGCTGATTGTATTTGCAGTCAGCTGCGTATGGTGATGCCACCAATTCATTAGCATTTCATTGACTTGTTTTATAACTCTTTCAGATGATTGGCTTTCTCGCAAAATTCCCATAGTGGAAGTTTTCAACATAACATTGGAGTTCCCCTCCCACTGTGGAAGTACAAAAATACAAGACATTAAAGTGTTTTGATACAAAATTTTAAGCCATTTTCATCAACCCTATCAAATACAAATTCCAAAATACAATTTTGTATTTGAAATACGTTGTAGCGGCTTTCCAAATGCGCTATCATTGGTAGGATAAGGAAGTTTTGTAAGAGTAAAGGTTGTCTTCATTTGTTCATTCCAAAACAAGATTCTATTATCTGTACTACATGCTACTCTTTAGTATGTACAGTCAAAAACTGTGCTTCCTCCCAACACACTTCCTCAATGCAGTGATGTCACAGTTATATAGTACTTACTGCCACCTAGTGACTAAATGCAATTACACAATTTATGGCTCCAACATACCGGCCCCTTAATTGTATATGGCAAAATAGCATAATAATTAATTAATTAATTCACTCATTCATTTATTCATTTTCTTTTTGGCATAGTCCCTTCATCCTGGGATCGCCATTGCGGAACAAACCGCCAACTTATCCAGCATATGTTTTACACAGTGGATGCCCTTCCAGCTGCAACCCATCAATGGGTAAGGCATACTAGCTACATATTCATATAATATTGAGTGTTACATTTGAATTCAAAATGCAAATATACATGCACAACCTCTGTTTAGTTTAAACACTTGTTTAACTGCTTATGCCATAATTTACCCATGTTGCTTACAAAAGAAGGCAAAGCTTACTAATTTAATGCTCCAAGATGTTGCATTTGGTTTGAACTTTTCCAGAACAAAATAAACCTCTACTGTCTGGATAAGTCTCAATCATTCTTCCCAGACCCCATGATTCCATGTAGAATCTGCAATGATCACAATGTCTACAACAGAAAAATTCTATGTTCCTTGTTCAATTTTTGTTGCTTCTGCAACACGGGTAGGTATTCACGTACCCATTTTTTCCAAAAGAGGTCTGGAATATATTGCACATCTTCATTTGGCATATAAATCAGGTCTTTCAAATAAACTAGGAGGTAGTGCAGGGTTCCCTTTCAAAAGCAGAAGATAGTTAGGTGTAAGAGCTTCCAAATCGTTAGAGTGGTGGGAGAGATTGGAAATGGGTTGATCATTTAGAGTTGCCACACTCCTCCCAAATTAAGGCATGCAGGTGGATTAAAACTCCAATCCACTTTCTTCTGTAACAGGGCTTGTTGAATCTTCTACTTGTTCAGTGCCTTTTTAACCTCCCATTCAGCACTGATAAAATTAGTCCCATTATCAGATCTCATAAGTGAAACCTGTTCACGACGACAGATAAATCTCTGTAAAGCATTGATGCATGAGTCAGTATCAAGTATGTATGCCATTTCCAATTGAACATCTGCCATCCTTTGTTCATCCAGCTTTCCTTTAAAACATCTACAAATCACACACTTAAAAAAGATCTTTCTTGAAACAGAGTTCAGTTGTTTGTGAATGTCTTTAAGTTTGAGATGTGGCATGTGCTGATTTTTAGATAACAAGGGGTATAATAATGGTATGTTTTCTTTTGCTTGGCATGACTGACTTACAAGCTTTTCTCTAGGACGTACTCGCACTATACTATCTAAACCGTGCCCAGGCCCGTTTCCCCGGATCATTTGAGAAGTGTGAGTGCTCTGAATCGGGCTCCGGTACAGTTCACTTGGGCGGCCCTGGCCCGGTTGGAAGAGGTGGGACTGAGCGCGGTTCACGTGGGCTCAGGCATGGTACGCTTGCACTTACACTGAAACTGAGCTCGAAACTGAAAGCGAGACATGACTTTTAAGGGACTGTTTGATATGGATTAATTAATCATTCGTACTGTTCAATGAATGCAAACTGTAGTAGTTTATTAAAGATGCAAATCCCTCACTGCACGACAGCTGCACCTTCAGCAAACCGCCTAATTCCTGCAGCACGAGGACTTTATGATTGTTTATGAGCGTCAAAAGTGGCTGATCTGTTTGGCGAAATATTTGACTGCGTCAAATATTTCGCACATCAAAGGACTTAAACGATATAACTAAAGAAATCTCCACTGTGCTGAGCGAGATCACTTACTGAACAGTGCATCATCGATGATATAAGCATGCCCAGGGCAGAATGTAATTTGAGTGCTGGCCGCCTGGGGAGACGGGAGGGGGGACAAGCGTTCTTTGGCCCGGTTCAAGGCAACTGTACATAATGTGAGTACGCCCCTAGTTTTTAGACAGAACTGTTTCTTTTAAGAACAGTGCTACCATGTTTGAGCGCAGCAATTTTTTTTCAGATTTTTTCCTTTTTTTCAGATTTTTTCCAGAAATGCTTTAAAATGTTGTAATTTTGCATTTATGGTAGCATCGTCAATATGCTCCAAATACAGCTCTTTTTGTTTACAACTTAGCTGCAGTAGAAGTTTCTGCAGTTTCAAAATCCATGCAACTGCAGCTTTTAGATGTTTCCAATCTGAGACATAATGGATCAACTGACGTGGCATTTTGTTCATTTTTCTTCAGGATCATCAGCCATTAGTGTTATTTCACTTGTAAGAAACTGTACATCACTTGGCTTCCACAGAAAACTAGGACCATTTAGCCATCGCTTTTTGTTAAAAAAAAGATTCCACATTCAAACCACGAGATGCATCATCTGCTAGGTTTTCTTTAGTGGGTACATACTTCCACTGTTGAGGATGTGTTGTGTCTCTTAGAAAGGACACTCTATTAGCGACAAATGTATGGAGCCATTTGTTCTCATTCTTTATGCAATTGAGAACAGTGGTACTATTGCTCCAAAAGACAGAATCCTCCTATGATAGTTGCAGCATCTTCAGGTCCTTCTTGACAGCCAAGACAGCTGCTGAAAGTTCTAAACAAGGTATTCTAAACAGGTTTCAATGGTGTTACTCTAGACTTACCCATCAAAAAAGTCACATGAACCAAACTATTTAAACAATTGTTTTCAGAAGTTTCTAAAGCTGTTCTTAACGGTTTGAATTCATTATATGATATGTTCCTAAAACTTTTAAACTAGCTGTCATTAAGCTTCTTATTAAAAAAACACAGCTTGATCCCAAAGAATTAGTAAATTATTGACCCATTTCAAACCTGCGTTTTCAATCAAAGATACTAGAAAAACTCGTATCTATTGAACTATGTTCCTTCCTACAAAGAAACAATATTTATGAATTTTTTTTTATCTGGATTTAGAGCATTTCATAGCACAGAAACAGCACTCCTAAGAGATACAAATGACCTCCTTCTGTCATCCAATCGTGGTTGCAGTTCTCTCTTAGTGTTATTAGATCTCAGTGCTACATTTGATACAATTGATCATGATATTCTCCTTGGTAGGCTTGAAAATTATGTTGGTATTACAGGAACTGTATTGGCCTTGTTCAGGTCTTATCCATCTGAACGTTATCAATTTATATGAGTTAATGAAGAGGCATAATACAGATCAAAAGTATACTGTGGGGTACCACAAGTCTCAGTACTTGGTCCCTTACTTTTCACACTATATGTGCTACCGCTAGGCTATATCATTAAAAAAGATGGAGTTATGCTGATGATACACAACTTTATTTTTCCTCTCAACCTAATAATTTGTACGAATTTACAAAATTAACAGATTGTATAGCTGATATAATAATGTTATGAATAAAAAACTTCTTATTACTAAACTCAGATAAAACTGAGGTCTTGCTTATTGGACCCAAAGACCTCACATGGAAAAACCTAGAACACTGTCTAACCCTTGATGGATTCTTAGTTCAGTTCTCATCTTCTGTCAAAAATTTGGGGGTGATTTTTGATAGCAACCTGTCGTTTGAAGGCCAGAATTCAAGCATCTGTAAAACTACATTTTTCATCTTAAAAATGTTGCCAAACTTCGACATATGCTATCAATGTCTGATGTGGAAAGCTTATTAATGCTTTCATGACCTCTTTGTCATGATTCCGCCAATCTGGTCCTGACACTAGTCCTGTCATGTTTTGTTATTGTGCGTGTCTCTGTATGAGCGCCAATCGTGGGCGCGTTTGGACCCTGCGCGTTCCGCTCGATGCGGGCACGTAGGGTTTGGGCGTGTTTACGATTGTGCGCTCTCGTCCGAGTGTTTCTGTTTGTCTGTTTGCAGGGTGGTGTTTCAGTCCCAGCGTCTCTGTCTAGTTGGGTTTGGTTTCGGTCGGCGCTGAAATGAAGCATGCACGTTCATTCATTCATTATGTCTCGCGTTCAGTCTTCTGTTGGTGTTATGTTTAGCACGTGACGCATGTTTACATGCGCCGCGTGCTTGTGTTTCTGTTTGGTCATGTGCTCGTCAGTCTATTGTCTAGCCCCACCCTTCTTGTTAACTCATCATTAGTTCATTTGGTTCACCTGCTTGTGTATTGATTTACTACCGCTTATAATCTCCTCATGTCTGCTGTTCTGTGCCAGTTTGTCTTCGTTACATTTCGTTACTACTCGTACTTCTCCACCACTATTATGGCTTGTTTCCACTGAGTGGTACAGTACGGTATGGTTCGGGTCGGTACGGGTCACCTTTATCAAGCTTGCATTTCCACTACAAAGGGTACCCTTTGGTAGGCGTAGTGTACTACAGAGAGTTTTAGTCGACGTCATTCTCGCTCGAATAAATGTCTACAGTAAAGCTGTACAGGTCGTTCACATTATATGAGAAGCTCTTCTAACAAAACAGATGCTTTAAACATATTAATACTTGTTTATAAATGTTTATTACTAACATTTCTATGAACATGATTTGATTATAACTGCAGATCAATGACAGTGTTACAGCCTACTGTAACGTCTGCAATTATATAAAATAAATAAATAAATGCAACATATATGAACACATACAGACACTTACAGTCTCCGATATGTTACCAATTACAGAAAAACTACACACAGCATACATTTAGTCCTTATTTCAGTTCAAAAACAACACGCAACATATACAGTAGCCCAGTCAGAGCTAACCTCTCATCTGTGTCTGTAATCTTCACCAGCACATGTAGCCTCTGTTAGAGAGAATTTCCGTCATTCTGAGTTCATAATAGTCCAAAAGGTGATGATAAACATGGCGGTTTGTTCAGGTTGCTGAAACTATTTGCTCCTGTCGGGAATCCTTGTAATCCTGTCGGGCTTCTCCTTTTTACCGCGCTTCACTCTCGCATTTGTCCTTTTCTTTCTGAATGGATCAGATGTTGAAGACGCTTCATTAATCACACACGTTATTATTATCAGCTCAAGAAGTTCGTTATATCAAATCTAGACGTGATCTCGGGCTCCCTGGAGAAAGCGAAAAACCGCTCGCACTTTTAGACTTTTAGATGGCCTCATAAAACAACAACAGGACACGGCAGATTCTTGGCTTTGTGGCTGTTCATCAAGACAACGACAAGGTTTGTTTTGAGCCCGGGTCATCCATGTATCGTTATTATTTGCATATAGTTGTCTCGGCTGTGCACTTAAAAACATGGCGGCTCCATTGTTTTGATTCTGGCTAGCTCCACGAGATTGTGACGTATCTCTGTAAACCAATCAGCGTTCAGCTGCGCGTGTAGCTCCACCTTTTAGTACCCTTTCTCGTCTTTGGTACCCTTTCGAAAGGGTGCCGAAAAAGTGGTACGGTATGGATCGGTTTGGTACGGTTTTGACAGTGAAAACGGCCATAAAAGCATACCGAACCGTACCGTACCGTACCGTATCACTCAGTGGAAACGGGCCATTATATATATATATATTTCATATCTTTTTATGTTCAGAATATTGATAATATGCTTAACCTAGGGATGCAGCGATTGACAAGATTAACACCACATTTCTGTTGCACGAAATGGAACTGTTTCAATTTGCACAAAATGAAAACAATGTTATACCAGTGGTGCGACAGCTTTAATTTCTAAGTTTATAAGAGAATTTCTATGTTTTTTTTTTGCTTTTTTTTTGTCTTAATTGCCTGCCTTGCATATTTAATATATAACTTTGATCTGAACAGTTTCGCTTTTGATATGCTAACACTGAGCGGCACATACGTTTATTTTTCATGAATGTAATGTGAACATGAAATCAAATGAGCGGAAGAGAGTTGTTTCTACCAAAGTTATAAATTTGCATAAATTAGATGCACTTTCTCTCTGCTTGCAGTGCGTCAAAAAAGTAGGTGATTAGATGCAGTCATCACATGGCCAGTCATTACATTGTCTTGTATATGTTGCTAAGAAAATGTTTTAAATTCTAATGCCTCCTTCACATTGCACATGCTATCAGAGCGTGTTTTTCGCCACCCATGATTAGTGCTTCCATACCATACACTGAAGCAGTGTATCAGCATGTAGAGTAAGCAGAGCTGATCAGCAGAGCTACGACCGTTTTTGCAGTGCTGCTTACATTCAATTAAAGTGACAATGCATTCATAAAGAGCAAAAACATAATGCATAAGAGTAGAAAGTCGCAATTTTACTCAATAAATCCACTGATAATATCCATAGATTCCAAAACAGTCAATCACATGAATTAAACACTAAAAAATACAAAACTGAATTTGTTTTACAAAATTTATTTATTTATTTATATAAGTTTTACAAAAATTTATTTACGTAAAACTAATTGGACTTAATTTGACTATGAATAAATATTATTATACTTATATTTTTATACTGTACCTTTAAGAATATGTATAGCTAGCTAATAAATATATTTTAACAGTGCATCGTCATTCATTCATTCATTCATTCATTTTCTTTTCGGGTTAGTCTCTTTATTAATCAGGGGTCGCAACAGTGGAATGAACCGCCAACTTACTCAGTATATGTTTTACGCAGCGGATGCCTTTCCAGCTAGAGGTCTGCATTCCTGCAGGACCCGACCAGTTTTCTTGCGGCACAGGAATAAATTTCTGAATAGAACGTGGTAGCGGTCGGGAACTCTGGTGTAATTTGAACGGGAGCGGGTGTGCTCCCGAGAGAAAGAGTGCGCGATCCCGAGAGAGAGAGAACGCATCCATAGTGCTGTGTGTGTGTGTGTGTGTGTGTGTGTGTGTGTGTGTGTGTGTGTGTGTGTGTGACTTTGAAAGAGTCAGTGCCTCACCAGCCACAAACATCACCGCATGTCATGCGGCACTCATGTCTCACCACAAAGGGGCAAACAAAACTGACATTTAGGTCCAATCCCAATTATACCCTTTAGCCCTTCCCCTTACCCCTACCCCTCGTTTTGCGCGTTCACGTCAAGGGGTAGTGGTGTCCCAATTCTCTTTAGCTTGAAGGCGTAGGGCTAAGGGCAAGGGGTATACCCCTTCGAACGAAGACTTTTCAGGAGCACACTTAAAACCAAGGGGTAAGAAATTTCCCAGAATACACCTGCCACAACGGCGGTATTGCTGAAAGAGCAGTAAGGAGATCCACAAATTAATATTTTTTGTCATTATTACGAATTTTTACGACAAACAAACATATGTTTGAATATATTCATAACTGCGTTCATGTGTTACCATCATGCTTAAAAAAAAAAAACGCAAAATTTCGCAATCTATAATAATAACTCCTTAATAATAACTCCTGTACAGCAGTCCCACAACATTCTGACACTCGATGACACTCTAATACCCTGTCAGAACCATTTCAGAGGTACTGTCCCTGACCTCCATGCGATGTTGTAGAGACATGTCAGCCAAGACAGCCCCACAACATCCAGAGACCTAAGATATACAGGGTGAATTTCATCCACCCCCACTGCTTTGCCACTGCGGAGCTTGGAAACTGCCTCAGTGACCTCAGCTTGGGTGATGGGTGAGTCCACCCCTGCATCCCCAGTCTCTGCTTCCTCAATGAAAGACATGTTGGTGGGGTAAAGGAGATCCTCAAAGTATTCCTTCCACCGTCCGACTACATCCCCAGTCGAGGTCAACAGCTCCCCACTTCCACTGTAAACAGTGTCTATGTGGAACTGCTTTCCCCTCCTGAAGCGCCAGACAGTTTGCCAGAATCTCTTTGAGGCCGTGTTTTATTTTGTTAGTAATTTATTGTCAGTGTTGAAGTATTACTTCTGTTTAAGTCAAAAACCTTCAAACCTATCATTCCAAAGAGGAATTTTTTTTTTTTTTACTATTGGTTTGTACTGCTTTATTTGCAACAAACAAGTAAGCTTCTGTCCCATGATTGAAGTTGACACCATTCTCATTCTTAAAAAAACTTATTTTGCAACAACATTGTAAAAAAAAGTTAGACTGTTTCACACATGTTTATATTAACTACACTCAGGGCTTTATCTAGACCATTTTCTCTTTATTCGATTCAGATTTTTGTATTTTTGTAAACTCCCCCAGACAGATAACCCCAACAGATAAAAGCCTATAAGGATCTCCAGAGTCGTGATAAAAACTGAACACTCAAGAATTTTTTTTTATTTTTTTTAGAACTCATATTTTAATTTTTCCAGAGGCTCCACTATCGCAATTCAAATAGCAAAACACTGACTTGTTTATCAAGGTTTAATTTAAAGATTTGAATACTTTAAAAAGGGTCAAATTCTTCATTTTGAGATGAAAACCCTTTAAAAAGCCACACATAGTTCCAGTCTTCATGTCATCCCAAATAAACTGAGTGGATCTGGCTCAGCATTCACCCTTTTTGGAGATTAATATGATGTTGACCTTTTCCTCACTGCAACAAGATAGTCAGTTTAAAGAGAACATTAAAACAAGTAGATAAACAAAACATTACAAACTTGAATTACATGTAGGTCTACTTTCACACACAGATTGCACTCATTTGTGTATGTATTTCCATCTGTACCACACACAGGCCTATATTCCTTGGTGCACTGGGGCAGGTGGTATTTAATGCAGTTTGGCTGTGAATAAATGCACATACAAATAGCTGGTAAAAGATAGATAAAAAAGATAGAGAGCACAAGGATATATAGCTCTGGGTAACTTACCACTGTAGGACAATCATCAGCTGCTGTTGCCATGGCTGTTTATAACAACGCAGAAGCAAAAAAACAAATATTAAAGTGTTTCCTACACAACTATTGTAGCTTAAATTTTTAAGTATTGACTAAACATAAAAAAACATTATTTTTGATACAAAACATGCTGGAAACATCAAATTTGTTGTTTCTTTATTGTTAAAAGTAATTTTCAAACTCACCTGACAAACAAAGTAGAAGAACAATCTGCACCAGCATAGTTGTTTGTTTACAGTGATGTGTTGACAAAGTAATTAATCACTTCAGAGGCAGTGAGCTCCTTTATTCCCCACCCACAGACCAGAGTTGTGTAATATTCAGTTCCTGTGAAAAACTGTTCCAATGGGTGGAGTTTATGTGAATGTTCACAAATTTGAGAATACACACACACACACACACACACACACACACACACACACACACACACACACACACACACACACACACATATATATATATATATATATATATATATATATATATATATATCTTCGTTTCAGAAGTAAAAAGGTAATTGAATAATGTTCAATTAACAAGTTAAATGTTGAAAAAAGAAATGGATTTCAGGCATTTTGCCATATCAAAAAAGAACATTTATGTAGAATCACTCTTACAATTTAAAAGGAGAATGAACTATAATATATTTGACAGCCTTTAAATTACAGATTATCATATACATTACAGCCTTTATTTTTTTAAAGGTCTTGCCTTTTAAAGATAATTAAAAACTGACAAGAAAAATATCACCAAAGAGAACTGAAAAAAATCTTTATTTAAACACACAATTAGCTATGAATAACTCTTTTTAAGATGCTGCAGAATTACCAGTTTGAGATTGATTCAGCATTTATAAGCAAGGAGTATTGTGCTCATTCCATTGTGCTCATAGCTGACACACTGGCTGATTAGAAAAACACTGTTCCGGAAACAATAGAAATGTCAATTAAATAACGAATAATAAATTGATATGTAGGCAGCACAGTGGTGCAGTGGGTAGCACAAACACTTCACAGCAAGAAGGTTGCTGGTTCGAACCCCGGCTGGGTCAGTTGGATATGCTCTGGTTTCCCCCACAAGTTTAAAAACATGTGGTATAGGTGAATTGGGTAAGCTAAATTGACTATAGTTTATGGATGTTTCCCATGGGTTGCAGCTGGAAGGGCATCTGCTGCGTAAAAACATATGCTGGATAAGTTGGCGGTTCATTCCACTGAGATTAATAAAGGGACTGAGCCGAAATGAAACTGAATGAAAAAATGTATATGTGGTGTAAATAAAGTATGAAAAAAAAGTAATGATACGTTTCACAAATTGCTAGTAAATTTAAACTAATAGGAAAAAGTACACACAAATATAATTTAACTAAATATAATTTAACATAACATAATATAATATATGAACAAAATAGAATTGCTCAAACAGCCATGACATTGCCACAGTAGATAAAATGCTTCATAAACAGTGGGCAGTATTGTCAACAAAACTTCTGCTGGTGTGGTGAGAAATCGAGTCCTCCCTGCAATCAAGTCTGCAATGGATCATCTGCGTTGAATGCCTGATCAAAAACTATTCATAATCATATTTTGTGCTTTTTATACTCTATTCTCAGTCTTGACATTTAAACAAGACTAATCATATTGCTAACATTATTATCGGTAACTACAAGTTAAAGACATACATTACATGATGTCTTTTTGATGTTTGTATGTATTTATATGTAGCATTATACATTTACATAAGAAATGGTAGCACGTCGTAGGCTATCTAAAATAAAAGCTTTACACGTGCCTTTACTTGTACATCAGTATACGAAATACATCAAATATATTTAAAATAGTTTTATGTCATTATAACGCTTTTTTAAATGACATAAATTTAAATGAGATTTTATTTAGCATAGAATTACTAAATAAAATGGTAATAGATGAGTGAGACCACATTCTCTTCTATAGCAATTTGTTCCTGGGTGTATGTGTGCGTAAATTTTCATCATGATTTTTTGTTTTTAGATTTATTCATTTTGTATTATGGTGTAGTGTAGTGATGAACATAATCAATTTTAGAGATGGACTGCTGAATTTCCTTTTGGTAAAACTAACTTATATTTGTAAAATGTATTTATATTAATAAAGACACCTTGATCTTGAAATAGCGATCTTATTGTCCAGTCACAGGATTAAGAAGTGCCTTGCCCATTGTTTTTATCAGCGTTGTCAGTTTATCAAAGTCATGATGATTATCAAAGTCTGTTTCATAATTTGTGGAATTACATTTATATTGTTTCACACTATTAGGCAAGTGACAACAGTAGAGGTTTAGTAATATTTTGCTTAAAAACATGATGATGACCTTGTAAGTGTAAAATATATTTAATCCCCTTCTTGTACAACTGCATTTTTCAGAAATTCAAATTCAGAAGAGTTATTTGCCATTTTAATTACAGGTGCCATACAGGGCATTAATTTAATACATTAAAATGGTACTCTGAAAAATAAAGCTTCATTTAATTCAATAATATTTTATTTGTCACAAAAAAATGTTTACACATAAATGTAAAAAAAAATAAAAAATAAATAAAAAAAGTGGCATAGTGGTTTGTTTTAGCATGGAGTAAATGAGCCTAATATAAACCACCAGACAGAGCAATCTATTTTGCTTCAGAGTGGTTTTGTGAGTAAAATTTAGGCAAAATTATAATTAAACTCAACAAAAGAGACAGACAGAGGTGTATTGCGATCTTTTTGAAGTTATAATGTAAATGTAAACAGAGCTCAGTGATAAGACACAATGCTTAAACTTGCATTAAACACAATAATCAGCAGTCTACATATGTTTGTTATAAATATATCTGGCCAATTTCACAAAAAAAAAAAAAACACAACCAATTATTTAACAAAAGATACAATTAAACATACCTTATAGCCTAAACATACCTTTGGGATGGTGCTGAATAAATGTGTAATCTGTATATCCTGCATTTTGCATTCTGACAAGCTCTAAATTGATAATTGGTCGTTGTTGCTTAGTAACACATAGAAAAAAATGGTATGCTGCCTTTTACATTGGCCCTAATCGTACATGGTATTCAGATATTTTTTTATTGATCTGATCACAACTGGACAACGCTAACTACCGGTGTGAACTGGGTGTAAAACGATTTGAGCTTGTCCACTTTGGACCACATCCAGAGGTGGTTGAAAATGTATTCAATCGGATTGCCCTATATAGCAAACACACATGTGGCTGAATCCATCAGAATAGTGTCTAAATACAGCCTTTTCTCAGGAGTGAGTGATTTAAACCGTGTAAACTGCAACAACACCTGATAGAAGAAATATTTTCCATATTAAAAGGAGTTTTTGTCATAACCTCAAATTAATATATTAGAAACAGCTTCTATTTTTTACAGGTGAACAACAGAAAACTATGACAATGCTCACCTCAGGTACACCTCATGTGCTTTATTCAGTGCTAAATGCTAACAATGTAAGCATCAAGGGCGTGTCATAATCCACTTTTGCTATTTTAAGGACAGAAAATTCCGCTTTGCGCCGCGGCAAATGGTCTAACAGGGTTGAGCTTATGCTCTTAATGAGTTATAGGTGTGTTTTGAGAATAAACCAATCAGAGTCTCATCTCCCATTCCCTTTAAGAGTCAGTTGCGTCGCGCCATAGCGCATTTGCTATTTACATGGCGGACTCTGTAAGAGGAATAACTAAGCGCTTTACTAGCGAGAAAACAGTTAAACAGACCATTTGCAGTGTGAGAATGAGCCTCCTCATTCTTTACTTTAACTTTAACTCTGTTCCGTAGATAAGGAAAGGTGTTGTTCGCACAGACATCCATTAGCCTACATAATTAATTTTGTTTGTTAAGCGCAAAGATTTGTTTCAAAACTATTTCTAAATTCAGTTCTAATTTCCAGCAAACAAAGAAATGAACAGTAATAACGAAGTGTGGTCAAAAAACGTATTATTTATTAGTTATTTCCAAATACACATGCTACGCCCCATATGGTCTAAAACCTGAAAGGTGGGCAAATCTAAGCTTGTTTTTAATAACACAAATATAAATATTCATATAATAAATAATAATACTACTAATAATAACATTGTACAAAAGCTAATTGTCATGAATAAACTGAAAAAGCCCAGCGAGACGAAGAAGGCATGAAAGCAGTGGTTTTTATATTTATATAGAAATAATAATTTTTGTAACATTTTAATCCTTTAATTCTTTTTCATTTGTAAAGATATTTGCTTATTGCTGTATATCCTGTGTGTATTAAACAATGTTTAAGCAAGGCGCACATCTAACGCGCTCTGCGCTGGACTTTAGACCTGCTCTTATCTGGTTTATTGTGCAGTCTATTTTTGTTTCTCAAAATAGCAACGCGCCAACAATGCGCCTTAACACACCTCATTTTTTAGACACAGTACAATAACTATGGGCGCACATATGAGTGCAAATGCATTTACTATTTAAACAGCGTGATGAAAAACGTCAAAAAACGACACTTGGTCAAGCTGAAACTAGCAAAAAACATTAGTGTCATGCCTTGCGCCGCATTGTGCCAACTGTATGATAGGGCCCTTAGACTCTGGACATAGATCGTTAAATTGAACCCTTTATGTGTGTTGCATAATTTCTATTCATACTCCAAGCACTGACCACCCTCTTAATTAATTTTCTGTTCAGATTCCAAGCCTAGGAAAATAACTGAGAAAGCACCAATTTGAAGCTCCATTTTTATGATGTCATCATTTACACTTCTTACAATGTATTTTACAGTATTTTAAAATACAAAATACAAGACATTAAAAGATTTTAATACAAAATATTAACCCATTTTCATAAACCCTATAAAATACAAATTACAAAATACTATTTTGTATTTAAAGTACACAATTTAAATGCATGTATCATAAATACTGTCCATCCCTGCGAACAGCTGCTTCTCTCGTTTTTTAAAAATAGGAGTCACACATACATTCATTCATTCATTCATTTTCTTGTCGGCTTATTCCCTTTATTAATCCGGGGTCGCCACAGCAGAATGAACCGCCCACACATACATAGTAAGTTTAATAGAACTTTAATACTCTTAAAAATAAGGGAATATTATCAATGTTGTAATCTCCAAATGCAGCCTGTGGCATGCATATTAATGGTTCATGTGCAACATATCAGTTTGTGTTTTGGTTGTGTTTTGTGACCTAAAGTACATGCAAATTTTGGGGGCGTGACCCAGGAGTAGCTCAACAGTCTGTTTTGTGTTCTGATTTACCTGTTTTGAACAGGGGTTTTAGACTGAGGGAATTTACATAGAATGGGGAAATAATGGTGTTTGAGGCTCATTTGGGTATGAGGTATGGCCATTTCCATGTACTGAACTCTTGTTTTGACTATGCCTAGGTATACTCAGGATTTCTTTATATGGCACTTTTAAGTTTTTATATATAAAAAGTCTACTGTGTTACAGAATTATTTGATAACTACTCACTTAAAACAGTTGGGTTATTAATAACCCAACAGGTAACCCAATGATGGGTCAATTTGGCACTGACCTTCTGTTGGGTTATTTTAACCCAATCCATTGGGTTGTTAAGGTTAACCCAACAGTTTGGGTTACAAAAATAACTAACTTGTTGGGTTATTTTGCCAAGATTATAATATATAAATTATTATTATTATTATAGTAGTAGTAGTCATCTTTATATGTAAATAAAACACAGCTTTTAATACATTGGCAATGCTTTATTTAAATCCATGAATTAACTGCCACTCCTCCCACAATAACAAATGCCTAAGAACAGTTTAGTTCATCCCCAAGCAGCAGGACAAGAGGGTTCTATCTCTGTGGCTCCTCCTCCTCTAAGTACTGAACGAAATACAAGTATACATACATGAATTAAATAATGTCCATAATTTATTGTCCTACACCTATAGTTCGCAAATCAACAAATTCTTGTTTTGCCTCCTGGTATGAGGGCCAAACCATCTTGCTGCACAGTCTGTATGGCAGTGGAGAAAGGATAGCTGGCAGAGTTGTTAAAGCACCATCTACAAAGCGGGATCTCCAAGGCTGTCTTTATATCAAACAGAAAAAAACACAATAATTATACTCAAAACAAGCCTCTTAGGCTATGTTCACACTGCAAGGCTTAGTGCTCAAATCAGATTTTTTCTCAGATCTGATTTTTTTGCCTAGCTGTTCACACTGTTATTATAAATGTGGCCAATATCAGATTTGCAGTGTGAACAGATCATGGTTGTTAACTGACCAGCATGCGCAGAAGTATAGTTACGGACAACACAAAATGTCTAATTATGCACACAATGTGTATACTGTATGAAGCACGTTGTCAGATTATGCTTAATATGATTATTGCCCTTTTCACAGACAACCGTGGTGTATTACATGAACTGTAAAGGGTTGTTCTGCTACTATTAATGTGTATTTCGGCATTTGAAATCTAAAATAAGTCCCTTGTGATTGAAAACATTGATCATTTGTGATTTATGACAACCGCAGTGCGTGACCACCGGTGTAATGAACTCATCAAGGGTTAATGAGCAGACGCAGACTAAACTGTGAAGGCGGAGTTAGTCCGTTTGCAGTTATTTTATTTTACTTCGTTATAAACAACTGACATGTGCAGATGGGGGGTTTGTGTGCTTGAGCACCTGCCTTTTATTTGCCCGGAGATAATGTTCGTCCTTAAAATGAAAGTGCCCCCTCCTTTGTGCACGGATCCCCTTTCCGCAACACCCCAGACACTCTTTAGCATTGTGATCATCCCATGCCCCGATCGTTAACCAGAGTGGTTAACAAGCACCAGTTTTGCCTTTAAAATCTTTTTCAAAATGAACAACCAACTTTCTGAGGTAAAGTAATCGCCCTGTGTGCTATTCTACTGTGCTGTAAAGGTGTAGATGATGTCTGCAGCACAAAATGATGACATATGTCACTCGAAGATTATGTAAAAGTCACATGAAATCCGACATAACCGTTTACACTGCGGTTGCATTGCAAAACATCAGATCTGTGTCTGATTTAAGACTACATATGAAAGTGGCACAAATCTGAAGTGAAAAGATCAGATTCCATGCGGTTTGGGCTGTTCACACTGTCAAGAGTCACATATGGGTGAAAAGATCAGATTCGGGCCACATTTGCCTGCAGTGTGAACGTAGCCTTTTATCAAAGGTGAAATGCTACAAGTTGGGATTAAAACAGAGCTGTTATGTGTGACCGGGCCTGTACTTTACTAAATAAAACAAAATACAGGTGGACTTTCTTAATGCCCACAACTTCAGGTTCTCTCCAAATAAATGGAAATATCAAGCAGAGAGGTGTACAAACAATCTTCTTTTATTAGACACTTAAATGGAGTTCTTTTTTAAAAAATGTATTCGTATAAAACATGTACGCCCCACAATGGATCACACAAACAGTACGATTCTGTTGCATAACAGTTGTCAGTGGCCACTGATAAATCACACTCAATGTTACACGGGATATACCAACATTTGGGAAAGAGAGAAAAAAAGAGAAAACCAAAACCAAACACTTCAATGCAAACAAAACCCTCAAAACGAAAGCACACTCCTTACTACTAAAGAAAAATAAACTAACCCACACTCAAAATAAACCACCCCGCACAACAAACAAAGCCAAAATAAAACCCTTCCCATATAAAGGCAATCCTTACTGTTAGTATCGAAGTTTAAGAAGTTGAACAATAACAGCAGCCGTTCACAGTTTACACAAACAAAATACAAACCCACCAGATATACAGTTAGGTCAAAACACGCACACACATACACGCATACTCACAAACGCGCCAACATCAAAAGAATAAGCACACCCCCCACACCATATGCGCGCACACACACACACGCAACCACACACTCTGCCCTGACGCCAGCAGGTCACACACACACACACACACACACACACACACACACACACACACACACACACAATCAGGTGCCCGAGAAGGAAACGAATCGCTTCTCCGTAGCGCAATCGAGTCGCCAGACAGCAGCAAAACAGCAACGGGCAATCTCTATAAAACAACCGTTCAATATAATCATTATTCACATATTAAAGATTAAAATGACATTTCTAATTAAAACACTTACCAACTTTTAAATGAAAACTTACCCACAACACAGTTAACTGGCTCTCAACACAAGTGGGGAGTAATCCACCGATCACACATGGATACCGCTAAAAGAACGATTTACTTTTAATTGGAAGCACTAAAAATCACTAAATAACCGGAGACATAAACAGAAACATACCCTGTCGCGCGCTAATGCAATTGCACCTCCTCAAACCCATGAAGTAGAAGGAGAATTAGAGAAGAAATCCAACCTTACACAGGTTTTATGAATACTACAGGCTTAATGCTTAACGCTCAATGCTTAATGCACATCAAAAGTTAGGACGCCAATCAACACACCGCTACTATTCCATGCCAGAGAAAAACGGAAGCAAAGGGAAACCTCCGCACTTTTAAAGGGGCCGCGAGCTTAATTTCTGACTCCATTCACCTACATATAATGGGAAACCCCTCCCCTTTGGGGATCACCCCATTACATACATCTAATGGGAAACCCCTCCCTTTTGGGGATCACCCCATTACATATGCAGGATTTTCTCACCAGATGAAATGTTTGCTTGAACTGGTAGATCCAAGGCTCTCTTCTTTTTTTTGCAACACGAGAGAATTTGCAGTGATGCATCTCCCCAAACCACAAAAAGTTTATCTTCAGTGTGAGGGTATAAAATACCCATCCTGCAGGGGGGTTTCTCCTAAAGTCCACTATCATCTCCACTGTTTTGAGCGTGTTCAGCTCCAGGTTGTTGTATCTGCACCATAAAGCCAGCCGCTCCACCTCCTGTCTGTATGCAGACTCGTCACCATTCCGGATGAGGCCAATAACAGTAGTGTCATCCGCAAACTTCAAGAGCTTTATGGAGGGGTCTTTTGCAGTGCAGTCATTTGTGTACAGAGAGAAGAGCAGTGGGGAGAGAACACATCCCTGGGGGCACCAGTGCTGATGGTGCGGCTGTCGGATGTGATTTTGCCCATTCTGACTAGCTGTTGTCTATCTGTCAGAAAACTGGTGATCCATTGACAGACAGAGCTAGGGACAGACATCTGGGTCAGTTTGTTTTTGAGCAGTGATGGGATGATGGTGGTAAAGGCAGTTCCCTGGTTTGTCCAGATGTTTTAGGCTATAATGCAGTCCCATGTTGACTGCATCATCCACAGACCGGTTTGCTCTATAGGCAAACTGCAGGGGGTCCAGCAAAGGTCCAGTGATGTCCTTCAGATAAGCTAGCACCAGTCTTTCGAATGACTTCATGGCCACAGATGTTAAGGCAACAGGTCTGTAGTCATTGAGTCCTGTGATCTTTGGTTTCTTTGGTATTGGAATAATGGTGGAGCATTTGAAGCAGGATGGAACTTTGCGCTGTTCCAGTGATCTGTTGAAGATCTGTGTGAAAATGGGAGCCAGTTGGTCCGCACAAGTTTTCAGACAGGCTGGTGAAACACCATCTGGACCTGGTGCTTTTCGTCTCCTCTGTTTACTGAAGATCTGACGCACATTATCCTCACTGATCTGAAGTGCCGGGGTGGAGAAGGAGATGGCTGGAGGTGTTGATGGCTGTTTACTGAGGATCTGATGCCCATTATCCTCACTAATTTAAAGTGCCGGGGTGAAGAAGGAGATGGCTGGAGGTGTTGACGGCTGTTTACTGAGGATCTGATGCCCATTATTCTCACTGATCTGAAGTGCCGGGGTGGAGAAGGAGATGGCTGGAGGTGTTGATGGCTGTTTACTGAGGATCTGATAGCCATTATCCTCACTGATCTGAAGTGCAAAGGGGGAGAGGGAGATGGCTGGAGGTGTTGATGGCTGTGTAGGGAGATGATCCAGGTGGGTGTGAGGTGTCTGGTCAGAGGTGTCAAATCTACAATAGAAAATATTCAGCTCGTTTGCAAGATGTTTGTTGTTGTCGATACTGGGGGATGGCGTTTTATAATTCGTGATGTCTTTCAGGCCTTTCCACACTGATGCAGGGTCGTTGGCAGAAAACTGGTTTTGCAGCTTTTTGGCATAGCTTTTCTTGGCCACACCAATCTCCTTTGTCAGTGTGTATATAAAAACTATATAACTTATTTGCCTTATATATCCATGTTTTATAGTCTCTTTTCCTCCAAAATTGCCCAAGGAAACACTGAAAGACAAACACTTTAGTCTCTGTTTTTGAGGCCAGGATATGCAGATAAGCATGAACAACCTAAACAAAAAGAAACAAGGTCAACAGTTATTAAAGTACAATCAGTACACATTTTTATTCAGTATTAGATTATGAAATTATTAACTTAATAATGAATAAAAGGTAATACAGATATTAAATTAAAATCACCCAGTAGGTGGTGGTATGACACTATCTTAAGGCATTAATGGATCAGGAAATAATTAATGATAAAATTAATGATGCATTTATAGATGACTTTCTTACCAGGTAACATGAAAAGATTTAATAAAGATTTATTTTTACTCATATTGGAACATTTACAAATAATAGCTAAAATGAATGTATTTGCATAGCAGCATCAAAGTAATAAATACATCCAGTATTGAGGAAATAAACTGAATTAATAAGTGAAAAGGTTGAAAATATATACTTTAATCGATAAACAATAGTTTAGTCGTAATAGTTTTTCTCAGAAATCAGTTCGGTATTAAAAAAGAAATATTTGGACACATGTCCAATAATTTATTAGTCTTAAAATCACAATATGCCATGGTAATATTTTCAGTTGTAAATTTTCCCAAGTATTCCATTCATTCAAAGGTAAACTGGAACTAACAATACACTGATACTTTTAGAGACTGCTAGAACACAGACATTTAACTTAACTTTTTTTTACATGCTAAATTTTGAAGTTTTAAACCTTTACTCATTATTAAATATATTCTGATGGGAACATTACATGCTAAATAATTTAGTTTTACCTGCAAATATTTTAGACTTGACACTGAAACTAATACATGTATATTATGTACTGCCCATATACTGCTAATCATTTTTATTTTTTAATTATATTATAATTATCGTTACTGTTCTTAAAGAAATAATGAAAAAGTGAAATATTAGTAAGCATAAAGTCTTCCTAACATGTGTCGTTCCATACTGTTGGCTGGTGAAAAATGATGCCTGCTTAATTTATTTCTTGCATTGCAAACATAATAAGGAGCTCAAAGAATGATGGTGCTCAAAACTCAATATTCCTTTTACTTCTTGACTTTTTTCGACCGGGTTTCAAGGGTTTTGTTGTGAAGATCTTAATTACCCAATTGTGGTATGTTTTTTTAATCTCTACAGTATTTTTCACAGTGTATGTTTTAAAGCTGTAACTGTTTTTTTTATTATTATTAACACTTGTTTCCCAGTACAGGGTTGCAGCTGGAAGGGAGTTCGCTGTGTAAAAACTATGCTGGAATAGTAGGCGGTTCATTACGATGTGACGGACCCTGATGAATAAAGGATTAAGGCGAAGGAAAATGATTGAATGAATGAATGAATGAATTATCAACACTGTTGTTTAAGAGATATTGAAAAAGTGAAATATTAGCAAAGGTAAAATCATTCAAACATGTGTCGTTCCATACTATCTAAGTAAGGACATGTTGGTCCCCTCTTGGCTGGTAAAGAACGACGCCTGCTTAATTTATTTGTCATTTCACAGCATCACAAACACATTATATAAAGATTTTGGAGCTCAAAACTCAATTCTTGTTTTACTGCTGAATACAGTTTTTTCTTCAGTTTTTTTAACTGTTTTTGAATATTTATAAACACTGTTCTTACAGAGATATTGAAAAAGGGAAATATTAGTACAGATAAAGACACCCAAACATGTGTCGCTCCATACTAAAGGCGGATTCGTACTTTCTCCTGACACCTCAGATTTTCAGAGATCTTAACCTTTCCTGTTAGAATTGAGCATTGTCTTTCGCGTTATCTGCTTTGTATAAATCTGTATTACCGACATTACATTTTACTTATATATTTAATGACTAACTTTTTTTTCTCTTCTTCTTCTTTAATAGGAAAACCCAAAAAGGCCTGGTCCTAAAAAGAGAGGAAAATCATAGAACACTTTTTCAAGAACAACTTCAAAGAAATGAAGGCTCCTGGAACAGTGGTCTGTGAAAAATGCTTAAACAAAAATACAATTTTAAAGGATAATGGATGAGACTGAAAGTCGTTAAATACTTTGTGCACAACCAGATCATTTCGATTAAGAGGAGTTTGCATCAAGGGTATTGTGCTCCAGTTCCCTGAGAGCTTGTGATGCAGAGTAAAAATGGAGCATCGGTGTGTCATAGCATTGAAGTAATTGGTTTTAGCCTCTTTATACTTTTACAAATTTCTTTATTTTCCCTTTAATATCACCTTTTACCAAACTTATTTGAAAAGTGCTACATTTTTTTTTCTTAAATAGTACTATTTAATGTTATTGATTTTATTGTTGTCTACCTGTAGCCACTTATTTCTGAGGGTGGAATTCCTGCACTACTGCAAAGGGGTTGGGCTGGGGTGCTCTATTGGTGAGCTTAAGCAATTTTGCAGATAAACTAAGCTTGACAGTTTATCAATTTGAAAAGCATTTTCATTGTCAGGAGTTCAGCAAAAGCACATGACATACCCATTGGTTAGGACTGTGTGTGGATTTTAATTAAACGTTTTCTTGATTTAATAAAAAAAAAAAAACTGTTGCTATGATTCTTGTGTATGTGTCTATGTCAAATGTCAAAATGTGCAATAAGTGCTTTTAACAACTAAAAGTTTTTTTAGGCTGCTTTAACTAGTAATAAAAAAATAGTAATACAAAATAATAATAAAATAAAATGAATAATAAAACATTGTCATATTTGCTAAATGATCCTGCAAGTTTAAAGGTCTCACTTTCTGCTAGATTTCAATCAAAAGTGTGTTTGGTTTGGTGTTTTAGTAAATGTAACTTTGATTCAAGTAATGATAAATATTCTTTAGTTGAACAAACATAAATTTGTAAAATCATGAGATACTTGCGTGTAAATCCAGCGTGGAGATTAGCTGTCTGTACCTGGCAGTTCATCATGACGTCTCTGAGGGTGCGACATTAATTAATGAGAAACACTTTGTTCAAACCAATCAGAGCGCTCTATTGTGTATGACGTGCAACTTCATTAATATGCACGATAGCTTCGGAGACTATTTGACCTGTTACAGTGTTCAGATGACAGAGAGATGCCACGCTATGTTGCCAAAACAAGTGAAAGAACGAGACTTTGGAGACACTGGTCGCCAGTGTTGCATTTATCAGTGCACTGTGTTTAATAATGTGCTGCAACAAAGGTTTTGTTTTCATTTTCCCGCTGTGAGAGCGCTGCTGGACTCATGCTCCACCAATGACCAAGATGGCGGTGCGTACATATTACGAGGCTCAGCGTCTCTCCAGTTTCTGCAATTTTGCAGTATTTATCCTGCTCATTTCGGGTCTGTTCGTGCAGAACAGTAATGCCTTTACATCGTACACTCGACGGGAGAACTTGGATATTGGTTTGTACATTTCAGACAGTTTTATCAGCAATCTACGACTCATCCCAGAGAACGCCAGGACACCCGAGGCTGAGCGCTCTGCCCGGCCGGGCGGAAGTGCTCGAAGGCGGCGGTAAACAGAGACGGGGGAAGCGCGGCGGGCTAAGAGCTAAGCTAAAGCTAACACCACACTGGCTCTCTTTACCCAGCATCTTCCTCGCCAATGTAAGGTCCCTGGGGAACAAAATGGATGAGATTCGACTGCACATCAACCACAGCAAAAGATTATGGAACTGTAATGTCATGATTTTCACAGAAACATGGCTAAACAGCCGGATACCAGACAACGCTGTCTCTTTAACTCAGCATCACACATTCCGAGCAGACAGAGCGGCGGATAACTCCGGTAAGACCCGAGACGGAGGATTATCCATTTATATTAACAAAGCTTGGTGCACAAACTCTGTCATCGTTGGGAGACATTGCTTTGTTAACCTGGAATTTCTGCTAGTCAAATGCAGACCGTTTTATCTGCCACGCGAGTTCACCTCCACTATTATAACCGCTGCATATATTCCACCCGATGCTGATGCCAAGTTGGCTATGAATGAACTTCATGCAGCCATCAGCAAACAACAGACTGCTCACCCAGAGGCTGCTTTTATTGTTGCGGGGGATTTTAATCACTCAAACTTAAAGACAGTGCTCCCCAAATTCCATCAAAACTTTTCTGTCACACACGGGGAAACAAGACTTTGGACCATGTATACACAAACATAGCTGAAGGCTACGCTGTGAACCCCCTCCCCCACCTGTTCCTCATCCCCAAATACTCACCCCTCATCAACTGTGTGAAGCCATCAGTGAGGACCATCAAAGTGTGGCCAGCGGGGGTAGACTCCACACTCCAGGACAGGTTTCAACATACAGACTGGAGTATGTTTGCTTCCCAGGCCACATGTGGCTCTCACATAGACATTAACAGCTACACTTTCTCTGTTCTGGAATACATCAACACCACCATTGACAGTGTTACAACCCAGAAACAGATCACCACATACCCAAATCAAAAGCCATGGATGAACAAGGAGGTGCACCTCCTGCTGAAGGCCCGCAACAGGCCTTCAGCCTACAGCACTTCCAGGGCTAATCTGAAGAGGGGCATCAAAAAGGCCAAGCACTGTTACAAGCTAAAGCTAGAGGAGCACTTTTCCAACTCTGATCCTCGGCACATGTGGCAGGGCATACAGGCCATCAGCAACTACAAACCCAGCCATTCCACACCCACAGCCACAAATGTCTCCTTCCTGAAAGAGCTAAATGACTTTTATGCCCGCTTTGAAAGAGACAAAAAAGAACCCTACACTAGGATCACTTCCTCAACCGACCACTCACCCATTACACTCACCTCCTCAGAAGTCTACACCGCACTGAGTCAGATCAATGTGCGTAAGGCTGCTGGACCAAACGTTATTCCTGGGCAAGTCCTCAAAGCATGTGCAGAATAGCTCGCTGGGGTATTCACAGACATTTTTAACCTGTCCCTTAACCTAGCAGCTGTGCCAACATGCTTTAAAACCACCTCTATTGTGCCAGTGCCGAAACACTCCAGTTCAACATGCCTGAATGACTACCGCTCTGTAGCACTCACACCCATCATCATGAAGTGCTTCAAGCGGTTGGTCTTGGCACATCTGAATGACTCTCTGCCATCCACACTGGATCCACATCAGTTTGCCTACCGTGGCAACAGGAGCACGGAAGATGCAGTCTCCATAGCACTGCACTCTGTACTCACACACCTGGACAATAAAAACACTTATGCACGAATGCTGTTTGTTGACTTCAGCTCAGCATTCATCACTGTCATTCCCTCTAAGTTAATGATCAAACTTAGAGACCTGGATATCGACACATCTCTCTGTAACTGGGTTATGGACTTTCTGACTAACAGACCTCAGAATGTTAGATCAGACCACATCTGCTTCACCACTGTCACACTCAACACTGGTATACCACAGGGCTGTGTGCTGAGCCCCTTCCTCTACTCCCTTTTTACCATCGACTGTAGGCCTGTGAACAGATCCAACGCCATCATCAAATTTGCAGATGACACCACAGTGATTAGTCTAATCAGCAACAATGATGAGACTGCCTACAGGGAGGAGATACAGCATCTGGCCACGTGGTGCACCGACAATAATCTGCTCCTTAACACCGACAAGACCAAGGAGCTCATTGTGGACTTCAAGAAGGGACAAACAGGCTCACATGATCCCATCCACATCAATGGGATGGCTGTCGAGCCTGTCTCATCCTTCAAGCTCCTGGGGACCCACATCTCCAAGGACCTTTCCTGGACCACCAACACTTCCAGCCTGGTCAAGAAGGCTCACCAGCGCCTATTTTTCTTAAGGCAACTTAAGAAGAACCAGCTGTCATCAGCCGTCTTGGTAAACTTCTACTGCTGCACAATAGAAAGCATCCTGACGAATTTTGTCACAGTCTGGTATGGAAGCTTCTCTGTTGCGGAGCGTAAGGCACTGCTGCGGGTGGTGAAAACTGCCCAACGCATCACAGGGACCACACTGCCAGCCATAGAGGACATCCAGAGAAAACACTGTCTGCGCTGATCACGCAGTATTCTTAAAGATTTCTCTCACCCTGCTCACAGACTGTTTTCTCTCCTGTCTTCTGGCAGGCGCTTCAGGCTCCCCCGGACAATAACCAGCAGACTAAGGCCCCGATTACACTAGTACGTTTTAGTTTTAAAACAGCGTTTTATGAATGAAAACGATCCTTGTCCACACTAGCGTTTCACCCAGCGTTTCTGAACAGCTCTCCGTCTACACTAAAATGGTGAAGACGCTCATCACGTGACCACACACACACTCTCTGGCATGGGCTGCAGCGTGCGTTGAGCACATACCCATATGAGAGCTGTGCACGTCGGACTGTTTATCACGGATCTCCCGCTGGATCTAATCTCACTATATTTGTTAAATGTGATATTTAATTCATCTTGTTGTCTATATCTAACGACATATTCCTTGTCTTTGGTCTTTTGAATCTATTACTTGTTCTCAGGTAATGTGTTTTGGCTGAGCGCAAAGATAAGTTAGGTTAATATCCTAATTAATGTAACAGCGGACACCACATCTGACTGATTGCTTGCCTTTATTTTCTCTATTGTATAAACTTATTGTGCATTATACTTTTATAATGGCCTTTATTATTTATTAAAACTGATATTTAATGAAAGAGAGGGTATGTTTCGTATTTTCAATGAAAATGAAAGGAGGCAGTAATGTTATAGGCTCTGTTTTGTTATAAATATGTATGAAGATGACACTTTTATATTATGCAGCTACACAACGCCTCAACATTTTTTGATGTCTGTTAAGTTGCTAATATCAAAATAAAAATAGACAGTTCCTTATGTCTTTTTTTCTTTTATTGTTAAGAAAGTGAAACAGCATAGCCAGGGTGATGTGAATGACTTTTTAAAGTACCATGTACACACTTGGGAGTTTGTTTTCCATATCAAACTTGCGAAGTCTGAACTTACAAGGAGAGGATGCAGGACTGTCACTGAACTGTGTGAAGGCTACTTAATATTGAGGAAAAGCCGCTATCAGATAGGCGAATGTCTGCAGCCCCGCCTCCGTTTTCAGATGCCTCCGTTTTCCCCCATCTACACTGAGACGGAGCAGCAGCGTTTTAGAATGAAAACGGCCTGTACAGCGTTTCCAAAACGCTCCGTTTTCAGGGCTCGAAAACTTCGGCGTAGTGTGGACGGATGGCGTAACCGTAGCAAAACTTATGCGTTTTAAAACTAAAACGTATTAGTGTAAACGGGGCCTAAAGAACAGCTTCTTCCCCAGAGTTGTCTCCCTTTTGAACTCTGCCCCCCACTGACTTTTTGCCCCCCTAATACACCCCCACTCTCCTCATAACTCAGACTCCTTATAATCACTGCACTACTTAACATTTGCACATTTAAAAATTACTTAACATTTGCACATTTAAAAATTGCACGTTCATTGCACTGATTCACTTATTTGAACTGTACATACCTACTGCACATGTACATTTGTAATTATGTACACACCCACTGTACATATACATTTGTAATTATGTTTATCTGCACACTTCTGATTACTAATAGCAACCTGTACATTTATCCATCTATTGTAAATCTCTGTTCATAGCTAACACAACCTGTATATAATGTTCATAGTACATCCATTTGTAAATATCACCATAGTTTTTCTATAACTGCACTTTATAACTTATACCTGTATCCTGCACTTGCTGCTCTTGCACTCCTGGTTAGACATAAACTGCATTTTGTTTCCTTGTACTTGTACATGTGTAATGACAATAAAGTTGAATCTAATCTAATCTAATCTAATCTAATCTAATCTAATCTAATCTAATCTAATGTAAGTTATCTGTGTCTTTTGTGGCCAGATATGGAGAAGAAACAAGTGTAGATCAGGATGGAATGCACGGCTGTTGTAGCATAAACATCAACCATATGAGCTATATGCATTCCCAACTCATGTCATATCTTGCTCAACATCTGCTCCTCTGGAGTCCCATGTGGTTGAAATTGCTGTGTGCCATTCACATCTTATATAAGCTCAACCATGTAGCGACATGCTCTCATGGCAGCTCATGCTTCTAGGGAAATGGAGACTTCCCCTCTGGGAAGTCCATCTGATATGGGAGCATTTTGTAGAACCCCAGATCAATTTTGTTTCCCGCTTATTGCCAGTTATTTTATTCCCTGACCCGCCTTTGCACGGATGCCTGTGCAGATAGAAGCAGGTCTTGCTTGTTGCATCACTATGACCTAACTGGGCATGGGTTCACAAATTCTCACTTCTTTATGAGGAACTTAAACTTTTTACAGTATGTAAAATTCTGATTGATTTTCTGGGATAAACTACATTGGTTTATAAAAGCTGTTTTGCACTTTTTCACCCAAGTAACCTTGTCAGTCCACAGGAACTACTGGTGATTTAGCCCCATTATTTTAAAGTGGAAAATTTGTTAATCCTTCACTAATTACTCATGTTTTACTGCAAGAACCACGCATGTTCGATCATGTGTGATGGGTGAACACTTAAATTACAGTATCTTTATCATATGTTTACAGAACAAGTCTTACTGCAGCCCCATTGACACCTTTTTCCAGTGAGTTAATGAAATTGTTAATGTTAATCTTGTCTTCAGAAACATTTTTTGTTGAGCTGGTTGAAAGTCTCTTCACATTCCAATAGTACTGATTAAAGTAAATTATCTAAATGCATTTATATGTGTTTTTATGTTCTGGGTAAGCCATAAGACTATATAAATGTTCATCCAATTAAAATAGTGTTGGGCCCACATCTCCCATAATTCTGGTTAGTAGCCCAATCTGTCTGTCAGCAAATGCAGATTTGAGCTAGTGCGCACCTCTCCGCCGTTTGTGCATACATGGGCTGCTCGTTCATTAGAGAGAGAGAGAGAGAGAGAGAGAGGGAGAGAGAGAGAAAGAGGTAAAAACATACTGAACAAAACTTTTTAAAATCCCGAATCAATATTGGAGTTACTTTTGTATGCTGGAAGAAGGATGACACCATGGCTGAAGAATTTCCTTTAGACAGGTAATGTTGTGTTTTGAAACCATTTTAGTCATGCAAAGCTGATGCAGATGTTGTTGTTAAAAATGGGTTATATGTGCACAGAAGTGCTGTTCAGTCACTGAAATCTTCCAGCGACAGATTGGTGTGACTATTTTCGGCTTCATAATGTTTTGATAATGTCGATTTTATTTAGTTTAACAACAAAACATCATAAATAGTGCTATTCCACTTATCCTGCTTTACTGAGGTGAAGTTGGTTTTACATTTACATTGGTTCATTTTTGAACAATGGCGACCTGAACTGGCTCCTGATATTGTTTACCATGCTACTCTGAATATTCGGTCAGAAATAGCATGCAAGTATGGCTTTGTAATAAGTGTAATTCCTGCAGGCCGCCGGCCAAGCTTTAGCTTTAGCTCAACACATGAGTTAGGGTTCTGCAGTCATCTTTAGGGTGTGCGCACTCGTGTTTTCAGGAGGCATGGCTTTGGACGGCAGGGGAGGAACTATGTTTTAAAGATTTATGCTAACAGGTTAGCATTGTGTCAGATCACCTACTGCACCTTTAATAGTTGGATGTGTCAAAAATGTTATTTTATTCAGTTAAACAAAGAGAAATCTGAAGTCACTGCATTTGGGAACCGAGATGAGGTTCACCAGGTGAATGGGTACCTTGGCTCTAAGGGCCAACCAAAAAAAAGCTCAACAATCTTTGTGTGATTCCAGTGTCAGATCTAAGTTCAGCAATCAGTTTAGTGGCAGCCCGCGAGGCTTTTTATAAATATTAATAGAATCTGCAAGGCACAGACCAGCTAATTTCAGAGATGTGTGTGCATTTGAAATCCTTTGCTGTGAAGTTCCGTCTTTTTGAGAGACAAATTGGTGACTGCAATGTCGTGCATTTCCCTACTATGTCTGAAGTTTTTATGAGTTATCCAGATGCCAACATACTGGGGAAAATTAAGAAATACGGGACAGTACTCGCGTCCCTCATTACAGAATTTAGTCTCTGTTTTCAAGATTTTTCCGCTATGGATAATGACATTAAGCTCTTCTTAACCCCTTTCTCTGCTAACGTGGAAGAAGTACAAGAGAGCATGTAGCTGGAACTCATTGAATTGCAGTGCGATGATTCGCCTCACAGTCACCACCAGCTTCTTTCCCTGTTCGAGTTTTACAAGAGTTTGGATTTATGCAAATTTCCGTTGATGAAACGCCATTCAAAAAGGATGATGAGTCTGTTTGGCTCCACATATATATGTGAGCAAACATTTTCACTGATGAATCTAAACATGAGTTCATTGTGATTTGCTCCGTATGTATCTTCTACACGACTCACACCTGACTTGGCATCAATTCTGAAATCGAAGGCACAACTGTAATCAGGGGATGTGACACTGACAACAGGGTGTGGATCCAAATGCAGGTTTGTTAGAATGGTCAGGCAAGCAATTGTCAACACAGGAGCAAACAGATGTATACGGGCAATCCAGAGTCGTAGTCAGATAGCAGGCAAATGGTCAAAGGCAGGCAGCAGACAGGAATACAAAGATAACCTAGGCGAGGATCAAAACACAGGAAAACAAACCAGGAGATGCAATGTCACTAACAGTAGACAAGACTCAGCACCAGTGTTTGTGTTTGAGCAGTACTTATAGTCCATGTAATTAGTCTGTGAGCAGCTTCAGCTGTGTGTTTGCAATCACTGATGACTTGCATTAGGTAAGTGTGTGTGGCATGACTGAATATGTAGTCCATGAACATGGCAGATTTGTAGTTCATGTGAATGTGAGTGTGTTTACTAATGATCTCTGGTTGTAGATCGCTGGTAATCGTGACAACAACATCACTGTTCACATTAACAGAGTTTATGGTGAGTAAAATATATATTATGATTTTAAAATGTAAAAACTAATTACATAACACACACACACACACACACACACACGTTTTTACACACACAAGAATTATATGCTTTAATTTTCACTGAGGACTTGTTCATGCTTTAATTACCAGCTGATTAATGCAATGGACTCCTCACTGGTCTTACTAAAAAGACAATCAGACAGTTGCAGCATATCTACAATTTTTGTAGATAATTTACTATTTCTGGCTCCTGTTCAACCTTTATATGCTCCCTCTGAGCCAAATAATGAGAAAGAACCAAATCTCCTACCACTGCTATGCTGATGACACTCAAATCTACTTAGCCCTACTGCCTAATGACTACAGCCCTGTTGACACCCTCTGCCAATGCATTGATGAAATGAACATTTGGATGTGCCAAAACTTTCTTCAGTTAAACAAAGAAAAAACTAAAGTCATTGTGTTTGGGAACAGAGATGAGGTTCTCAAGGTGAATGTGTACCTTGGCACTAAGGGTCAAACAACAAAAAATAAGGTCAAGAATCTTGGTGTGACTCTTGGCATACTATCATCTCAAAAACATTGCAAGAATCAGATGCTTTGTTTCCAGTGAAGACTTAGAGAAAATTGTTCATGCTTTTATCAGCAACAGGGTGGATTACTGTAACGGCCTCCTCACCGGCCTTCTCAAAAAGAAAGTCAAACAGTTGCAGCTCATCCAGAACTCTGCGGCCAGGATTCTGACCCGAAGCAGGAAATCAGAGCACATCACACCTGTCCTCAGGTCTCTACACTGGCTCCCAGTTACATTCAGAATAGATTTTAAGGTATTATTACTTGTCTATAAATCACCAAATGGCCTAGGACCTCAATACATTACATATATGCTCACTGAATACAAACCTAACAGGTCACTCAGATCTTTAGGATCATATAAACTAGAAATTCCAAGAGTTCAGTCAAAGCAGGGTGAATCGGCTTTCAGCTACTATGCCCCTCGCTGCTGGAATCTGCTTCCAGAAATGATCAGATTTGCTCCAACATTAGGCACATTCAAATCCAGACTGAAAACACATCTGTTTAGCTGTGCCTATACTAAATGAGCACTGTGCATAGTCCGATAGATCACACTATTGTTCTTTTCTTTTTATTCTTTTATAATCCATTTTAACACATTTTTATCTGTTTTTAATCATTCTTATTATATGCTTTATTTTTTTATACTTTTTATTATTGTTTATGTAAAGCAATTTGAATTGCCACTGTGTATGAAATGTGCTATATAAATAAACTTGCCTTGCCTTGCCTTGCCTTGCCTTGCCTTGCCTTACAATGCTGCTGCCAGGATTCTGACCAGAATTAGAAAATCGAAGCACATCACACCTGTCCTCAGGTTTTACACTGGCTCCCAGTTGTATTCAGAATAGATTTTAAAGTATTATTACGTGTCTAT
>CAIGQZ010001256.1:1309331-1325632 GCA_903798205.1 Danio tinwini | reverse complement strand
TATATATAGATCAGATACTGATGTTTCACAATGTTTTTATACCGCTGAAACAAAATGACTATATTAGCTTAAAAGAAGCAACTCCTCCAGGATTTGCTTATAAGCATGAGGCTCGCCAAACCGGTCGTAGTGGCGGAGTTGCATCAATCTTTAGTGATTTTCTTAATGTTAATCAGAGAAATGGACTTATGTTTAACTCCTTTGAAGTATTAGCTCTTAATGTTATGCTTCTGGATATTATGAAAAAAACTATGATATCTCTTGCTATAATCACCATATATAGACCCCCAGGACCCTATGTCAATTTTCTAAAAGAGTTTTCTGATTTTATTTCTGACTTAATAGTTAAAACTGATAAAATACTAATTGTAGGAGACTTTAACATCCATGTAGATGACTCCAATGATACACTAGGGCTCGCTTTTATGGATTTACTTCATTCACTTGGGATAAAACAAAATGCGGTTGGTCCAACCCATCACTTAAAGCTTACATTAGATCTAATATTGTCTTATGGAATTGAGGTCTTTGATATAGACATTATACCACAAAGTGATGATATTACAGACCACTACCTCTTGCTATATAAGCTGCTTTTACCTGAAATTAGCAGATCTGTACCAATATACCGCCCTGGTATAACTATTGTTCCGTCCACCAAGGATGAATTCATAAATAACTTACCTGATCTTTCTCTATTTCGAAATGCACCTGCAAATGCAAATGACCTTGATGTAGTAACCAGTAGTATGAATGCCATCTTTACTAGCTCACTAAATACAGTGACACCCATTAAATTAAAAAAGGCTAGAGAGAATAAAACTACACCATGGTACAATAATCATACTCGCGCTCTCAAAACAGCAACCCGTGCCCTGGAACGTAAATGGTAAAAAACTAACCTAGAGGTTTTTAGAATTGCGTACAAAGACAGTATGTCCAGCTATAGGAGGGCTCTTAAATCTGCCAGGGCTGAGCACCTCTGCAAACTGATTGAAAATAATCATAACAATCCTAGATTTTTATTTAGCACCATTGCTAAATTAACAAGTAATCGGTCATCCTTGGAACAAAATGTGCCACCGCATATTTTTCAGTAATAAAATAGAAGGCTTTAGACAGAAAATAGAAGATGTTAAACTTTCTGCACCGCCTTATACTCCAGATCCAGTAAACATTCCACTGAATCAAAATAACCTAAAATCATAAAGCAGAAAGAGCTAGATAAAGTTATAAAGTTTTAAACCAGCTACGTATGTTAAACCCAATTCCAACAAAATTACTGAAAGATTTGCTACCTGTTATAGGAGAACCTCTCCTTAACGTTATCAACTCTTCTTTATCTTTAGGCCATGTTCCAAATCCTTACAAGCTAGCTGTTATTAAACCTATTATTAAGAAACCACATCTGGATCCGAGCAACTTAGCTAATTATAGGCCTATTTCAAATCTTCAGTTTATGTCTAAAATACTAGAAAAAAGTTGTTTCTACCCAATTATGCTCCTTTCTGCAGACAAACAATATTTTTGAAGTGTTTCAGTCAGGTTTCAGGCCTCATCACAGTACAGAAACCGCATTAGTGAAAATAACCAACAAGGGTGCATCTCACTATTAGTTTTACTCGATCTTAGCGACACATTTGACACCATTGACCACAATATTCTCATAGACCGCTTACATTCTACAGGTGTCCAAAACAGGCTCTTCAATGGTTTAAGTCATACTTAGCTGATCTTTACCAGTTTGTGAATATTAATGGACAGCTTTCACAAGTAAGGCCACACTGTAAAAAAAAAACCCTATTTTTTACAAAAAATATCTCTAATTTTTTTCCAGTAATTTTTTGTCATTTCAAATTGTATTCAAAACTTAGTAAAATGACAAGCAATCTCTCTAAATTAACAGTTTGACTTTCATTTTAGGTACTGTATCATTAAAGACAAATTACTGACATTTTTGTTTTTTATAAGGGGAAATTACACTATTATTTATACAGTATTTTTTCTGTTATTTTAAATTATATTCAAAAGTCTGTAAAAATTACAAACAATATCTGTAAATTAACAGCTTGACTGTTATTTTATGTACTATACAATTAATGACAAATTACAGCAATTTGTCTGTTTTTTACAATACAATTGCCGTATTATTTACACACTGTTTTTTCCTGTTATTTTGAAGTACATTTAAAATTATGTAAAAAAATCGTAAAAAAAAAGGTCAAGCGACTGGCAGCTACGGCTCTACAACTGGCAGCTACAGTCACTTTATTGATGGTGTTCGATTATAATAATCTAGGAAAAGTCTAAAAAAAAACAGTGTTTCTCTGTAAAACTCTTGTGTAACTTTATTATTAAACGGATTTGATCATAATAATCTAGGAAAGGTATGTAAAATAACAGTGTTTCACTGTAAAACTCTTATTGTGTAACTTTATTAAATGGATTTGATCATAATAATCTAGGAAAAGTTTGTAAAATAACAGTGTTTCTTTGTAAAACTCTTATTGTGTAACTTTATTAAACGGATTTGATTGTAATAGTCTAGGAAAAGTCTGTAAAATAAAAGTGTTTCTTTGTAAAACTCTTATTTTGTAACTTTATTAAACAGATTTGATCATAATAATCTAGGAAAAGTTTGTAAAATAACAGTGTTTCTCTGTAAAACTCTTATTTTGTAACTTTATTGAACGTATTTGATCATAATAATCTAGGAAAAGTCTGTAAAATAACAATGTTTTATTGTAAACATTTGAATTAAAATGTCTGTAAATTTATTATTTTTGCACTTTATTTCAACAAAATAAATTTTACCGTAATTTTATGGTTTTTGTTTGACAGCCGTAGCTGCCAGTCATTTGACCTTTTTTTTAAGATTTTTTTTACAGTGCAGTAAAGTATGGGGTCCACCAAGAATCAGTTTTAGGCCCTTTGCTGTTTACAATATACATACTTCCCCTGGGGGACATTATTAGAAAACACGGCATCAGCTTTTTACTGCTATGTAGATGATACTCAATTATACATTTCAACTAAACATGATGAGAAGTCTGAACTGCCTAGGGTAACCGAGTGTATTAAAGATGTTAAAGACTGGATGACAAACAATTTTCTTCTCTTAAACTCAGACAAAACAGAATTATTACTTATCAGTTATTACTTTTTTAACGCCTGTACACAGCAGTTCTCACAACTTGACCTGCAATTAAAGGGATACAAAGTTAGCACTAGCTCTATGATAAAAGATCTGGGTGTCATATTAGACAGCAATTTAACTTTTGAAAATCATATATCCCATGTCACAAAAACTGCCTTCTTCCATCTTAGAAACATAGCTAAATTGAGAAGTATGCTATCCATATCAGATGCAGAAAAACTAGTTCATGCTTTCATGACTTCCAGGCTGGACTACTATAATGCTCTGTTTGCTGGTTGCCCAGCATCCTCTATTAACAAACTTCAGCTAGTACAAATGCAGCTGCCAGAGTTCTTACCAGGTCTAGAAAATATGATCATATCACCCCAAGTTTATCCACCTTACACTGGCTGCCTGTTAAGTTTCGTATTGATTATAAAATATTGCTTCTTACCTATAAAGACTTAAATAATCTAGCTCCTGTATCTAACTAACCTCCTGTCTCGCTACAACCCAACCCGCTCTTTAAGATCTCAAAACTCAGGGCTTCTTGTAGTACCTAGAATAGCAAAGTCAAGTAAAGGAGGTCGAGCTTTCTCATTTATGGCCCCTAAACTCTGAAATAGCCTTCCTGATAATGTCCGAGGCTCAGACACACTCTCACTCTTTAAAACTAGATTAAAGACCTATCTTTTTAGCAAAGCATACACTCAGTGCATTACATAGCGGTATGACGCATGATGTGCCCCACACAGAATTTTGCTTCTTGTATTTTATACACTGTGAACAGCAGCTAAGCTAATTATTCTCCTTATTCTGTATTTCCAACTTGGGGGAACTCATCCCGAGACCCTCAGACTATGCAGCACCACTGATGCGATCCAAGACCAGCGACGAGATGATCCCAAGGTTTTCATAATTCTGGACCAGGCCATATCCTGAGCAGCTGCTGTGGTGGTCATGTAGAGTGGACAGCATGAGACTGATTTCTGTGACGATCCAAGGACAGACGAGTCTTCGCTGAGGTCCAGCTTCCTGCACCTAGACTGCAGCTCTGCACAAGACGTTTGGCCATAGGAGAAATGGTTGTGCCCAACCGAGCCAGGTTTCTCTCGAGGTTTTTTTTTAAATCTTCACTTTTGCCAATTGGTGAAGTTTTTTCCTCGCCGCTGTCACCACTGGCTTGCATGGTTCGGGATCTTTAGTGCTGCGCATCGATGGATTTGCTCTTCAGTGTTTGGACTCTCAGTAGTGATTATTAACCCACACTGACCTGAGCTAAACTGAACTGAACTTAAATCTGAACTGACACTGTTTTAATTCACTATATTCTTCTATGTGAAGCTGCTTTGACACAATCTACATTGTATAAGCGCTATACAAATAAAGGTGAATTGAACTGAATTGAATACATTTTTTGAATCTAACAAGCTTAATTTACAATGTTTACAATGTTTACATTGCTCTATGTATATTCAATCCTAATCCCAAATAGCAAAAATTAGAACAAATTGTTAAGATTTATTTAATGTTAATTTTAATGTTATTGATTAATGCACTTACTTTACAGATTTAATTCATTCATTTTCCTTTGCTTTTTCATCCATTTTCTGCAATTTTCCTGTTTTTTCACAGCGGAATGAACTGCCACTTACTTAACAGATTTATGTGTTTTTTAATTTTAGGTGGTTTGTATAATGTTTTTTATGTTTGGTAAAATAATTAGCATCTTTAGTTATTTTTCAAGTAATTACACTGTCTTGTCCCAATAGCTGGATTTAGAGTCTTTTTTGCAAAAAAAGCACATATGGATTTAGCTGGTTTTAACGTGAAAGAACATCTACTTTGTTAAAAACCTAAGAATTGTCTAAAGCGACATTTTTGAAAAAAAAAAGATATTTTATTCACTAGCTAATAACCTTATCCTTACCTATAAAACTTCTGAACCTAATCAGAGGAGCCTGATAGAAAATGCTCAATTACAAAAAAAGATGTATTTAGAGGGTTTTGCATCTAACTCTTCATATATTCTTTGGTTTTTAATTATACCGTTTAATTTGAAACTGTAACAGCCCAGCTATGAGGGACATTAAACCTTTGTCTTCCTGACTACTGGCTGAGCCAGTGATTCAAATACTACGGCAGTGTTTTAACTGGTGCCGAATGATGCAAATGCTACGGCAGGGTTTTAACATCTCTGCCTTTGTCTTCGGGTGACACTTTCAGGCCAAAGAAACCACTTTGTTGATAAACTTGTGTGGTCAGTGACTTGGCAAGTTTATTCACCTACCTACATACTTTATTTGCATGCTTTGTTTAGCCATCTCACCTCCTCCTAAGAACACATTATAGACAGGACATATTGGTCTCAAAACGACTTGTGAAAAAAACATGCGGACTGCAGACCTAGTAAGAGACTTCTGTAGGCTCTTGCAGACTCGTGGACTTCTTGAAGGTGTTGTATGACTGCAGATTAACCAACACATCTTAATAATGAAATTTCTGCTTGTTTCAAGTCTCCTGAACTGGGTTCTCTTTCTCTTCATTTTATTTTTTACAACAATATACATCAAAATGGTTGTCAACTACAAGTTCAAGTGTGGTTGAAAACAGAAAAGGAGAAATGCATTGTAACACCAGAGAACATTCATAAAGCTTTATTTTAATATAATTAGACACATCTGTGTTTTATTTCAGTCATTTTAGGATACTGTAGAATAAACAACAATTAATAAGGAGCACTTTTAAACACATTTAAAATAAAGGAAAAACAGCAAGAAAAGCAACAGACATATGTGCAACATTCTCCATTTTTCTGAAAAGCTTTCTAAAAAACAGTTTGAATTCTATTAGAGCCGATATAGAGATAAAGAGTTTTTTTTGAACCCTCAATTTTCAGACTTTCAGAGAGTTGTATCTTGACCAAATAAACTTATTTATTTATAGCTTTCAGATAATGTATACACCTCAATTTCCAAACATTACCCCTTATGACTTGTTTTGTGGTCCAGGGTTACATTTGAATTTTGAATTAAACAGTGGAGTATTAGGTTTCCCACCACAGTCAAAAGTTTTGTTAATTAATGGAAAAAATATCTAGACAAGCATTTTATTTAAAAGATTATTGAAATATTGCTTTGTTTTGAGAAATAATGAATCAAAATTAAGTGAGTTTTCCTTAAAACAAGCTAAATAATCTGCCAGTGCGGTAGATAAAATAATCTTCTTTTTGGTTTGAATTTAGATGAATAAACTCTTTTATAATGACTTAGTATTTCTGAAAAAAATAGTTTTTACTTATCTAAAAAATGCTTATTGTTCTAAGGATTTTTTAGGAATTTTAACTAAAAACAAGACAAAAACTCTAACAAAAGCCATGCAATATATTGGTGCAGATTTAATAGAAAGTCCGACTTAGGCAATGGTTTCTTACTACACACGTTCATACAAAGAGCTGAGCGATGAAACGGCAAAAATTAGTTGTTTCCACATGATTTTTATCAGAAAGATTTTACATTGCACTGATCTTTTATCTTCAGAAACACATTTCTTCTTCATCATACTGCATTGGAAATGTACACAAGAAGTGTAACCAATCAGTATGTGTAACCGTGATATATTTCATGCAGTTTCCTCTTTTTTATATATTGGTATTTTGTATTGGTAATGTATTTTTAAATGTGTATTATAAAGTCATTTGTACTGTTTTAGTACATAAAAATAAAACATAAAAATTTTCTCTTCAAACAGGCTCAGTGTATAATCAAGAACAACATGTATTAATTTAGCTTTGATTGTGATTTGACTGCTAAAAGAATGAGCAGTTCTTGGATTTTCACCTTGCTTTAAAACATTTTTTTTCAGTGTGCATGATAAGGCCCTGCTTAACTTTGAATGAAGCATTTAAATCATTATTCATTCATTTTCTTTTCAGCTTACTCCCTTTATTAATCAGGGGTTGCCACAGCGGAATGAACCACCAACTTATTCAGCATATGTTTTACAAAGCGGATGCCCTTACAGCTGCAACTCATCACTGGGAAACATCCATACACACTCATTCACTCCGGCCAATTTAGCTTACCCAATTCACCAATACAATGTATTTTTGGACTTTAGACTTTTGGAAACCGGAGCGAACATGGGGAGAACATATAAACTCCACACAGAAATGTCAACTGACCCAGTCGGGGCTTGAACCAGCGACCTTCTTGCTGTGAGGTGATTGTGCTACTCACACAAGGGGTGCCCCTAAATTGCGTGCCCCTAATTCTTTATTATTATTATTATTATTATTATTATTATTATTATTATTATTATTATTATTATTATTATTATTATTATTATTTCATATTTCATTTTGGTATGTGCATCTAAATCTGAAAGCATGCATACTGATATAGCAGTGTTAATGCATACATGTACAATATGTGTACAATGAATAAACAGAAAACCAAGTTAAATAACTTTTTTATTTTATTTTTTATTATTTTTTTAACAATTTTTATAAATGTTTAAGAAAAAAAAGATCTGAACAATCAGCAAGTCTGGATATTCAAAAGTATTTTTGTTATGTTTTTATTTTTTGGTGTTTCTCTTTTTAATTTAAATACACAGGAATACATTTGTTAAATGCAGGCAGACATTAAGACAAAGCCTTTGAACATGAAATTCATGCTTTTATAAAACTGTTAAACATTTACTTTAATATTCACTGTGGCCTGTCAACTACAAGTTCAAGTATGGTTGACTTGAATCAACACAATTCTTGAGGTTTTCTGAGGCAAATAAATTTTTTTATGTTCAATCTACTTAAATTTGTAAAAACTATTAAGTTAAGTTAATTGATATGAGTTAGGACAACATGAATTATGTGCAACCCTGCATTTTTTTACAGTGAGAAAAACATTACGCATAATAAAGCCTAATTTTAATGCTATTAGACACATTTAAGTTTTATTTGTCAATTTTTGTAAAAGTTAGGATACTGTAGAATAAACAGTTAATAAGGAGCACAGTTTTAAACACATTTAAAACATAAGAAAAACAGAATGAAAAGTAATAAAAAATGTGTTGAATTTGTGAACATTCACATTAACTCCTCCCTTTAGAACATATTTTCACAAGAACTGAATATTACACAACACCGGTCTCTGGGTGGGAAATAAAGTGCAATAAAAGGACCCCATTGCATGTGAAAGTGATTAATTACATTGTCAACTCGTCACTGTAAACAAAAAACGATGCTGGCGCAGATTGTTCTTGTACTTTGTTTGGCTGGTGAGTTTAAACTAATTTTGACAATCAAGGAACATCAAAGTTTGATGTTTCCAGCTTGTTTTGTGACATATTATGATGTTAGTCATTATTTGAAAGTTTAAACAACAATAGTTGTGTAGGAAAACACTTTAATAATTGTTTTTCTATGTTGTTATGAACAGCCATGGCAAGAGCAGCTGATGATTGTCCTATAGTGGTAAGTTGAGCAATAAAACTTATATCGTCTTTTTCTTTGTTTTCCTTTTACCAACTATAATGTATTTATTTACATATATTATTATACATTATTTGTTAATGTATATGAACAATAATACATTTAATGTGTTTTGTGTGCTTTTATTTAAAGCCAAATTGCACTGAATACCATGTCATGTGCCCCCGGAACTATGAACCTGTGTGTGGTACCGACGGAAAAACATACTCAAATGAGTGCATGCTGTGTATGAAAATTTTGTAAGTAGGCCTAAATCAAGTGTGTTATGTTTAGTCTTTATCTACTTGTTTTAATGTTCTTTTTAAGCTAACCATCTTGTTACAGAGACAAAAAGGACATCATATTAATTTCAAAATTGGGTGAATGCTGAGCCAGATCCACTCGTTTCATTCAGGATGGGACATGAAAGCTGGAACCACAATTTGCTCTTTAATGTTTTTAGTCACAAAATAAAAACAAATGTTCCTTTTTAAAGTATTGTGATCTTTAAATAAAGCTTTTCTTAAATAAGAGTTTTGTTATTTGAACTTTGGTAGTAGAGAGTCTGAAAAAAATACTATGAATGTATTTTGTTATGTTTTTGACATAAACATAAGTATTTTTGAACACTGAAAATAAACAATAATTTGTCTATTTGGGTTTAAATAATATATATAAAATAAATGTTGTCAAAAGCAGCTGGACATCTGTATGACATCAACTATGTTACAATTTTGTTCTGTATTATCTTTATGAAAAATGACTCATGTGTCGCTTGGTGTTAGCACGCTGAAATCAAAAGTATATTTTCAAATCAAGGTTCAAACTAGCGAGCCAGGCAATTGAGACAAAGGTGAAGCAAAAACGTCTTTGAACAAAATTTCCAAATTAAACAGTCTGCACTATTCAGCTGTTTAAATAAGCTAATTCAATAGATTTAAAAAAAATTGATTATTAACAGTTATGTACAATTATTTTTAATTTAATTGATTTCTTTCAATACCAAAATGCCTTACACAATTGACCAAAAAAAATTTATAAACTGATATATTTTTTAAATTATGTGACAAACCTGAAAGAACATAATTTGAAGATTCTACCCATCCATTGATTTTTAAAAATTTAATAAATTAAAGGGCACATATGATGAAAATCAACTTTTGTAAGCTGTTTAGACAGAACTGTCTGTATGTATAGTGTGTCCACTGTCATATTGGAGTGATATAAACCCAACAAGTGTCTTTTTTACAATTACCTGACATCAAAATAAGACCCAAATTCCATTGATTTTGAGGCCCACTGCAATGTGATGTAGGAGTGTGGGTTTTTCCTGCCCACTGAATTGATTGCCTGGCGCCATGTTTCTATAATACCATGTGTGCACATCCACAAAACATATTTTTTTTATATTTCAAGCTATATTTGAAATATATTATATTTTCAGATCTCTCCAGAGATGTTCTATAGGATTTAGGTCTGGGCTCTGGCTGGGCCACTCAAGGACATTTACTGGGTTGTTGTGAAGCCACTCCAGTTATATTTTGGCGGTGTGCTTTGGGTCATTGTCTTGCTAGAAGATGTATCGTCACCCCAGTCTGAGGTCAGGAGCACTCTGAAGCAGGTTTTATTTAGGAGGTCTCTGTACATTGCTGCATTAATCTTTCCCTCTATACTGACTAGTCTTCTAGTTCCTGCTGCTGAAAAACATCCCCACAGCATGATGCTGCCACCACCATGCTTCACTGTTGGGATGGTAATAGCTTGGTGATGAGCGGTTCCTGGTTTTCTCCAAACGTAACGCCTGACATTCACTCCAAAAATTTTAATTTTAATCTCATCAGACCAGAGACTTTTGTTTTTTTATGGTCTGAGAGTCCTTCAGATGACTTTTGGCAAATCCCAGGTATGGAGTGGCTTCCCTCTGTCCACTCTACCATACAGGCCTAATTGGTGGATTGCTGCACAGATGGTTGTCCTTCTGTAAGGTTCTCCTCTCTCCACAGAAGAACGCTGTAGCTCAGACAGAGTGACCATGGGGTTATTAATCACCTCCCTGACTAAGGCCCTTTTCCCCGATCACTCAGCTTAGGCCGGCCAGCTCTAGGAAGAGTCCTGGTGGTTCCAAACATCTTCCACTTACGGATGATGGAGGCCACTGTGCTCATTGTAACTTTCAGAGCAGCAGAACTTGTTCTGTTCCCAGCCTTGTGCCTCGAAACAATCCTGTCTCAGAGGTCTTCAGATAATTCCTTTGTCTTCATGCTTGGTTTGTGCTTTGACATGCACTGTCAACCCTGGGACCTTATATAGATAAGTGTTTGCCTTTTCAAATCATGTCCAATCAACTGAATTTTGATATTAGGTCCATATTAATACCTCAAGGGTACATATTAGTACCTAAAAAGTATAAAAAGTGTACCTCTTTAAATTTTTAGGTACTTATATTTTTGAGGTACCAATATGGACCCTTGAAGTACAAATGTGTACCTTTTGAAAAGGTACTACCTCAGTGACAGCTCGCATACCTTTATTTCTGAGAGTGTAGTGCGTTGATTTAACAAGTTACTGCATTTCTGTCAGAATGGGTTGGACGAAACCGCACCAGACTCATCTGTGTGTGGTTTCATCTAAGAAGTGAAAGAGGGTCTGGCAACCAAGGACATTTTCACAGAATAGTTTTTATTCTGGTGAAAGTCTTATTTATTTTACTTTGGCTGGAATAAAAGCAGTTTATATAACAAATGTGTAAATATTATTTTAATATAATATGAGCCACTGAGCCATCCCTAGGCTGAGTATATCTTACAAATAACTAAAATATCATGTAAATGATATAATATAATGTCATAATGGCAAAGACAAGAGAAATTAGTTCTTAAAACTGTTAAAAATGTTTTGAAAAAAATCTCTCTGTTAAACAATACTTACAAATTTGATGCAATATTTTTTTTTACTTCACAAGAGGGCTGATAATTTTAACTTCAACTTTTTTCCCTATAAATTTCTTATGCCCTCTAGAAAGTCTAAAATGACTATATAGAAATGAACCACTTTTTTTTTATAAAATGCCAAATTCTAGGGACATTTATAGCATAAAAAGAAACATTTATTATGACCTGTGTCACTCAAAAGCAACTTGCTACCTACCTAATTTATAATATAGCCAATTTAGAATTCTAGTATCTTGAAACCTTTTTTTTGCTGTATAAGCTGTCTATCTTTTAACATTATTTTAATATACAGATTTATATTTATATCAAATACACCCTTTTAAGTAGCTGTTCACATTCTGTGATTGTGACGATCTTTGTGTAAAGATCTTTTGTTTTATTTCAATTGCACCCACTCCAACATAAAAAAATACTATACAGTTTATAGCAATACTAGGCCTAGTGTTTTTGAACCATACTATAATGATTACTTAAATTATGTAGTTGCTATAGTATAACAACTAAAAATACAACCCAATGCTGAAAAAAGATGTTCAAAAACAATATAATAATTACTATAAATTACTATAGGCTAGTATTTTTTCTTGTGGTCAGTTTTTGTAAAAAACAAACAAACAAACAAACAAACAAACAAAAAATATACACACAAATGCTATCTCTGCAATTGGTGACATTTGTCTTTTTTGAGCCCTCCTCTTACTGCCACCACCTATCTCATCTACATTGCAGGCAGGATGAGGAACATCTCAAACAAACCTAATATGACAGCTGAGATCTTATAGCAGGGGTGTCAAACTCAGTTTCTGGAGGGCCGAATCCCTGCACAGTTTAGTTCCAAACCTGCTCCAACACACTTACCTGTAGGTTTCAAACAAACCTGAAGGAAACCTGAATTTGATTAGGTGTGTTTAATTAGAGTTAAAGCGAAACCTTCCAAGAACTGAGTTTGACACCTGTGTCTGACATGGTTTGTGCAGTCTGACATGCTACAATCATTTAGGATTAATAAAAATGGCAAATTTCGAGCCAGGCTTTAATTGATCAAAAGCATTTTAATCAAAAAGAGGTAAGAAAAAACTTGTGAAAAGACATCCTTTAGTTTGTCAAATGGCTAATAGTGAAGCTCTGCAGCCATCTAGTGGTAAAAGTTATATATATATATATATATATATATATCATTTTTTCTTTAAAAATTGCATGTTTTAAAATATATTATTAATCTGTCATTATTTACTTGCTGTATGTTCAATATTTTACTCATTTTTAAACCTTCATGACATTCTTTTTTTCAGTTGAACACAAAAGAAGATATTGTGAAAAATGTTGAAAAACTTTGACTTCCATCATATTTGTTTTTCCTGGAAGCAGATGGTTACAGGTTTTCAGCTTTTAATATCTCCTTTTGTGTTTAACAAAGAAAAAAAAAACTTGTAAATGATGGTGAGTAAATTTGTATTTCTGTGTGAATCATCCCTTTAATGAACATTGTCATTCTGAACAAGTATACAATTACATTCTGACTCAGAGGTCAACACTATGGATTTTTTAACTTGTCAGATTAGTAAATCGAGAGATACAGGGTAAGACAGGGCCGGATTAACCAATGGGCATTATGGGCACAGGCCCAGGGGCCCGTGCGCACTTGGGGCCCCTGCGAGGGGGGGAAAAATGCTGATTTTGGAGTGTCTATTTAGGCTAAGTGCAAATAGCGCACCTCGATGGAATAAGCTAGTTGAGTGCTTCCCATCATCGCCGTTTGATCGACAGAGACAACAGATCTAAAAAGCGCAGTTTACAGTCAGTGTCAGTTGCGCAGCTCGTAAAGCGCACGGCAAAGTTTTTTGAGGCGATCGATCATGAACCTGGTTCTAATCCAGCGTTTGATGAACACGTTCTTCTTTTTTCCCCCCAGTACATATCAGATTGGAAATACATTTATTTTCAATAGAAAGGAAATGTTTTTGTTTAAAAATGTAAAATTATATAAAATATATAAAATGAGTCACAAGGTATTTTATAAGGATAATAATAATAATTATTAAACAGTTATTTTCCACCTGGTGTTAAATGTTAGCGACATCTCAATATAATTAATCTGTATTTACAATGTTAGTCGCCCTGCTTCACCCATATTCTCCGACCTCATAGAGAGAGACAGAAAAAGGCCCTGAAGAGGAGAGAGACAGGAGAGAACTGGTACAGTGTGTGATTTCGGACACTTTCAGCTTTATAATCAAGTGCTTTTTGCCTACTCTTGCTAATCACGAGGGAGACAGTAGGAATAATTAGTGTGTGTATTATGGAGGACTCATAGATTCATAGAACTGGATTGGAGAGGTGTTATATCCAAATCATATGCATTATAAGTTTGTAGAAGTTATACATTAAAAATACCTATAAATATAAATTTTTAGTACAGCTTCAGTGAACTTAAACAAGTATATTAAAAACATAAATTTTCACTAGTTTTATTACATTTTTTTTATCAAAGTGTGCTTTAAATGCTTTTAAAATTAGGTAAATCTTTGTTGACTATAAATATATGCAGACTACTATGTCATTTATTTAAAAAAATGTGGGCAAAATATTATAGATTAACTTTATTTTAAAAAAAAAGATAATCTTAATCTTATTTTTTAATTCAACTTTAGGGGTGCTGACTTGTAGGGGGCCCTAAAAGACATTGTGGCCAGGGGCCTCTGAATTCTTAATCCGGGCCTGGGGTAAGAGATATTGAATTTATGATCTGTATCAATATTTTTTCTTTAAATAAGATTTAATTATCATAGTCTTATATTAGTATTTACATACAATTCTAGAAGCTTTATGCTACTTTTGGCCTTTATTATCAAGCTCACTTGATACCTCCTAAACAGAAAACACACTGTAATTTCAAACTCATTTTAGTTTTTCAGATGCTGTGAAATCTTTTATCCTCTGCAGAGGGGGAAAAGAAATAAAAAAAATAAATAATCACTCAGTTTCACGAAAATACACTCATAATGATGAACAAAAAGGCGTCATGGATGATTGTGAAAACATTTAACTGGAATTAAGTCTATTATTGCATCTATTTTTTCTTCAACTTGTTTTTCCTTCATCATATCTTGTCATGCTCAGAGATATTAAACCACTGTAAAAGAAGATGATTGGTCCAGACAGTGAGATTAATATTGCATAACCAGATTCTATTCAGATTTTTTCAAAACCCCAACAAGTACTGTAGGAAACACCAAAAGATGCCATCGTCATAGAGAAGGGAAAGAAAACAAACACCACACACTTGTATATCAAATTTTTATTTAAACATTAGAATATATAAAAACAAAACTAAAAGATTTTTTAAAAAGCAACACGTGGTTCCAGCCTTCATGTCACATTCCAAATAAAACAAGTGGATCTGGCTCAGCATATACCCATTTTGGAGATTAATAGGTTGACCTTTAACTCACTGCAACAAGATGGTAAGATTAAAAAGAGCATTTAAACAAGTAGATGAAGACTTAAAACAACCAACTAAAGTTAGGCCTACTTACAAATTTTCCAGACACAGCATGCACTCATTTGAGTATGTGACTCCATCTGTGCCACATACAGGGTTATAGTCCCGTTGACATACGGGCAAGGAGTGTTGAGAGCAGTTTGGCTGTAAATAAAAGCACACAAAACACATTAAATAGATAAAGTTAGATTAAAAAAAAGCACATGTAACTTAAGGCTATGTTGCACAACTTACTACTATAGAGCCATCAGGGATAGCAGCCGCTCTTACCAATGCTGTTCATAGAAGTGAAAAACAATAATTAAAAAGGGTTTCTTGCTCAATTACTGGACTTCAAACTTTCGAGTAATGACTACACATACAAACAATTTTATATTTTTTTCACAAAGCATCCTAGAAACATTAAACGTTGATATTTATTATCAAAATTTGTTTTAAAACTCACCTGCCAAACAAAGTACAAGAACAAACCGTGCCAGCATAGTTGTTTGTTTACAGCGACGTGTCGACAAAGTAATTAATCACTTGCAGGTGCGGTGAGCTCCTTTTATCGCACTTTTTTCCCACCCATGGACCGTTCACAAATGTGCAAAGTGCGTCACTCGAATTGTACTACTAGGCCAAAGGCTTGTATTTGAATATTCATTAAGGTGCTGCACGAGTGGAAAGTATACTTCACTGATTGGCTGATAAACAGACATTTGCGCGTAGGCGGTTATCAGCGTGGCAAATTAAAAATAAGGAGCTAGTGAATATTGATCATGTTACGTACCAATGCTTACTAGTCAACATCAGCAGCGTGTACGACATGAAGGTTAATCCAACCGATCTATATAGAGAACAGTGGTAAATACACACACAGCTTTATATAGCATACAATTATAATAACGATTGAGTTTCGGTTGTGGTTAAGTTTGCTGCGAACTTTTACATTAGCGACTCTTATTTTGAAAAGGACTGACTCTCTACTAGATTTGCTTATTGCTTCTTTGTTTACATTCACTATTGGGTCATACTAAAGGCGATGAGTGGTCTTCATTACAATAAGAAAAAAAAATTATATTCTTGCAGTGATTAATAAATGATTTTCGTTACAACAGGTGGACGAGGAGGTACGTGTTGTGTCATATTCAAAGACGAAAAAAACTAAGACAGTCAAGACAGATGTAGTCAGTCAGTCGTCAGAAAGAATTATCTATCTATCTATCTATCTATCTATCTATCTATCTATCTATCTAT
>CAIGQZ010001256.1:1290000-1302958 GCA_903798205.1 Danio tinwini | reverse complement strand
AAAGCCAGCCGCTCCACCTCCTGTCTGTATGCAGACTCGTCACCGTTCCGGATGAGGCCGATAACAGTAGTGTCATCCGCAAACTTCAAGAGCTTAATGGAGGGGTCTTTTGCAGTGCAGTCGTTTGTGTACAGGGAGAAGAGCAGTGGGGAGAGAACACATCCCTGGGGGGCACCAGTGCTGATGGTGCGGCTGTCGGATGTGATTTTGCCCATTCTGACTAGCTGTTGTCTATCTGTCAGAAAGCTGGTGATCCATTGACAGACAGAGCTAGGGACAGACAGCTGGGTCAGTTTGTTCTCGAGCAGTGATGGGATGATGGTGTTAAAGGCAGAACTGAAGTCCACAAACAGTATCCTTGCGTAGTTCCCTGGTTTGTCCAGATGAAATATTTGCTACTAGAAACTGATGCACAATATACAAACAAACACATTTAGTTTTTTTCTTGTACTCTTAATAAGTATAATGTTAAACCATTATCAGATTAAAAAGGATAATAATAATAATGTAAATGTAATGTAATTAAATAGATGACTAGTGCTTGAACATCACTTCTGTTGGTAGTCATGATTGTGGCCACCTCATAATTCTTTATGCAGAAAAAAACCCTGCACACACAAACAGTTTTGCCATTATCAGTAGATAAAATGCACAATAACTGGCCTTGTCCAATTTTTTTATTAATGCCGTGTGTTTATCAAAGATATGAAGCTTATCAAAGAGATATCTTAAGTATATCAGGTTTCATGATTTGTCAAATGATTAGGGGTGTAATGGTACACAGAAGTCACGTTTTGTTACGTACCTTGACTTTGGGGTCTGGGTTTGATACAAGTTCGGTACAACAAGAATAATCAACAAATCCCCAGTGCTTGCTTTTTTCTGTTTCCTTCAAGCAGGCAGAAGTGTTTTGTTACAATCAGGCCCGGATTAAGAATTCAGAGTCCCATGGGCACGATGTCTTGTAGGCCCCCTACCTGGCCGAACTCCTTTAGTTGATTTAAAAGTAAGATTAATATAATATTTTTTTAAATAAAATTCACTCAATTCACCTTTATTTCTGTAGCGCTTTTACAATGTAGATTGTGTCAAAGCAGCTTCACATAGAAGATTATAGTAAATGAATTTATAATGTATTTTCCACATTTTTTAAATAAATGATATACATATTTTTTTTGTCTACAAAGATTTAACTTAATTTTAAAGTATTTAAAGCATACTTTGAAAAAAAAATACTAATACAACTAGTGAAAATTTATGGATTTTAATATATTTGTTAAAATTCACTGAAGCAATACTAAAAATTTATATTTAAGGGTATTTTTAATATATAACTTCTACAAACAAAAAAGTCCTCTATAATACACACACACTTATTAATAATTCCTACTTGTCTTCCTCGTGATGAAGAGTAGGCAAAATCTGATATGTAGTGAAGAAAAAAAAAGAAGAACTTGTTCATCAGACGCTGGATTCGAACCGGGTTCATGATTGATCGTGCCAAAACAATATTGCCATGCACTTTACGAGTTACGCCACTCAGGCTGATGTCTATCAAGCTCTTTACGTATGTTGTCTCTGTCAATTAAATGGTGATGGGCGTGAATCACTCAATTAGCTTATTCCAACTAGGTGCACTATTTGCTCTTAGCTTAAATAGACACTTCAAAATCGACATTTTACCCCCCTAGCAGGGGCCCCAAGTGCGCACAGGCCCTGGGGCCTGTGCCCACAATGCCCATTGGTTAATCAGGCCCTGGTTACAATCAGCTACAGTACTGAAAAAGTTCTGGCAATACAAAAGTACAAAATAAATAGAATAATGACAAATAAAACTATTATAACTTATAAATAATGAGGATACTGTGTATTAAACTTTCAAAGGTCAACCCAATCCTCTCCCAAAATAAAATAAAAATATTAATTGTGCAACAAATTTGAGATTCAATAGGCTTCAAAACTGAAAGTCTTTAATGAAAATACTAGTACCATAGTTCAATTTCTCTGTTGTTAATGTAGTAGCAGGTGCAGCAGACACTCTTGTTGAATTACTGCTCTTGTGCATGTGTATGTCACATCTTTATCTGATGTAAATGCATGCAGGAACTCAATCTAAATAATGCAATTAAGCTTATAATCGCAATAAGCATAATTGTTTTGACATAGGGGGTGCATGTTGATTGTAATCAGAGTATACTGTATAGTCAGAGTATATTAATCAGAACATACAGTCAACAACTCAACCGTTCTGGACAAAGTGGGCATGGGGTGGATGTATGGTGTGCCATCTGTGAAATGCACTTTCAAAGTGGTTTGCTGCTCCAGTGGCGAATGAATGGAAAACCCTGTGGATTCATTTGGGGACAAACAAGTTCATAAACAAGCTCAATGAATGAATAATATCTGTGGCATTCTGAAACTTTCCCTCCCTGAAAACTGTTAAACACCACTCACGGCCACCTCTACTCCATCATCCACAAACGGCACGCACAACATGACAGACAAACCCAGCTGAAGTGGGATTTGAGTAAAAAGTATCCATTACTACTGCCTGTTTTTGTTTCATGCTGGTAACCAGACCTTACGTCATATTCATTCATTCATTTTCTTTTCGGCTTAGTCCCTTTATTAATCTGGGGTCGCCACAGCGGAATGAACCGCCAACTTATCCAGCATATGTTTTACGCAGCAGATGCCCTTCCAGATGCAACCCATCACTGGGAAAACATCCTCACACATTCATTTACACTCATACACTATACGGACAATTTTTGTTTACCCATTTCACCTGTACTGCATGTCTTTGGACTTGTGGGGGAAACTGGAGTTTCAGTAATTGTTTGTTTGTTTTTTCATAGTATTGTGGTGAATATATATATTTTTTTAATATAGTCATTTATGCTGTTAATATATTTATTCTATGCAAAGCAACATTCACAGGCGCAATTGTAACCTCTAAAACATTTAGCATGAACCTTTTTTCATTTGATAAATTGCTGATTCTTTGCATTATATTTTTGTTCATAAATCACCCAGTATTATTACTTTTAATATTCTAAAACTAATTTAAATGAAGACAGCAGTGTATACATGTTGAAACATTAAAACTGTATAAATTCTGTATTAGGAAAAAGGAACTGATCAGAAATATATCTCAAAGCATAATGCATTCATAAAGTATTTAATTGTTATGGTATTACTGACTGTACAAATGTTGTTTTGTGGTATTAGATTGAAAGATCAAAGAACCTGTACAGTAGCCTACACCATAGTTGGAAGTGGACAAAAGACTAACCCTGAAAAACTGAAAAATTGCTGTCAGTGCATCTAAGATGTAGATACTTTTCTTCAGTAGTACATGCAGATTTTTAGTTTAAACTATTGTAATTGCTTGATGGACTGTAGAACTATATTTCCAGAGAGTGTTACTTGTCATTTCTTTCTTTCTTTTGTCCTTCTTTCCTTTTTTAAATATGTAAACAGATAATTGACATTTGCAAATACAACTGTGAAATTTGCAAGCAATTGCTGAGTGTAACTTGTTCATTTACCAACTTTCAGTGGATTTGATTAAACTGATAAAAACAATCAATAATGTGGTCACCTTTAAAATGTGACAGATATGCACAGAAAACTTGTTTGTAATGATTGACAAAGGCTGTCTGAGGTCTCTTTTGCTGTGTTCATACCAGACTGTCTTTTTAAACTTTAATTTTTAAATAAAAAGAATTTTGTATGCTAATAGATATTAGTTTTCATTCCTGACACTTTTTTTTACGTTCAGATATATTAAACCACTATAAAAGAAGATGATTGGTCCATGCAGTTGGAGTAATATTGTGTTTAACCAGTGTAAATCTGGCTGTTCTGACAGCGCAGTCTATTTCAAGAGCACTGTGACAGAATTTGTTGTTGTTGGTGTACTTCAGTTATTACTCATTATCCTTCGGCTTAGGCCCTGATTTATCAAGCATCGCCAAAGTGGAATGAACTACCAATTAACTTCAATTATCTTATAGTTACATTTTTCTAGAGGCTCTACTATCAGAATGCAAATAACAAAACACTGATTTGTATATTAAGGTTTTATTTAAAGATGAGAATACTTTGAAAGGAACAAATTCATAATTTTTCACTGAAACAATTAAAGATCAGCACGTGGTTTCAGCCTTCATTTCACATCCCAAATTAGACGAGTGGATGTGGCTCAGCATTTTCCCATTTTGGAGATTTTTAAGTTGACGTTTCCCTTACTGCAAAAAGGCAATCAATTTAAAATGAACATTCAAACAAGCATATGAAGACTAAACATTACAAACTTGAGTTAGGCCTACTTACAAAATTTTCAAACACAGCATATACAGATTTGAGTATGTGTTGAGTATGTTTCGGCTTAAACCTTGAGGTTGACATGCGAGCCAGTTTTGGGCCGTAACAATCGTATTAAAATCAGAGTGTTGGTGTCCATGTAAACATAACATGCTTAACAAACACTGGTTAGACTAACAGTGTTGGTCACCAAAGCTCCTGTGGGCTCTTTTTACAGTCTGTTTATCAAATAGCGATCTTATTGTCCAGTCACAGGATGAGGAACTGGCCTTATCCAATGTTTTTTTTTTTAGATTAGATTAGATTCAACTTTATTGTCATTACACATGTACAAGTACAAGGAAACAAAATGCAGTTTAGGTCTAACCAGGAGTGCAATAGCAGCAAGTGCAGGATATAGGTATAAGTTATAAAATGCAGTTATAGAAAAACTATGGTGATATTTACAACCGGGTGTACTATGAACATTATATACAGGTTGTGTTAGCTATGAACAGAGATTTACAATAGATGGATATATGTACAGTTTGCTATAAATAATAAAATTATTTATAATTAATAAAATTAAAATAATTGCTATACTGGATGTCCTCTGTGGCTGGCACTGTGGTCCCTGTGATGTGTTTGGCAGTTTTTACCACCCGCTGCAGTGCCTTACGCTCAGTAACTGTGACGCAGTTGGTCGAGATGCTTTCTATTGTGCAGCGGTAGAAGTTCACCAAGACAGCTGATGACAGCTGGTTCTTCTTAAGTTGCCTTAAAAAAATTAGGCGCTGGTGAGCCTTCTTGACCAGGCTGGAGGTGTTGGTGGTCCAGGAAAGGTCCTTTGAGATGTGGGTTCCCAGGAACTTAAAGGATGAGACAGGCTTAACGGCCATCCCATTGATGTGGATGGGATCATGTGAGCCTGTTCGTCCCTTCCTGAAGTCCACAATGAGCTCCTTGGTCTTGTTGGTGTTAAGGAGCAGATTTTTGTCTGTGCACCAAGTGGCCAGATTCTGTATCTCCTCCCTGTAGGCAGTCTCATCATTGTTGCTGATTAGACCAATCACTGTAGTGTCATCTGCAAATTTGATGATGGTGTTAGATCTGTTCACAGGCCTACAGTCGATGGTAAAAAGAGAGTAAAGGAAGGGACTCAGCACACAGCCCTGTGGTACACCAGTGTTGAGTGTGATGGTGGTGGAGCAGATGTGGTCTGATCTAACAGGTCTGGTGCCAGGACCAACCGCGCGAAGCACTTTATGATGATGGGTGTAAGTGCTACAGGGTGATAGTCATTCAGGCATGTTGGGCTGAAGTGTTTCGGCACTGGCACAATAGAGGTGGTTTTAAAGCATGTTGGCACAGCTGCTAGGTTACGGGACAGGTTGAAAATGTCTGTGAATACCACAGCGAGCTGTTCTGCACATGCTTTGAGGAGGTGCCCAGATATACCGTCTGGTATAGCTGCCTTACGCACATTGATCTGACTCAGTGCGGTGTAGACTTCTAAGGAGGTGAGTGTGATAGATGAGTGGTCAGTTAAGGAAGTGATCCTGCTGTAGGGTTCTTTATTGTCTCTTTCAAAGTGGGCATAAAAGTCATTTAGCTTATTCAGGAAGGAGACATTTGTGACTGTAAGTGTGGACTGGCTGGGTTTGTAGTTGCTGATGGCCTGTATGCCCTGCCACATGTGCCGAGGATCAGAGTTGGAAAAGTGCTCCTCTAGCTTTAGCTTGTAACAGTGCTTGGCCTTTTTGATGCCCCTCTTCAAATTAGCCCTGGAAGTGTTGTAGGCCTGTGCATCCCCTGATGTGAAGGCAGTGTTGCGTGCCTTCAGCAGGAGGCGCACCTCCTTGTTCATCCATGACTTTTGATTTGGGTATGTGGTGATCTGTTTCTGGGTTGTAACACTGTCTATGGTGGTGTTGATGTATTCCAAAACAGAGGAAGTGTAGCTGTTAATGTCTGTGTGAGAGCCACAGGTGGCCTGGGAAGCAAACATACTCCACTCTGTGTGTTGAAACCTGTCCTGGAGTGTGAAGTCTACCCCCACTGGCCACACTTTGATGGTCCTTACTGATGGCTTCACACGATTAATGAGGGGTGAGTACCTGGGAGGTGAGGAACAAAGAAAGGTGATCTGATTGACCCAAGTCGGGAGGGGTCACAGCGTAGGCTTCAGCCATGTTTGTGTATACATGGTCCAACATTTTGTTTCCCCGTATGTGTTAGAAAATGTTTTGATGGAACTTAGGAAGCACTGTCTTTAAGTTTGAGTGATTAAAATCCCCCGCAACAATAAAAGCAGCCTCCGGGTGAGCAGTCTGTTGTTTGCTGATGGCTGCATGAAGTTCATTCATAGCAAGCTTGGCATCAGCATTGGGAGGAATATAAGCGGCAGTTATAATGGTGGAGGTGAACTCAGGTGACAGATAAAAGGGTCTGCATTTAACCATTAGAAATTCCAGGTTTTTATTAGCGTTGTCATGAAGTCATGAAGCTTATCAACAATTATATCATAATTTGTCAAATTACATTTACACTGGGTTCCACATTATTATGGAAGTGACGTAGGAATTTTGTAATATTTAGCTCAAGAAAGTCATGAACTTGTTAGTGATCTCCTTCTTATACAACTGCGTTTTTGGCCCATATTCAGCAGGGTTATTTGCGGTTTTTAAATAATTAATTAATTAATTTATTTATTTTTTAAATTGAGTTTGGATTATTGTCTTTATATGTTAATTTCGATGTATTACATTTTCTACTTACAGTGTTACAGAATTATTTGAAAGATAGAAATGGAAACTTAAACAGTAAGGGCGTGCTCACACTATGCTATCCAAACCATGCCCGGGCCCGTTTCCCAGATCGTTTGAGAAGTGTGAGTACTCTGAATCGGGCTCAGGCACGGTTCACTTGGGCGGCCCTGACCTGGTTGGAAGAGGTGGGCCTGAGCGCGGTTCACTTGGACTCAGGCGCGGTATGCTTACAGTGTGAGTGCAAGCGAGCCTGAGCCTGAAACTGAAAGCGAGACGTAACTTTTAAGGGACTGTGTCATATGGATTAACTAATCATTCATACTGTTCAATGAACGCAAACTGTTGTAGATTATTAAAGACGCAAATCCCTCACTGCACGTCAGCTGCGCCTTCAGTAAACCTCCTAATTCCTGCAGCACGAGGACTGTTTATGATCGTCAAAAGTGGCTGATCTGTTCGGTGAAATATTAGACTGCGTGTCACCGCATATCAAACGACTTAACGAAACGATATAACTAAAGAAATCTCCACTGTGCTGAGTGAGAGCGCTTACTGAGCAGTGCATCATCGATGACGTAAGCATGCCCAGGCCTGAATGTAATGTGAGTGCGGGCCGTCGAAGGAGACGAGAGGGGGGACAAGCGTGCTTTGGCCCTGTTCAAGGCAACTGTACATAGTGTGAGTACGGCTTAAATCCCTCCTCCTTTTATTCGAATTCACATTCCATTTCAGCATCCTCATAAATGTGGGCAACAAAATTTAGTGAGGGGAATTTAAGACATCTCCATTTAGAAAATGTTCTGTTTCATCACTTGATTAGCCAGTTCTTAAAGATATAACGTTCTTAAAGATAAACTGAAAATTTGCTGTTAAATCACTTGCTCTTAGTCTGTACAAGATGTAGGAGAGTTTTCTTCAGTAGTGACACATGAAAATTTTGACATGAAGTTTTTTAGCTGAAACTGTTGTACTTGCTGATTCATAAAAAAGTAAGCCAACAGCTACCATCACTTTGAGAGTGCAGAAAATATAAGCCAAAGAACCCTATTTTAAGGGTGTGTTACTTGTCATTTCTTCCTTTCTTTTCATAATTAAACAGATTTACATATTACAGGTGACAAAACGAATACAAAAAATATGTACAAAACAATGAATTCACATATTATTTCTTTACATTTTACATTAGTGAAAACAACTATGAAATTTGCAAGTGGAACTTGTTCATACACCAACTCTCAGCGAATTTGATTAAACATATAAAAACAGTCAATAATGTGGTCACCTTGAACCAAATTTTTAACAATGTAACAAATTGTTAAATGTAACAAAAGCACAGAAAACTTGAAAACGTTTGATTAACTTGAAAATGTTTGATTAACAAAGGCTGTCTTTAAGGTCTCTTTTGCTGTGTTCAAACTATTTTGCCCTATTTTAACCTAATTGGATAAAATGTACACTAATACAATCATTTTGTCATTCCTAACACTTGTTTCCTTTGTCATATCTTGCTTTGCTCAGAGATTTTAAAGCACCGTAACAGAAGATGATTGGTCCACACAGTGGGAGTGACATTGTGTTTAACCTGTGTAAATCTGGCTTACTGACAACACACTCTATTTTAAGAGCGTTGTGTTATAATGTGTGTTTTTGGTAGACTTCAATTATCTCTTAGTTTTATTTTTCCACAGGCACTACTATCGGAATGCAAATAATAAAACACAGACTTTAAAGATTAGAATACTTTATAAAGGACCACGTTTTTTATTTTCAGACTAAAACAATTTAAAAGCATCATGTTTCCAGCCTTCATGTCAGATCCCAAATAAAATGAGTGGATCTAGCTCAGCATTTACCCCTTTTGGAGACTGAAATGTTGGTCTTTTCCTCCCTGCAACAAGACGGTCAGATTAAAAAGAACATTCAAACAAGTCGATAAAGACTAAACAATAAAAACTTGAGTAAGGCCTACTTACAGATTTTTCACACACAGCATGCACTCATTTCCATATGTGACTCCATCTGAACCACACACAGGCTCATAGTTCCAGGGACACATGACATGGTATTTAAAGCATTGTGGCTGTAAAAAACACACAAACCACATTAAATCAATACAGTATAGTTGGTAAAAATGATATGGTTATATTGCTCAACGTACATTTATATTGTTAAAGAAAACAGGGAAAGCAACCAATGTTGCCAAGGCTGTTCATAACAATGTAGAAGCAAAATACAATTATTAAAATGTTTCCTACACAATTCGTCACCTTGGAATTATAAGGTTCTGTCTGCGTTCTGAATGATTCTGAGATATTGAGCTTTAAAGTTTTTGCATTCCATAGCAAACAGTGCGTGTGTAACATTTGTTTTTAAATAAAAAATCTTAAAATGTAAACAACTTATAAAAAAACATCCCATAATGTAAATAAGTTGTCATTTAATAAGAATATGTTAATAACTCAATTTTGACAAAAATGTCAGATAGAACCTTTTAATTCTAAGGTGACAAACTATTGTAGTTAAAACCTTCAAGGAATGACTAAACAAAAACAATGATAAAATGAAAACATGATAAAAGCAATCATTTGTTACAAAATGTGCTGGAAACTTTAAACTTAGTAGTTTCTTGATTTGTTTAAAACTTACCTGCCAAGCAAAGTACAAGAACAATCCATGCCAGCATAGTTGTTTATTTACAGCAACATGTTGAAAATGTAATTAATCACTTTCATGTGTTGTGAGCTCCTTTTATTACACTTTATTTCCCACCCACAGACAAATTTACAAAGTGCATCACTCGAATCGAAGTCTTAAATTTAAATATTCATTAAGGTGCTGAACATTTAGAAAGTATACTTTACTGATTGGCTGACTAACAAATATGTGTATGAGGGCAGTTGTTGGCGAATTAAAATGAAGTAACATATTGATCATGTTATGCACTAATGCTCATTAATGAACATCAGCAGCCTTTATTTGATAATCATAATCTAGTCAGAATTGGAACATGCGTACAACATAGATGCTACGATTATTATTTTGTAAAAGATAGAGGAAGTCAGACCAGAGAGAGCGGTAATTGCATCAGACTCAAGTTTAGCATACAATCTTGCAATTCCAGGCATAGAGAAGACTTATTGTTTGAAATACTGCAATCATTGTTTAGAATTCACCAAATGCAGTTGTCTTTTAGGTTTGTTTGGGTCCCTGGACATGTTGAAATTGATGAAAATGAAAATCAAGACTTGTGGTTTTGTTTATGGACAGATACAGCAGGTAATGCAGTTAGCTTATAATATTTGTGGCTCTAAATCTAAGGGCTCTAGTTTAATGATCTAGGCGCAAAGTCTAAAGCGCATGGTGCAAAAGCATTAAGGGCATGTTTGAATCCACCTTTGCCATTTTAAGTATGAGAAAAATACGGTTTGCTCCGCAGTGCATGGTCTAACAGCTTTGTGCTTATTTTCTTAATAAGTTATGGGTGTGTTTTGAGAATAACATGCATTAAACCAATCAGAGTCTCATCTGCCATTCCCTTTAAGAGTCAGTTGCTATTTACATGGCGGATTTTGTAAGTGGAAAAATTTAACGCTTCACTACTGAGAAAACAGTTAAACAGACCATCTGCAAATAACAAAACACAGACTTTAAAGATTAGAATACTTATAAAGGACCACATTTTTTTTTATTTTCAGACTAAGACAATTTAAAAGCATCATGTTTCCAGCCTTCATGTCAGATCCCAAATAAAATGAGTGGATCTAGCTCAGCATTTACCCCTTTTGGAGACTGATATGTTGGACTTTTCCTCCCTGCAACAAGACGGTCAGATTAAAAAGAACATTCAAACAAGTCGATAAAGACTAAACAATAAAAACTTGAGTAAGGCCTACTTACAGATTTTTAAAAGTTATAAAGATATTGAGATTTTTAAAGATATTGAGCTTTAAAGTTTTTTATTTAAAATTTCCAGCAAACGAATAAATTAACAAAAATAATGAAGTATGGCTAAAAAAACTATATTTATATCCAAACACACGTCCCATGCCCCATATCGTCCAAAACCCGACAGTTGGACAAATCCAAGCTTGTTTTTATTAAAACAAATATAAATATAAACAAATATAATACATAATATTACTACTAATAATAACACTATACAAATGCAAATTGTCTTAAATAAACTGAAAAAAGCCATATTTGCATATTTGCATATTGCTTTACATCCTGTGTGTGTTAAGCAATGCGCATGTGTTTATTACGCACAACTAACATGCTCTGCGCTGGACTTTAGACCAGATTTCTTCTGATCAATTGGACAGTCTGTTTTATTTCCTCAAAATAGCAACGTGCCAACAATGCACCTTAACACGCCTCCTTTCTAGACTTAAACAACCATAAGTCCACAAAGCGGCACAAATGGATTTACTAAACAACGTGGCACATAATGGGAAAATTAGGGTTGCGTTGGTCTGAAAATAGAAACAAATCTCGTCTTTTGCATTATTGCGCTGGGTGTATGATAGGTCCCTAAATCTCTAGATTCAAAGATTTGCACAGTAGTTCAAAGGCCGTTATTCAATTTAATTCAATTCATCTTTATTTGTATAGAGCTTATACAATGTAGATTGTGTCAAAGCAGCTTCACATGGAAGTTTATAGTGAATTGAAACAGTGTCAGTTCAGTTTTCAGTGTTTAAGTTCAGTTCAGTTTAGCTCAGTTCAGTGTGCTTTAATAATCATTACTGAGAGTCCAAACACTGAAGAGCAATTCCATCGATGCGCAGCTCTACAGATCCCGAACCATGCAAGCCAGTGGCGACAGCAGTGAGGAAAAAACTTCACCAATTGGCGAAAGTGAAGAATTTAAAAAACCTCGAGAGAAACTTGGCTCAGTTGGGCACGACCATTTCTCCTATGGCCAAACGTCTTGTGCAGAGCTGAAGTCTAGGCGCAGTAGCTTGTGTGCGTTATTGTGGCCATCAACTGAACCTTTCAGTCACAGGATGAGGAACTGGCCTTGCCCAATGTTTTATTAGTGTTGTTAGTTTATCAAAGTCATGAAGCTTATCAAAGTCTGTATCATGTCAGTAAATAATTACTTTAGAACCATAAAAAGTAAGTTTTTAAAAATATTTTTAAGCCCAAGTTACCTTTCGTCTGCTTTGTTGACAAGATCTACCCATAAAAAATTGACAGGAAAATTAAGCAAACCTATAATTTAGCATTTCTAAACTATGTAAAATGTACTAGTTGAATTCACTTTTAAATGAACCATCTGTTGCAATGCATCTGGATGACTTTAGAAGGGGTAAACATGATGTAAATGATTTTCAATTATCTTTGCATTACATTAGTATTTTATAAATGAGGTGTAATAAAAATAATAACAACAACAACAACAACAACAACAACAACAACAACAATAACAAACATTCTAGAACATCATAACTTCACTCAGCAATTGTAACTTTGGTTTAACATATTGTATATTTGTGTCATATTTTGCAGCCCCAATTCACAATGTTATACTCTGATTAAGAGTCTGCCATGTGAACAGTGACTTTTGTTGACCTTAATCTGACTAAAGTTATGATCAAACTAAACCGAAATTAAATGAAACGTGGAGTATGCCTATTTTAGTCACATTATTGAAGTGCAGTACAGATATGCAAACACCTTAATCAAACTATTACCATCATGTAGGACTTTTCACCGCGTTTTGCGACAAGATATTCTTTACACACACTGCTGTTTGACACAATTAAAATAAAGAATCAAGAAATCATGGCTCAAGAAAAATAAACATTAATCATCATGCATTTCTTGTACTTGTTTTTTTGTCGTGTTCGGCATCAGAAGAATTATATATATATATATAT
>CAIGQZ010001256.1:1264518-1285000 GCA_903798205.1 Danio tinwini | reverse complement strand
ATATATATATATGTATATATATATATCATGGAATGTGCACTTAAATACATTTCCAAAATTAATAGATCTTTTGAGTTATTTTCTGTGTATCTTTTTATGAGTACTGTGAATTTGGGTTGCTTATTTTTTCACATTCTGTTTTTTTTTAGCAGTGTATTTCTATCTCAGTTCTAAATCAAGTTTTCTGTAGTATTGTCCCACAGCAAAGCAAATGTTTTCTGTCATCTCTAGTAGCTGTTGACCACAACTAAATATTTTATTGTATAGCATAAATACAGTAAAGTGTATATTAGAAACAAATTAGCTTAATAGTTTAGCACGAACCCAAAAAGCTTAAAGCATTCAGCATTTAGCAATTTGCATTTCCTATGCAGTAGAGGAAGAAGAAAGGTGTTTCTGGATATAAAAGATCATAGTCCAATGTGAAATAGTAAAAATTATGAAATTGTTCTGATAAAACAACAACTAATATGTGCAGTTTCATTCTAGCGGGGTCTGTGTGAGAGTATGGTGCAAAAGACCACTGCCTCAATGGTCCCTCTTTTTACATCCAAAATGCATATTTTTTTTTTTACATCTAAAAATATATCCTTACTATTGTATATACAGATCTCAGCATATATAAGTACCCCCCCCACAAATCTATTTTTTTTACTTTTTAATAGGGAGCTATACAATATTATATCTGTGCATTTACATTAGATTAGTCAGTACTGAAGCCAAATATGAAGCTTATCCAACAAAATAACTTACGATAACGATCCAAAAACCAGTACACCCAATTTTTTGTTATAGAAAAATATTAAATACAAATTTTAAAAAGAGGAAAAATCAAGAGAAGCAAAAATTTAAAATTTAGTTGAAATTTTATAGGCTGTAAGTATGTTTTGCAATATTTTGCTTGAATTTAATTGTATTATCTTTCAATTTTTTTAATATGTTCGGTGACTAAAATATTATTTTAATAAATACTATATCTGTTAAATAAATCTGTAAATGCAACAAAATACATTGCACTAAGAAATGAATAATAATATTCATTTTCATAATGGGGTGTACCAGAGGTGTGGACTCGAGTCATGTGACTTGAACTCGAGTCATGAATTTAATGACTTTAGACTCAACAAAATATGAAAAGACTTGCAACTCGACTTAGACTTGAACATAAATGACTCGTGACTTTCACTTGGACTTGCGCCTATTGACTTGTAAAGGACACGGACCTCTCTCTCTCTCTCTCTCTCTCTCTCTCTGTGTGTGTGTGCGTGTGACAAAGAGCATGTGCGCATTTGGCACGACATCCAATCAAAGCATTGCAGATTGTTTTGATTCAACAGCGTCCAACGTGACTATATGGCGCCGGAGTGGACAACATCAAGCAAAAGCAGAGAGACCGAGCCTAGTTTTTACAGTCAATGGACCACGCCAATACTTGGTCTCTCTCGCGCACGGCGCATACATTCAGTCTCTCATGCGCGTGGCGCATACATTCGGTCTTTGGAGTGCGTATTCAAGGCCAATTTATACTTCTGCGTCAAGCGCGCACGTATGCTACGGCGCAGCCTACGCGTGGACGCATAGCCACTTGTACATTAAGGAAGTGTTCAGAAAAAACAGAACACCAGCGAAGAAACTCGACACAGAGAAACATAAACACCTACTGCCAGCTAGCGTTTCGGTAGTGTATTACAGAAAAAACAGAAACAGCGCACAGAAGTATAAATGCACAGCTACGCGCAAGGCATACGCCGTGGGTTACGGCGATCACTTGACGCAGAAGTATAAACCAGGCTTTAAGTCTCCCTGCGTTTGCTTGACTTTTGTCCACTCTGGTGCCTTTCTTGCTTTTGCTCTCTAGAGATCCTCCTGTTACATTGGTTATCCCAAGAATATTGATATGGTTTCTATATTGCTACACTATTTATTAACAATACACGAAAAACTAAAAGGTTAAGGTAAATTCTATAATAAATACTAGTGTTTTTGAGTGTTAGGTATACTATATAATAGGTATTAAGAATATTGAACTGATAAAATTAAATACAGAGTTTTACTACAGTAACGTGTGGTGAATTGTAGTATAATATACCCTATATTGTAAAAAAACAGCACTGGGTAATTTGTTTATATTACACTTGTTGTTACCATAGCAACTATAGTATAACCATGACAGATTAATCGAAGTACTTTACTGTTCAAAACACAGTACATGCAATATGTGTGTTCAGGGGCCCTGTGGAACAGCATCTCCTCAAAATAAAGAGGATGACAGGGAAAATATCCTCCATAATCTCATCAACAATGTGGAAGACACTAGTTCACTTTATTTTAGTTGCCATGATAAAATAGGATTGATAGTGACATTTATTTTAAGAGTGAATGTTTTTTATTAGTATGGTGCACCTTTTGGATCTTTAATAAATGTTTTTAAAAAAAATATTCTTTACATCCAACGTCTTTTCCAGGGCCACCCCTGTGTAAACTCTAGCCACCCCTGAGGCCACCCCAATATGATTTTGCTGTTGACATTATTAATTTAAATGTACTTATGTAAATGAACAATATTTCAATAAATAAATAAATAGCAGCCACTAATTTATTGTGGATTGATTGGTGCCACTGACGTAGCTGATTCACTTCCCCACCCCTGTGCAGTACAGGTGAATTGGGTAGGCTAAATTGTCCGTAGCATATTCGTGTGAATGAGTGTATATGGATGTTTCCCAGAGATCGGTTGCGGCTGGAAGGGCATCCGCTGTGTAAAACACCTCGCTGTAACCGTCTGTGACGTTGACACGCACCTCTCAAAAAATGTTTGCTAATTTGAGCCACTTGAACCTTAAGGAAGTGTTCAGAAAAAACAAAACACCAGCGAAGAAACTCGACACAGAGAAATATAAACACCTACTGCCAGCTAGCGTTTCGGAAGTGTATTGCAAAGAAACAGAAACAGCGCGCAGAAGTATAAATGCACAGCTACGCGCCAGGCTTGCGCCGTGGGTCATGCCAATCATTTGATGCAGAAGTATAAACCAGGCTGTAGGGTGAGGTGGGGTGAAGAGTTCTGAGGCTGAACGAGAGATATATACAAGATGTATATAATTAGATAGTCCAGTGCATGTGTAGGGTCAGTGCATATGCGAGTTGAGGATGGTAATGGCTTTTGGGAAAACGCTGTTTTGAATCTGGTTGTCCTTGTTCTAATGCACCTTGTAGCATCTTCCTGAGGGCAACAGGTTGATCAGTTCAGAAGCTGGGTAAGAGCTGTCCTTAATGATGTTCTCAGCTATTCTCAAATACTATGGAAGTCAATGGTTACAGGTTTCAAGCACAATATCCCCTTTGTGATCAACAGAAACTAACATCATTAATTAAACTAATTGCTACTAAAGTGCACGTTTTAAAATAGTAAATAAAAACGAATTGCTAATCTACTGTATAATAACTTTGGTTGGAACAAGGTGGCTGTTCTGTAACCATCCAGAACTCCACCTGTCTTGACTATCCATTGTAGCACAACATCCGTCAGTGAACAAAAATTAATTGATGTGTTTATGTACTGTATACACCCACTGTAAATGTTTCTCATTGTGAGCTTTGGCTAGGAGTGGCTGAAATGCAGTTTAAATGCTAGGCTGAATATTGAAAAAGATGTATGTGTTTATAAAATGTTGTAAATTTTTTTTGTGGCCAGAGATCAGCACTAGAAATACAGTACATGCTTCTTACTAAATCATTCTTTCTTTTCTGTCTAGAGTTTCTGATGACTACATTGATCACTTCTACCATTTAATCATGACCCAGCTGAACCAGGAGCATGCCGAGATCCGTCTTTCTGCCTTCCAGATGGTCAGTGAGGTTTTCAGCCGGTCGCATCACTTCAGAGTTCTTCTCATCACAAACTTTCAAGAGTTTCTGGAGCTTACAGTAGAAACTGATGCTGAGCAGCCGTTGCCTCCACCCAAAGAGGTGGCGAGAAAACTGAGGACACTTGCAATTCAGACTGTGCAGTCATGGCACGCCACGTATGGAGAGGCGTATAAGAAACTGTCTCTGGGATATCACTTTCTTAAGCAGATTAAAAAGGTATTTATCTGGCTGTACCTGTTCTGTTATTATAGTATTTAAGTGACATTTGTTTGCACCCTGGAACACACTATTGTTGTTATGTAATTAGAGGGATCATTAAAAAAAATAAAATCACCCAAAAATAAAATTTGCTCATCATTTACTTATCCTCAAGTGATTCCATACCTTTATTTGTTTACTTATCCTGTTGAACACAAAAGACAACATTTTGAAGAATGTTAGAAACTTGTAATCTTAACTTGCATAATTGAAAAAACAAGTACTAGTACTATGGAAGTCAATGGTTACAGGTCTCCAACATTTTCAAAAGATCATATGTTCAAAAGCTCTAATAGGTTTGTGACCGGTTGAGAAAATGATGACAACTTTTTTCGGTATATACTAAAAATAAAATAAAACTAAAATACAATTCCTTTAAAGAAGCAGAGTTTGGTAAGCAGCTAAAATAATACTGTCTTAATTGCATTGTATTCCTTCATCAATGTGTAATGAAATGTTCATTCACTATAATAATAATGAAAATTGCATTGCATTTTCTTCCAGGTGGATTTTCAGGATGTTGAAGCTAGAACACTGGCTGAGAGAAAGAGACAAGAGGAGAAACAGAAAAGACTGGAAAGAATCTACAAAGAGAAGCTTGACAAGGCCAAACAAGAGATGGAAGGTAAATCTTTATGTTCAGAAATGGCAGCTTTCTTGAAAATAGTGGCTCAAAAGGTTGCAGCTAAATTTCTCAAAAATGTTCACAAATATGATATCATTTTGTGAGCCCTCCATTGGCTCTCTGTCCACTTCAGGATTGAGTTATAATTCTATTATTTGTGTTGAAATGTTTACATAATCAGACATGTCTTCCATTTAATAAATGTCGATCAAGTATTGATAGTGTACAGCAGTGGTTCTCAAACTGTGGTACGCATACCACTTGTGGTACGCTGCCTTCCAGTTGTACGCAAAAGAATCGCTGAACAATAAAATAATAAAATGAACACACTTTTAACCCTTTAACTCAGAGACTCATGTGATCAGACAGCATCGGCTGTTCCCTGAAGTGTACGATTATGCAAGTGTGCTTTTAGTGTTTACTTTAGTGCATCACGTCATCAGATGTTAAAAATCAGTCCGCTTGGCGCAGAGCCAGAGGAAGATGTGCGCGGCACTTACAGAGCAGATACACACGCGCTAGAGAAGCCCTTCTGCAGACCGGTGCTGTTGTGTTGCCGTTTCATAAACTGCAAACTCAGGATTTTCCCCATGCTGCATCACTGGTAAAATCATTATTACAAATGTGTTAAATGTGTGCTAGGTGTGTAAAATAATGCGTGTTTTTGATATATAAAGTTATTTGTTTTGTAAAGCAGCGTACGTGGCTTTCAGTTTTGTTTGTTACCTCAATTTGGATGTGAGTCAAATGGCGCGAGACACAGAACGTAGACTCAAGCAGCTTTGCCATGCTTGAAGCTTAGAGGTAGAATATAATTAAAGTTATTCTTCATGTGCAAAGACGGAGGGACCGCGAACCGTACCCGAGTCTGCTTGAAAACAGCGGTCGATGCGCTGTTAACGCAAACTTCACAGTTCACTTATGTGATCTCATTCGCACCAGATCGCAGAAATACTGCACATATGAATTAGTAAAGCACTGTATGCATTTAATCACTCGCTTTCTGACACACATAGGCCTATACTGTAAATGACTCGCAGCAAATCTAATTTTTAATTTAAGTAATTCCAAATCATATATTTATTATACAAGTTTAGATTTTAAAGATATACAAATATGTCATATGTACATGCAACTTCAAAATTGCAACTTGCAAAACTTTTAAAATTTATAAAATATTAAAATTATATATTTATGATATAGCCTATATTTATCAGGTCCAACATTTCCAGGTTTTGATGAATAAGCTATACATTAATACTTTACAAGGATGGCAGTTTTCTTTTTACTTTTTAAGAATGGTGCCATTTTTAATGAACTTTTAAAAGCACATTCTAATTTAAATGAAGTTTTTTTTGTTTTTTTTGTCTGCAAGTACAGTTAATGTTCAAATTATTTATAATGTTTAAAGTGGCTGACAATAATACATATTCTTAATAATAGGAATTAATCTGTCTTGTTTTTTAACTGTGCATGCTGCAGCTGCTTAATTAGGCCTACTACGCTACTGTATGTCAATACTGGTCATTATGGTGGTGCTTGGAGAGACAATTTTTGTCTAAGGTGGTTCTTGGTGAAAAAAGTTTGAGAACCACTGGTGTACAGGATTGTTTCGGTTGCACACACTTTCACACAGTTTCCTATTTTGAATCTGTGTCTGATTTATTACGTCCCTATAACCTTCCTAGAATGTTAGGATATCAAAATCTTAATTTATTGATTATTTCTTATTTGAGACTGAAACGCAGAGAGGAGTGGGGACTATGCCTTTTTTGTGTGTGTTTTCAATGGGCTATATGCACAGCTAGTGTTTTTCAGTCAATGATGAACTTCTGGTAAAAGGTTTATGTGACTATTTTCAATTTCATAAGGTTCCTTTTACAGCATCGATGTCATAATGTAATTTGAATATAATTAGTTTAATAGACTTAAGCATCCATTTGGTTGTTAAAGCATAAAAAGAGACAAGAGACTGTTTTAACGCTGGTGCCGTCATTAGCAGCAGACTAGCGCAAAACTCCATTGAAAACACTGGGGTAAAATTCATTTCCATATTTTAAAGACATGGTGCATAAATATATAATTTAATGCAGTGCTTCTTGTTTGGTCTGATACCCACTTTATATCGTATCTCAGCCAGGCAGTGAAGATCGCTGTTTTTAAAGAAATCAGATCTTAAACACAGCAATTTTGTATGGGATGACAATTCATTGGAAGCCCTGGGGATGGCTGACTGAAATTAAAAGTCTGTTTGCACATACCCCATTAGTTTACCCCCTCTCTTTATGAGTTTTCAAATCTCTGCTTAATTTTTTTTTTACTTTGCTTTTAACGATTGTTAATTTGTTGGTTTTCATATGTCCACCAATGATATTTTGAACATTCTATTTTAATTTAGGATTTTATATTGATCTCAATTTTTTGCACGTTTGTCAGCTCTTCAGCTGTTTTAAAAGTGAACTTGTTTGAAAGTTTGAAACTAAACCTATTTAGTTCAGTGGCTGCATTGATTTAAAATGTATTTTTATGCCAGCAGTAGGATAGAAGTACTAGTTGAGTAATAGGAGAACATACAGTTCACTTAACAAGCTAGTGTAGAGGACGTGCAGTTCTTCTGATTACCAGCCCACAGTGTTTGTCCCAGTATTATAAAATCTGTGATATGAAAGGATTTTTAAAACAGTTAGCATATTGCTGGATACCTTTTGAAAATGAAATTAATTAATAAAATCAACCAAATAAATGACAATAAATATGCTGAAAAGTAAAATCATTACAGAAATTGTCTACACTAAAGTAAAGTAATGTATTGTTCATCGTTTGTTTATGTTATGAATACAATAACAACATTAACTAATAGATCCTGATTGTATATTGTTATCATAATTTCATACATTTACAGTTTTAACATTTTTAATATTTTAACATTTTAATATTTTAACATTTTAACAATTTTAATACTAATGCTTTTTTTTATTGCTACTATTTCACTTCTTTTTTCTAAAATTTAATGGCTAACATCAGTGGCAAGTGACCCAGTAATGCCACATCACAGGTCACCGTATGAAGCATCTTTACACTCACAAAATTATGATGCACTTTGTAATTAACTTTAGATTACTGGAAGTTTCAGATTATTGGAAGTAGTTCTATTGTCTTAATAGGAAATAATCTGCCTATTTAGCAAAATTTCTGCTGTTTAAAATTTGGAAGAAAGTCTATTTAGTCTTCATTACAGTATCAGCTGCTTGGCGAGGCACCTAAGCATATATAAATTGAATGTGTTATATATAAACATTTTTGAGTTTGGAGTGCAAACATAGGTTTCAAAGATGTCTGTATGGCAGTGAATATTATATATGTCTGTAGCGAGTGAGGCGGGGCCGAGAGCCGTGAGGGCCAAAAGTTTTAAAATGCACCTTTTGTACTTATACTATATATACATATATTGCTGTTTTTTTCTTCTTATATCACTCAATCTCCTTTTATACATTGTGTTTTAATGCAAAATAATAGTAAACATGTAAAGCATCTTGTAAAACCTTTAAATTGATATGTTTTCTTGAAATGAATTCACAACTAAAAGTAATAAATGACCTATTTCTTTTTTAAACTAAATTTAGTTTTAGTTTAATTCTAGATTTGACTGCTGGACTGGTCCAAGATTGAGGGTAGGGGACACAAATAACAGTGTTTAGATCCTTATCGTACAAAATATGATAGAAAACAATGTTATCTATAATTTATAGATATAATTTATACTTCTAGGTATTTATTTGGGGGCCCTCAGATTTCTTGTGGCCCTAAGCAGCCGCTTACCTTGCTTATTGGTTAAATCTGCTCCCTGCCTGGAAGCTAAAAGCAGGAGAATATAAAGCCCAGAGAAATGTTATGTGACTTGCTTTCAGTTTGTTTGCTTGTCCGTTTGTTTTGCTTAATTTGTTATTCAATTAATTTAAAGTGCCTCTGTTCTCCGCCTTCTTCTTCCCGGGGACCAGGTGGCTGTTACTTTATTACAAAATCAACAGTAGCAATCATTTAGTTTTTGTCCTGAAAATGAAAACACACAATGTTCTCAGTTAGCCTTTGATGACCTCTTGTGGTTGGTCTTACTGGCATGCCAATGTTAACATGTGCACCAGTATGTTTTTACTTTCTGTGGTTTACACTTCCATCACCACTTGTCAGATGCTCAATTTCTGTGGTTAAAATGTATAGATATAAGATATTGAAATAATGCTAAAGTAAACCTTATGTAGCTTTTAATATCTGTGAGAATAAGGGTACAGTCATGTATTTCAGTTTTATGCTTCCACATGCTTCCACAGCTCCACCAAGAATCAATATTTCCTGTTAAGCTGTGTTAAACAAATAATTTTGATGGTTAAGTATCAAGGGACAGTTCCCAGGACACGTTGTAAAATAAATGAACAATATCCTGAAAAGGTAATCTCAAAAATAATATCGTAAAAAATCTACCTAAATATTTACCTCAATAAATCAGTAACTTCAATTAATAATTATTTGACTACAATGGCCTTGTCAGAAGTGTTTAATGATTGCAAACATAGCTCAAACTATACTTTTACATTTCTTGCAAAGTAAAATGTATAGGTAAATACTATATGGACTGTGTTTAACACTTTAGTTTAACTGAGTCACACCATTTACTGCCACCCTATTGCCTGTCTATTATTAAAATATTAACTATTAACTAGCACTTATAAACTGATCTTAATTAACATCCCCAATCTTCCTCAATACCTTACAGTAAACCTAACTACTACCTTACTAATTATTAATAAGCCACTAATTAGTAGTTTGTTGACCTAAAAGTCTTAGTTGATTGTTTGTTACTGGTTTGTTAATAGTGTGAATCATACATTAAAAAAAAGTGACAGATTTTTTTGCACTTATACTTGAATCCACTAAGAAAATTGTTAAATACATTTAATCAGAATCAGAATCAGTTTTATTGCCAAGTGTGCTTCACACACACAATGAATTTGTTTTGGCAACAGAAGCTTCCAGTGTACATAAAGTGACAAGTGACAACACAATTAAATATGAGAAAAGAAAAAGGCGATAAACATTAAACAGAGATGCAGTAAGTCAAAAATATCTGAATGTTGAGTTGTATGTACAGATATGTTGTGAATATACAGATTATAAGGTGCTGTGTACCAATGCGAATGGAGAAAGTATTGCATTGTATATTGTTATAAGGTGCTGTGTACAAGTGTGTATGAGAAAGTATTGCTCCTTTATTGCACAGTAGGGGAATATTTAACTGTTCATGAGGTAGATGGCCTGAGGAAAGAAACTTTTCCTGTGTCTGGCTGTTTTTGTGCTTGGTGCTCTGTATCGCCGACCAGACGGTAAAAGATCGAACAGGTAGTATGCTGGGTGTGAGGCATCCAGAGTGATTTTGCGAGCCCTTTTACTCACTCTGGAAGAGTACAGTTCTTGAAGTGTAGGAAGGGTAGTGCTAGTGATTCGTTCAGCAGTCCAGACTATTCGCTGTAGTCTACGGAGGTCAGTTTTGGCAGCTGAGCTGAACCAGACGGTGATTGAAGTGCAAAGGATGGATTGGATGACAGCTGAGTAGAACTGTACGAGCAGCTCCTGTGGCAGGTTGAACTTCCTCAGCTGATGAAGGAAGTACAGTCTCTGCTGGGCTTTCTTCACAATAGAGTCTATGTGAATGTCCCACTTCAGATCCTGAGAGATGGTGGTGCCCAGGAACCTGAATGACTCCACTGCCGCCACATTGCTGTTCATGATGGTGAGTGGGGGGAATGCAGGGGGGTTTCTCCTAAAGTACACTATCATCTCCACTGTTTTGAGTGTGTTCAGCTCCAGGTTGTTGTGTCTGCACCATAAAGCCAGCCGCTCCACCTCCTGTCTGTATGCAGACTCGTCACCGTTTCGGATAAGGCCAATAACACTAGTGTCATCCGAAAACTTCAAGAGCTTAATGGAGGAGTCTTTTGTGGTGCAATTGTTGGTGTACAGGGAGAAGAGCAGTGGGGAGAGAACACATCACTGGGGGGCACCAGTGCTAATGGTGCGGCTGTCGGATGTGATTTTGCTCATTCTGTCTAGCTGTTATCTATCTGTCAGAAAGCTGGTGATCCATTGACAGACAAAGCTAGGGACGGACAGCTGGGTCAGTTTGTTCTCGAGCAGTGATGGGACGATGGTGTTAAAGGCAGAACTGAAGTTCACAAACAGAATCCTTGCGTAGTCCCCTGGTTTGTCCAGATGTTGTAGGGTATAATGCAGTGCCATGTTGACTGCATCATCCACAGACCGGTTTGCTCTATAGACAAACTGCAGGGGGTCCAGCAAAGGTCCAGTGATGTCCTTCAGATAAGCTAGCACCAGTCTTTCGAATTACTTTATGGCCACAAATGTTAAGGCAACAGGTCTGTAGTCATTTGAGTCCTGTGATCTTTTGTTTCTTTGGTATTGGGATGATGGTGGAGCATTTGAAGCAGGATGAAACTTTGAGCTGTTCCAGTGATCTGTTGAAGATCTGTGTGAAAATGGGAGGCAGCTGGTCAGCGCAGGTTCTCAGACAGGCTGGTGAAACACCGTCTTGACCTGGTGCTTTTCCTTTTTTCTGTTTACTGAAGATCTGACGCACATTATCCTCACTGATCTGAAGTGCAGGGGGGGAGAGGGAGATGGCTGGAGGTGTTGATGGCTGTGTAGGAAGATGGTCCGGGGGGGGGGGGGTGTGAGGTATCTGGTCAGAGGTGTCAAATCTACAGTAGAATATATTCAGCTCGTTTGCAAGATGTTTGTTGCTGTCTATGCTGGGGGATGGTGTCTTTTAGCTAGTTATGTCTTTCAGGCCTTTCTACACTGTTGCAGGGTCGTTGGCAGAAAACTGGTTTTGCAGCTTTTTGGCATGGCTCTTCTTAACCACACCAATCTCCTTTGTCAATCCCCTTTTATTAATACCCATAAAAGGGTTTTAATCATGTTAATCATGAATTCAATTAAAGGATAGAACTGTTAGTGTAAAGGAGTATTAATAGGAGTATTATTTTTGTGCTTTTACATAATACTAATTCTAATATGGCAGAGCAGTAAATTTGCCATTTAAAGTAGTCAAATAATTTGCAATGGTTTACAAAAACATACAAATCAAACAGGAAAAATGAATGTTCCTTATTAATAAGTTATTTTAACCTGTTCATCTGCAAGTGCAAGGTGTCTTTAGATATGAATATTTTATATAAAGATATGAATACACACACATTGAATGGCCTGTTACATTTTTTTGTATGTAGAACTTTGAAAATTGTACCTAAAATACTTTAAAATAAGTGACAAATTGATTATTAGAGGTAAACACAAGGAACTTTTAAAAACAAAAACTAAGAGAATCTAGTTCAAATCACTTATCCTAGATATAAATTATTTTAATCAGTATAAAAAGTTAATTGCCATTATTAATAATAGTTCAACATTAGTTAAAATAATTTGATTTCTCTTTCATTAAGAAATGACAACTGGGATTGAGGAAACCTTGACTGAGATGAACAACTGCATAAGGCTGCTGGCAACCGATGACTTAAACCTGTTTGATGAAGACTCAGCAGTCGCCAATATCTCTACCACAGCCGAGGACCAATCTGATCAGCCCTGCTGCAGTAAAGACCTGAGCAATGAGCACAATGGAAAGATGACAGAAAAGAAAACTGACAAAGAGCAAACAGACGAGTCTAGTGATGAGAGTGACATGGAGGAAGTTCCTGATGAGGATGCATTTCTTCGCAGCACCGGCCTAATGTCTTACAGATATAAGCTGGAGTTGGACGTGTCGACAGGTGCATCTGTTCATAGCCATTCTCATGATATGTGTTCTTCATTAGTTTAAAGCATGCCACGGAGATGGAGTTCAGATTGGGAGCTTGTATGAATAACCATCTGAATCATGTCTGCAGATTTAAAAGTGAGAGAGACTGAAGAGAATGAGGCATTAGTAAACACGGTGAGGGATCTTCATAGACTCGTCACAACCAGACATCTGCCTCTGGTGCAGTCCTGGGTTCAGGTAACTCTTAAAAGAATGGTTTATTCCCAAATGAAAAATCTGCGATTGACGTTGAGCTGAATTTACAGATATTATTTTCCTCAACTTTTTGTTGCATGTTAAATATTTCGTTAATGAAAATAAAGGCAAAAAATGTTTGTTGATGATCTTTGAGAGGAGACACTGATAGGACAACATGCACTGATTAAAATAAACTGTTATTTTAATTATTATTTTATTATTTTACTTTTTTTCCGGCAGCTGGGATGCCAAAAAAAAAAAAGGTAAAATAACGGCCGTTAAATTACAGATATTTACTGTAAACTAACGAATGTTACATTACAGAAATTTCCTTAAATTTTAATTTCTGATACATTTCTGTAAATTTACAGTCAATTTCTTCAATTTAATGGCCATTATTTAACTTTTTTTTTTTTTTTTTTTTTGGCACCCCAGCTTTTTTTTTTACAGTGTGAATATCACTAGACACGAACAGCATATGCAATATTGCTGATGAATGAGAAGACTAAAATGTATTCAGAAACATAAAAATTAAACTACATTATTTTTAGTTACTACATTAGTAACACTGATACAAAATCACTATGAAATAAAAAGGGTATTTTTTAATCTGATATTTCACTATTTACCACAAATTATTTATCTTTTCTAAAGAAGTGTTTAGCTGTGTGTGGCCCGGGTAATCTATTTGCATGAGAAAATGGCCATGAAATAAAGCTAACAATTCATATTTTTATGTAATATTACAGTATCCACTCTTTTTTTTATCCTAATTGTTCCTTTTCTGATTATGTTTAATAGTGTTAGGGCAAGGGAATCTATCCTTCATATAATATAACCACCCCAATGTAAAAATAATGTGTTGATAGTACTTCATCAAGGTGAAAATGAAAGGTTGAATTAAGCCCAGTCTTTGATGGAGTTTAATTTGCTAAATATTAGGGCTAAACAATTGCATCGATATTGCAAATTCTGTATCCACAATAGTCACGTCACAGGATTATATGATTTATTCAAGTGTAAAAGATAAAGATATTATAATTTTTTTATTATTTATACAAAGCTGACCATGTTATTTTACATTTGATTGTTAAATTTCTGTACTTGAATACAGTTAGACTCCACAGAAAACAATAAAGCACTAATTATTTATTAATTTATTTTTGCTTGTAATTTATTATTTATGCCGAGAAAAAGACTTGATCACCCCAGTCGATCTAAACAAATAAAATCTTTCCAGTGAGAGCTTCAAATCCTCTAATGAAATTCTATTCATATTGCAATATATATGGCAGCAAAACATAATATCGCAATGTCAGTTTTTTTCTTTCTCATGCAGCCTTACTAAATGCATTCTGGCCAATGACAACATTCAGATTGTAAACGTGTTAAAAAAGTGTGACATTAAAGGGATGGTTTACTGCAAAATGAAAACTTTTATCTTTCATCAAATTTCAACTTGTCATCATTTACTAATTCTCCACTTATTTCAATCATGTTTAATTTTTTGTCTTCTTTTGAACAAAAAGGAAGGTATATCTGGCTACTAAAGAATGCTGAAAAAAACACTATTGACTTCCATAGTATCTTATTTTTTGTTCAAAATCCAAGTAAAATGTATTTATAGAACAGTAAACGCTTATCAAAGTGCTGTACATAAAACAATTAGCAAAGGTTAACAGCCAGACACTTATAAAACGCATAAAACCAGACAAATAAAGCTAAAACTGAACAATAGCTTTGAATAGGCCTCAAAAGCAAGACTGTAAAATATGTTTTAGACTGAAACTGAGCTTGTTTGATGTACAGAAACAGCAGACTGTTCCAAAGCGTTGGGGGTCAAAAAATAAACAAAAACATTAGTGCTAGGCGAAGATTAGTCACATCCAAAATAAAAAATACAATTCTTTTGAAATAAGATACTGTGCTTAGCATATATAAGTACACCACTCACAAATCTATCTTTTTTAAATTCATATTTTTAACAGAAAGCTATACAATATTATATTTGTGTTATAGAAATATATTAAATACAAATTTTAAACAGAGAAGCAAAAAAATATAAATTTTGTAGGCTGTAATTTTTTTTTTGCAATATTTTGTTTGAATTTAATTGTATTATCTTTTAATTTCTAAATATGTTTGGTGACTAAATATCAGTTGAATAAATCTGTTTTGTTTAAATGCACCAAAATACATTGGCTTTATTCACTGAGAAATGGATAAAAATACTCATTTTCAAAATGGGGTGTACTCAGTTATGCTGAGCACTGTATGTGTGTGTTGCAGTATATTTATTTATTTTGATGTTTGTGATAGACACGCATACCTGTACATAAACACAAAGCTATACAATTTATATTTAAATGTATATATAATTTGTATGATGTACATATATTTTAAACATTTTAAAGTCAGAATACATTGTGACACCTAGATTCTTTACATTAGGCTTCACATAAGAGTTTATTCCACCAGGGTCTAAGTCCATTGACTCAAGTGAACATCCTGGGGTGAATAGTTTAACTTTTGTTTTTCTTTCATTAAATATTAGGAAATTCAATGTCACCCAGACCTTCTCACTGCACTCCAATAAGGGTGCTAATACAGTAGCATCATTATATTTCAAACGCAGGTAGATTTGATTGTAATCTGCATGAAATTCCAAAATTGCTGAGAATACGACCTATAGGGGGAGCATATACATGGAGAACAAAATAGTCCCTAAAAGCCTTGAGGGACCCCACATGCAAATGATACACAGTTCCTAATATGGATGTCAATTGCTGCTTTTTCCTAACATTTTTTAGAATACCTGGTATTGTGTTCAGCAGAGGAAATACATTCATTCAAATCTATTTAAAATTTTAATTAAATTTGTTTATAAATGGTGAATTAATTGTGAATTTTTTGGTTTAACTATCCCTTTAAGCCAGGGGTGTCCAAACTCAGTCTTGGAGGGCCGGTGTCCTGGAGAGTTTAGCTCCAACTTGCTTCAAGACACCTGCCAGGAAGTTTCTCGTTTATCTAGTTAAGCTGCAGTCACACTAGAGTTTGAGCTTGCGAAATTCTGTCGTATGGCACTGCGAAAAGGGGCGGGATTAAACAAGATGATTAGGCATTAAAAAAAGCGAGCGATTGCTCCATGTTTTAAATTTCTGTCCAGAGAGGTCATGTTTTGATCCTGGATGGGTCTCACGCAGTCAAGTGATACGATTTTGCAGGTCAGAGTTCACCAAGCTTGAACTTTGCACCGCAGTGAAATGCAAAACTTGACGCATGACCCTGCGCCTCCGGTCTGACGCATTCGCGTGCGTATAAATGGAAGTCTATGGGAAAAAAAGTTCAGTGTGACCGCAGCTAAGAGCTTGATTAGCTGGTTCAGGTGTGTTTGATTAGGGTTGGAGCTAAACTCTCCAGGACACAGGCCCTTTGGGACTGAGTTTGAACACCCCTGCTTTAAGGCAGGCATGCTCAACCCTATTGCTGGATATCTACCTTCCTACAGAGTTTAGCTCCAACCCTGATCAAACACACCTGAACCAATTAATTAGGACCTGAACAGCACTTGCTAATTGCAGACAGGTGTGTTTGATGTGGGTTGCAACTGAAATCTGCACGAAGGTAGATCTGTTGGACACCCCTGCCTTAAGGTTACAAAAAGGGGGAATGTAGGTTAAAATATGCTGTAGCATTTGCATTTTATTTGTTTTATTGTGTGATTTTTCTTTACAATGTGTTGTTTCCAGGTCTTTACAAAGGTTGGTGTTGAGGAAGAACTGATGAGGAGAGCCACAGAGTTAAAGAAATCACTGGAACACGTCTTGAGAAAACATGAATATCTTCATATAGATTACAAGAACAGAGAGAGATTAGTGGTGAGTATGTTTTGTCAAACTAATTAATATAAGATTAATATAAAAACACATGTATATTTAGACACATTTGCTTAAGTAAAAAAATAGACAGAAGAATGGGTTCAAAACATCTGTGAAAATCTGCAGATATCAGCAGGCACAGATTTCACATGGGCACAATAATAACTTGTACAATAATATCAATATATAGTAATAATCATGAAATAATACATTCATTTATATAATATATGACGCAACTTGATTATTAATCAATTTGATCATTACTGAAATAAAACATACACTGTAAAACATTTGTATGTGTTATTACTTAAGAAAATAGTGGTAACAATATTACAGTGTTATATTATTATTATTAGTGAAATGTGTTTTTATAATTTAAGCAAATCAATGACAATTTACTCATATTTATTTACAAAAAAAATTATTAATAAAAAAAAAATTGTAAACATTCAATTTATAATTAAATAAATACACAATGCATTTTTTGCCGAACATTATTTTTTTACATGATACATTGATAATTAAATGGAACATACACCTTGTTAAACAAATCTATTTAAAATTTTACAGCAGTTTAACGCTCTGAAAAAAGTTATGTAACACTTTAACCACAGTAGAAAATAGCAAATAATAACTGTATTGTCTGCAGTAATGTGTTATAACCAGAGGAGGACGCCCTTTCCTCACATATTACCCACTGACTTAACCTGTACTAATTAGGAAGAGTAAGGGAGCCCTGTATGTACCACAAGGACAGTTGAGAATATTTGTCTAGTTACACTATTTATGGTATTTGGTGAAACTGCATCCAAACTGAGGGATTTACTTCAGTGTGGTGAAGCACTGATCACATGCTAATGGAGATTTGATCATTTTTGGGTGGAATGGGACACAGCGAGCAGTTATTATGAGACACATCATCATGACACATGTCATCCGTTTTTAACTGGGCGAAAAGAAGACACAGGGTTGAGAGAAAGGAGGGGCATGACATTGACAAAGCACTTGACTGCACGCCAGAGAGGTTTATCACTCTCAGTGATGATTTTCAATGCAAAAAGTCAGTGCTTTGTGATAAAGCAACAACTAAAAGGGCTTTATCATAATTAGGTTTTCCTTTTTGCCCTTAAAAGCATTCCATTACTTTATTCCCTGTATCATTGCTCTGACATGGGTGGAATTGCTTTCAGCTCTTTAAACCTCTCCTTATTGGGGAACATGAAATAATTTTAATAATTGTTCTTTTTATCTTTTAGTTATACCTTTATCACATGATTATGTATTTTAGATGAAAGCAATCATATTAAAAATGATAAATATTTTAGAAAGTCTAAAATAAAATATAAAATCACAAGAACTCAATGCAATACTAAAAAATAAAAATCTATACCAACATATCTGCAAACAAATATCAAAAACATGAAATTATTTGCATTAAAAGGACCCCATATCATTTAATATTGTTGTTGTTGTTATTGATAATACAAAAAATATGTGTAAGCCTCAAATTAGATCTTAAGAACTAGAGAATGCAAATTAAAATGAAAATGTACACAATGAAAAAAAATCCATTAGTATTAGTATAACTTACAAAATGTAACAAAACATACAAAAATATCAAGGTATTTGATTTTTTTTTCTAATATAAAATGACAAAACAAACTATATAAATTTGTCACTTTGGTGCTTACTCTTACTTAGAAATCATTGTGAACTGTAAGTCCACTGTATGTTAGCTTTTTAAAAGATAAGCTAATAGGGAAATGTAAAGCTCTAGCAATATTTAAGCATGACATAAACCTACGCTTACATTTTGCTTTTGACTTAAGTAATCAAATGCATAGCAAGGGCCATTAGCTCACAGTGTGAACTGCAGTTCAGTCTTTCTGTGTGTTTTAGTCTTAATAATGATGACTTAGATCCTGAGATAAACTCAGGATCCCATATTCACAACCAAATGGACACTCCTGGGTGAATAACAGTAAAGAGTTAGGGTTAGAAGCTGTGAATGTTTAATGTTCAAGCTCTAGAACAGAGATGCCCAAACTAGATCACATGGTAACTTTTGACCTGCTATCCCATCTGAGAAGAGGGGTAGAAGGATGGGTATGGTTTTGAGATTGTCAATTCAAATTTAATGTAATGCTTTTTTTGTTTGTTTGCTTTTTTTATTGTTAAAAGCTAACTGAAGTTAAATGTTTCAATTAAATGGTGCAAATTAATCAGATTTTGTTTAAATGTACATAATATCACCAGACAATGCAGACTTTGGTGAGCGAACCAAGGCAAAGGCAGATTCTGCTTGACTAGTGTATTCAGCATTGAACTTCACTGTGTTATAAATGTGGTTGTTTATGCTTTTATTGCAATAAGTTATTATTTAAAAAGTTATACTGCATCAGGTAATACAATTTATTGTAATGTTTTTTATTTATTTAAAAATATGATTAAGTAATTTAGGAAATCGGCGACGCAATAGCGCAGTAGGTAGTGTTGTCGTCTTACAAGAAGGTCGCTGGTTCAAACCTTGGCTGGGTCAGTTGGCGTTTCTGTGTGGAGTTTGCATGTTCTCCCTGCATTCGTGTGGGTTTCCTCTGGGTGCTCCGGTTTCCCCCATAGTTCAAAGACATGCGGTACAGGTTAATTGGGTAGGCTAAATTGTCCGTAGTGTATGAGTGTGAATGAGTGTGTGTGGATGTTTCCCAGAAATGGGTTGCGGCTGGAACGGCATCTGCTGTGTAAAAACGTGCTGGATAAGTTGGCGGTTCATTCCACTGTGACGAAACCCGGATTAATAAAGGGACTAAGCCGAAAAGAAAATAAATGAATGAATGAAATTTGGAAATCACCCATGGCAACTTTAATATTATATAGTTTGGTAAATTTACCTTTGGTCCATGGCTCTCAATGATATTTGGTTTTCGGCCCTTCATACGAAAAAGTTTGGGCATCTCTGCTCTTTTGATTAGGCCCATTATCCTGAATAATCTATTGTTTGTTCATGACCACCAGTTTGTCACTATCACATTCTTTAAGGTTTCATTACATAAGAAAACTTACACTCTTTTGTTACTCATGATCATAGGTAAATGCTTTTATCCCACAGTCTGTTGAGAATGTTGATTCTGATTGGCTGAAAGGATACAAAAAAATTGCACAAGTAGTACTAGTCAGTTTCATCACAGTTCTAAATAAATGCACTTCCCTCAAACAATAAAAGTAACCATAGTAACTCAGTGACAGTTGCTGGATCTTTTATAATCATCAGGACATGTTGGAGCTGATAGGGATTAAACAACCCACAAATATCAATCATATTATGATATAATATTAAAAATATTATCACATTGTTTCCATATTGTTGATATATTTTTCCAAAAAAATTTCCAAATATATACAACAATATTGTGCTTATAATAAATTGTGTTTTCAAAATAAAAAATATATATTTAAAAAAATAATATATGTGCATTTTATTTTTTGTTTTTAATTAATTTAATTAATATTTTCTTCTCAATATTTGAGATATGAAAACCTCAATATTTGAGGTCTGAATCATTTATAAAGGCCTATTGTCATTTTCTGCAAATAAATGCTCTGAAATTATCTCTTTTTTTGGTGAGATTATTATTATTTTTTCTTGGATCTAAGCCCCAAGTTTTTTATCCAGATAGTTTTGGTATTGCAATAAATGCCTCCATACAATAAAGTTAAAAATAAAAAGGAAGATAAAAACTATTATATTATATTATATTATATTATATTATATTATATTATATTATA
>CAIGQZ010001256.1:1223672-1239728 GCA_903798205.1 Danio tinwini | reverse complement strand
CGTGGGGCCCCAGTCTGAAGGACATTGACAGTCATCATTAGCCTCTTCCATTTTCTGACAATTGCTCCAACAGTTGCTTTTTCTTGGCAATTGCCCCGTAGCAGTTTCAGCTTTATGAAAGTCTACAATTTCATCTCTTGTGTCTTTTGACAGCTCTTTGGTTTTGGCCATGTTGCTACTTAGACTTTTGACTGATTGTGGGGTGCACAGGTGTCTTTATGACAGCTAGTGACCTCAAACAAGTGCTACTAAATTAGAATCATGAGCAGAGTGTAGCTGGACTATTTTAAAGCAAAATAACAGCTCTTTGAGGGTCAGAAATTTGGCTGAAAAGCAAGTGATCAAATACTTATTTAACACAGTAATTTACAAATAAATTGTTAAAAAGTCATAAAATGTGATTTCTGCATTTTTATTTTTAGATTTTTAGACACCTAAACTGAAAATTCTAGAACCCTCCATGATTTCTAAGTAGGAGATCTTGAAAAATCACAGTGTGATTAAATACTTATTTCCCTCACTGTAGTTTTCTCCATAGACATAATGCATTTAATGCTGTAAATGCTGCATATTATATGGCCATACCCTACCTCTACCCCTTAACTAAATTCTCAATGTTAACATTTAAGTTTAATTTTTAAGCAATTTGAATTATGAGTACACAAAGCTTGTTCTTATAAACCACCTTAGTTCATGTTATTACCATTATTCACCTCATGTTATTACAAAAAAAGACACAATCACACTTTTTCCTAAATCCCAAACTTATTAATGATAGTTGGACTAGTTTTCTGTCTAGCTGTGGAAAGCAAACAATTGGACTGACTTGATTCCAGTCATTCTGTTCATTTAAAGTATTTAGATCTCTTACTGCAAAAAAAGACCTGTATGAGACAGATATACTGAAACTGACAAGGAAAAGTGGAATTGTGAAAATTATCAAATGTTATAAAGTTAATGAAGGCATAATTTTTTGTGCTACATTTAACAGTACTGAATTAAATTCAGAATCAGAATCGTTTTTTTACACACACAAGAAATTTGTTTCGGCTGCAGAAGCTTCCAGTGTACATAAAGTAACAAGTGACAACACAAACAAGTATGAGAAAGACGACAAACATTAGACAGAGAAGTAATTAGGCAAAAGAGCTCTGGATGATGAATTGTATGTGCAGATTTGAAATGAATACACAAGTTATAAGGTGCTGTATACAAGTGCGTATGAGAAAGTATTGCACATATTTATTGCACAGTAGGGAAATATTTACCTGTTCATGAGGCAGATGGCCTCTTTTGAGGCAGATGGCCTCAAACTTTTCCTGTATTATATTATATTAAATAATATATTTAGTATTATATGGAATTAAATAAAAAATTATAATGATTAATTCTATCAGTTGAATCAAAAATGCTCTTTTTATAACATTAAATTTTTTGTTTAAATAATAGTATTGAATTTCAAAAATAACATCATCAGGTAAAGAATATAATTTTAATCAAGACAAATATAACCCTGACAAAGCAATTAGTCCTCAAAATGTCTACTGAAGTCTGGATTAATATTTCATAAATGTTAATTATTTTGTTTTAGCTGCTTATATCTCACCTTGCAGTTATTCACCTTTAAAAATTGTAACTTCACTCTGGAAATCTTGTTTTCTATCAATTAACTGCAAACCTTTCTTTGCTCTTATCAGACATTTCAGTGATTTTTTTTATTATATATATAATTTTTATTTTTATTTTTATAGATTTTTTTATTTTATATTCGCCACTGGCTTGCATGGTTCGGGATCTATACAGCTGCACATCGATGGATTTGCTCTTCAGTATTTGGACTCTCAGTAGTGATTATTAAACCACACTGAACTGAGCTAAACTGAACTGAACTTAAACACTGAAAACTGAACTGACACTGTTTCAATTTACTATAATCTTCTATGTGAAGCTGCTTTGACACAATTTACATTGTAAAAGCGCTATACAAATAAAGGTGAATTGAATTCAATATAGACTATATTTAAATAACCTGTTTTAAACAAACAGCAGCATTATTATTATTATTATTATTATTATTATTATTATTAATAATAATAATAATAAAATAATAATTATTATTATTAGTAGTAGTGGTGGTGGTGGTAGGGGTAGTGGTACTAATACTACTACAAATAGTAGTAATGTTTCATTTGACCATTTCTAATTATCCTCGTCAGTTTCTTTGGCAGTTATTTGAAACTACTGCTCATGAAATAAAAATAGACTAGGGTCCTTATATGCCCACCCACATGACTGTTTGTTCATGTCAGGTGTCTCTAAATCTGTCTTAAAGGGACTTCATGGTACTTTAATATTTTTTATTTGATCTCCGTCTGGAAGCAGAGCAGCTTTAGAGTGATTCTCAGATCTCTGTGTCCTGCTTAAGACCACCTTAAGCCCCTGCATGCTCCTGCTAAAACCCCCTCTAGACTACAAGAGGATGTGTTGGGTTTTTCATGTAGAAGAAATCCTTAATAAATCAGGTTGAATCATGTGTTCACAATAATTGACTGATTAACATTTATAAAGCTTTTTTTTCTTCTTGCTTTTCATAGGGCTTGATGAAACTCCTTCAACATCAACCTCTAGGATGCAAGCAAAACCTACGAGACCTGTGGTCAAATGTGCTGTCCCTTCGGTGTCCTCCAGTCTCTCTCGGCTGAAGAGGAGAATGTGTGATGAGGAGCAGGATCCCACTTGTGCTGCTGCAACTCTGCGTGTGTTAAAACAGAGGCTTCACCCGGCCCCGTCCACAAGGTGATTTCTACATCCACCTGCCCTGTTTGATCAATATGAAGTAGACCAGAAAATCGAAAAATAAAAAAACAAACCGTAGGAAATTGAGTGCTAGCAGTGATAGACTAAAATATTTTAAAGTTATCAAATTTTCAGAACAGTATTGCATAAAATGTTATGCAATTGTACAAAGTTGCCTTGAAATAAAAAAAAGTTATGAATTGCCATGTGATTGCGTTGATAATTACATGTATTTGAGTTATTTTGTAATGAGTCACATCATTTGTAATTAGTAGTGGTGTAAAGTAACAAATTACAAAAACTCAAATTACTGTAATTGAGTAGTTTTTTAAAGAAATTGTTATTTAATAGTTTTAAAAATGTGTACAACCTGCAGTCAGTACTTTATTATTTCCTGTCTCTGGGGATTAGAAAAATCTTGTCCAATGAAATCGCACATTGAAAGTAAATCGCATCATATTGAACTACCTTAAGACATGCAACAAACTGTTTGGAAGCATTAAAAGTGTCCAAGAGGATATTTTACGCGCAATGACCCAGAGACTGTTTAGACTGAATACCACTGATGTGATAGAGGTAACGCTGATTTTATATTCACGTTCGTTCATTTAACGGTCTCTATATTGTTTACCACGCTACTTTGAATATTTGATCTAAATTAGCATGTAAGTATTTCTTCAAAACAACATTAGCACCATCTAATTGACTGTGAACAAAAGCTGAATATAAAATCAACTTTATCACTATACTGATGAGAAGATGACGAATGTTTACTGTATGATGATGAAAAATCCATTTAAACGTTGTTATACAAATGTTATTTGCAGAATAATTATATTTTAACCAATGAAACTTATATTTGTAAGACAGTTGCAAATGTTTAAGAGACAATAAACAGTGTAAAAAGTGATTAGTCACTTTTAGTCAAAATAGTGAGTAATCCTGTTGTGTTAAAAGTGACAAATTGACTTAGTAAATCAAAAATGAATAGTGAATTGTAACTTGGAACTGTAAAGTTAACTTAACTAGACATAGGATGATAATCGATTTCAAGGTTTATTGTGGTTTGGAAAAATCAATGTTTTAAAACTGTCAAAATTTTGTTATACCATTCCTAAGATATATGTAAGGGTTTTTTATGTGTTGTAAAGAAATCTGTTTTTCAAACTAATGAAAAAAGCTAAAGTCTATTTAGCCTGACATGTTTACTGTTCCAAAAAATTATGTGTTTCCTAAAATAAAATATATTGTGTTCAGTGGGTTTTGTTTTACCCAGACATTTAAAAATAACTTTTACAGCAGCAATTACAATACTATGATACTGTGAAACAGTGGTATTTGTATCCAAGATTATCTTATACAGGTTCATGCCTAAACTTAACTAAGTTTGTGTACTTATGCGATTATTTCATGTACTTAATTTTTAGGCAATGGTTTTACTCATTTTTAAAGTAAAATCATTTAAAGTGCTTTAATAAAACACTGCAATTCTGGCCGTAAAAATTCAAGTGCTTTCAAATTTGCAATCTCATAATTATTAATAAACTTTTTTGTATTTTATTATATTTGTGACCCTGGACCACCCTCAATAAGTTTTATACATGAAGATTTGTACATAAAAGGCTGAATAAATAAGCTTTACCTTATTTTATTCATATTTATTTACTTTTAATGTTAGTAAATAAAATACAACTGTGTTATTTCATGTAAGCTCAGGTCCATTACATATTATTAACTCATACAACTTTTGATGTTAATTCTGTATCTGTAAATGCTACAATTAGCAATACAATTTATCATTATTAGTTAAATAAATGGAGGTACAGCATTTTTTTTTTTTTTTATCTAAAAAAATCTAATCTAATCTTTTGTTTCAGTGTGTCTGATGGCTCTTCTGAGTCTGCAGTAAACTGCAGTGAACAGAGCAACATAACCAAAAACAAAGCCTCATTTAAGGCTCCTGTCGTCCCGTTTGGAATGGATCTTTACTACTGGGGAGAAGAGCAGCCCACCGCTGGCAAAATAATCAAGTACGTTCTCTGAGATTGTTTCAAACGTGCATTCATCAGTCTCTGATTGAAGTATGAATGGATTGTGTGAACGGCCACTAGAGAGCACCATTGTATGACCACTGACTTCAGATCAATTCCTATTCACCTAAATGAAGTGCTAAAAACATTGATCTGAACTCTGATACAAGATTTACGCTTATAGTATAGACCTCTCCTATGGTAATGGAAAACCTGGAAATATTTGCGAATAGTAATTTTAAGGGTTGTCATGGAAACCCATAAAAATCATGAACATTTCTATGGTGAAAACACATTTATGCACACGCTAAAATGCATATTGTGAAGGCATTTCTGTATGAGGATTGTTTTAAATCTTTTTAAAAAATCATACAGTTCATGCAGTTCCTTCTGTAAAAACCCTGTCCTGACTGGTTTTCAGGCAAACCTCACAGCATCAGTTCTGGGTTCCTCATGAGGTGGAGGAGGAAGTGGAGAACAAGGAACTTTCTGCACAGATGAAGTCTAGATGTATCACTTACGCTGGGAAATTCAGACCCGTGGAGCACAAATGCAAAGCACCAATGCCCAATGGATCTTTGTGTGAACGTCAAGATAGAGTAAAGGTCAGAAAAATAACAATGTCCTAATAAAAAATAACAATAATAATTATGAATATGTTGGTCATATTATGACTTTTATTGTTACTGCATGGTGTGAATAAATAGATATGAGCATAACACTGATTGAATAAAGTGTTGAATTGAAATGGGATGTGATTTCAGTGCCCGTTCCATGGAAACATTATCCCTCGGGATGAGCTGGGCAGGCCTGTTAACCCTGAAGATGCACTGCGATTGGAGAGGGAGAAGAGGAAACGTGAGGAGGAGCAGCCAGGTTAGACAATTGATACAACCTGTTAAATAGTTTTTTTTTACTTTATTGATGGAACACAATTTTTTTTTTTACATGACAACAGCATACACATACAAACTAAACTATTATTAAATTCATTATTTCACTTCCAAATTTTAATTGACTTTTAATATTTTGACCATCTTTTATATATTAAAGGCCACCAAAAATGATCTTATTCCTGTTTTTTTATATAGATTTAATGTATGTAAAACAATAACATAAGAATTTTTCAAAACTGATGACAAAGTCTGGACAACAGCATGTTTTTATATTTGCGAAATCATTTTTTTCAGCTGAATGATTACTCACTCACTATCCTTTGGCCTAGTCGCTGATTTTATCAGGGGTTCCCACAGTGGAATGAACCACCGAGTGTTGAATAATTAGAGGTTAAATATATACTTTAAAAATATTTTATGGAAATGTTTTAATAATTTAATAATAGATTTGCATGTTCACTGTTCTCTGATTCAGGTTAATGGTCATATGTTGGGCTAGACAGAATCTGCAGATTTCCTTTTTGCTATTTCTGTCCAGAACGTAAAAAAACACAAAGTATATAGCCTCTCAACTTTTATTTAGGGTTTACAATGCAAATATAATTGTAACTATTTATTTGGTAAACAAAGCTACAATATAGCAGGTTTCTGATATAATTCATCCACTAAAATATAACTTATCCACTGTACATTAATCAGCTTAACATTTGCATATTATTCCCCAATAGTACTAAAATAAATATAAGAACAGAATAAATATATATGTAGACACGTTTACACATGTAAATACAGCAGGGAAAATAAGTATTGAACACGTCCCTTTTTTTTGAGAAAACATATTTTAAAGGTGTCGTTGACTTGAAATTTTCCCCAGATGTTGGTATAACAACCAAAGTAATTCATATATGCAAAGAAAACAAACCTAATTAGTTTATAATTTAAGTTATGTGTAATAAAATGAAATTAAGCTGGGGAAAAGTATTGAACACATAAAGAAAGGAAGGTATAAAAGCAGTAAAAGCTGAGACACCAGTTGAAATTTCTCAGTATTCATTCAGCAACTCTCTGCCTTTTGTCATTGTAAATTAATATCAGCTGCTTTAGTCCAACATCTACATCAGGATGATGAAGATGAAACCAGGGTGGACATTTCAGCAAGACAATGACCCAAAATACAACCAAGAAAACTCTCAAATGCTTTCAGAGAATTGGTCCAGCTAATCACCTGACTTAAATCCAACAGAAAATACAAAAAAGATTTGATAGACGAAACTCACAGAACCATCCGGATTTTTACACTGTTGAAGTGTTAAGAAAAACTCACACCTCTCATGTCTTTCAGCTGCCACCACCATAAAAACCCATTATATAAAGTATTAAATACGTTTCAGGAGTTCAGTACTTTCTCCTTGTGATTTCATTGTTATTACACGTAACAAGTTAAAAAAAAAAAAATTGTTTAGTTTTATTTTTATGTTTGTATTGTTTTGGGTTTTACCAAAATCTAGTTCAATTCCATGTCAACAGTTCCTTTAGAAATATTATTCGCATGAAATAACATGACCTGTTCAATACTTATTTTCCCCGCTGTAAATAGATTGAAAGATGAGCTCAAAAATCTGTGGAAATCTGTTGAGTTTTTTGCTGATTTCTGTGAGTGCAGATTTCGTCTTGGCTTTGCAAGTAAATAGTGTATATTAATAATTTAATAAATATTTAAAATAAAATATAAACATGTTTTAACCTATTATAAAGTTAAAACCGAAATACAGTATACTAATGCTGCAAATTTAAGTTAAAAATATATCAAAATTGTAATCATTATCACAAGATAAAATATTTCTAAATGCTATAAACTTCTATCTGCATTAATGTTGTGTTGAAAATTGTATAAATGTGTAAATAAAGTAAACAGCATTTAGCTGTTTTCGCTTTTTTTGTAAAGTAAAAAGCAATTGTTGCATTGCCAAAATATGTATTTATCTATTCTAATGTCTAAGGCTATTCATATACTGTGAACCGAACATGCATGGAAATGAACACTCTCTGAAACATGCAGCACATCTATTATATACACTACTCAATTAAATCCTAGCTTTTGATCAGATAATTGTATTGACTACATTTTGGATTCAGTTTTATTCAAAATAATTGTCCAGCCACATTTGTTTATCTTAATATATGAATAAATAATTTTCTTTTCATCCACTCACAAACACTGCAGTTTTTTCATCAACCTGAAAACCATGCGCCCTTACCAAATTGACATCAAACCTGAAAGCTTGATAATCTCCTTTCATTTTCCTTCATTTTTACAAAGACCCAAGTCCCCTTACACTATCAAAAGCCCTTTAGTAACCTGCATCCAGGCCAAATCCTAGACATCCATTACCCACAGTCCCTTCTTCTAACGCGCCAAGTGGACAACAGACCAATCAGGAGGCTGCTTGACTCCAGGAAAAGATGAACTGATGGAATCCCATCCAAGTCATCATCAATACTCGGATAATAGGACAGGCTGCATCTCACTCTGCCGCTCCGCTTTCACTTTTCCCTTTCTCTCTCAGGCTTCTTTTCTTGTGGAGTCGGGTGCTAAAAGCCAATTAAGTCGCGTCTCCGTGCTGTCACTGGAGCGTCGGATGTGCTTTCTTTGGCCACAGTTTACTTGTTAACAAACAGTTATCTGAGGCAACTGACTTCAGGGGCCCGCTGACCACTGGCTTGTGAAATAGCATCTTTTGTAACTAAGTAAGCTATCGATCCACTTGACTCCATCACGCCCTCTGCCCGTCGACATGCCGGTTGTCAAGGTAACCACAGGACACCCCACCCTGGTGATGCCCATCAGTTCCCTGACTGAACACTTGCTCCCCTGCTGCGCCATTGATTTCTGCTTCAGCCTTCCCCATTGCTTCAGCTGCTCTTCATTCTCAACACTGTATTTGTTTTGCTGCATCTAACATCACATGTATTGTGTGTGAATGTCATTTAATGGTTTTAGTTTTAAATCTTAAAGAGCAGTACTCTACGGTAAGTGTGGCCCAAAAATGAGCACCTTAGCTGTTCGATTTCAATATGGTGGAACTTGAAATTTGCTGAAACGTGTGAAAAAAAATTCCTTTGAATTACAGTAGGGCTTTTCACTCTGCTCTTATACTGTCTTTATATTTGCTGTCGGAATTATCATCCATACAAGTTTCAGTTCTTGTCAGAAATTGGACATTTGTTTTTACTTGTTTGTTTATTTAACAGGGACAATGCACTTGACATTGAACTAAACTGAGAATTATAACTCTCTAATAAGACAAACAACATAATAAATAAGTCCTACAGTGGTGATACAATACTTCATTGGCTGTTTCAAAGGCCAGTAGCTGATCTGCAGATGCTTTGTATAGTTATTTAATTAATAAAGATGAAAGATGTCTGCAGAAAGATGTCAAAATGTCAAATATTTGTGACAAATATTTAATAATGCTCCAGTTTATATAGACTGTTTAAAAACTGTAGATTACCAATACATGGCAGCAGCAGGATATATATGAAGAGTTTATTTACAAATTTACATTTTGAGAAATCATATTGTTATGTTATGAAGTTTTTAGTAGTTTTTAGAAATCCTGTTTTTACATTGAGTATAGAAAAAACTGATTTATGAAATATTCTTTGAACAAAAAAATTAAATGAACTCTTCATATAGGCCTGTCACTCTTTTAAAATAGAAGAGTGTTAAGAGGTTGAATAATCATTAAACAGATTATGGCAATTGTACTGGCCTCGCAATTGGTGGAAATATATTCTACAGATATAGTACTATGTTCTGACTCATGATCTGCATTAAATTGTTTATATAAATTAATATATATAGCTCGAAGACAAACACAATGTACCATTACAAGTCCAACTCACTAACTATTAGGGCACAACTTTCCCCTATAGGTGAACAAAGTGGCAGAGAAAAGTTGTTGTTATCAAACATTGTTTACTTCACTAAGTCAGTTTAATAGTAAAGAGATTGATTGAATAGGCATATTGATGGAAGGTTTGTGAAGTAATGTCATTCTTCTTTGTAAAAGTATTTTGTAGTATTTTTAAAACCCAAAAATACAGTAGTTTATTTTAATACATTTGTGGCTGCTGTATTTTGTAGTTTATTTTGATTACACTTAAAATTGATGTATTTGGTATTATATTTTAAAATACATTTCAATGTATTTTTGCCCATCCCTGATGCCACATATATAGGGCATATAGCATAAAGCAAATTTTTCTCATCCCTGGTTAGGCTTTACATAAAAAAATCAACAAATAAAAGTACAACAAACATGTACAGTATATACAGAGCCACAAATTTAACATCTAAGTCAATCTGCATACTAAAGAGCAAGGTAAACCTGACCAACCTGAATGAATAATACTTCAATCACATTGCTGTAAAATTTTCAACCATTTTTTCAGCTTTACAGAAAAAAAATGGGAGTTCTGTTTGTAACTTTAAATCAACAGGCATGGAATTTCATAGATGTGAACCTTTCACTGAAAAGCATGACTGACCCACAGTGGTTCTGCATCTGCGGATTCTACAGTTCAACTTTACTGTTTGCCCCATCACTGCTGAATTTATGTATCAACTCACACTATCTTAGGGGCAAGACCATGTATACACTTAAACAAAGTTTTTAAAAATGAAAATATCAAAACTTAACAAGTTCAATTTTTTTAAGAATTTGACAATGATGCCATTTTATTGGTTTCTGATCCATTACTTTTTAAAGTTTGTTTGTAAAGTGACATTACAGGCTTAACTGACTGAGAAGCTTGACCCCAGATTATTGCACAATAAGACATACGTGACAATATCATAACATGCTCAAACTTTTGCGCTGCTTTAAAAGATGTACAGTTAGGTCCATAAATATTGGGACATCGACACAATTCTAACATTTTTGGCTCTATGCACTAACACAACAAATTTGAAATGAAACAATCTCTTTAACTGCAGACTGTCAGCTTTATTTTGAGGATATTTACATTCAAATCAGGGGAACGCTATAGGAATTACATCAGTTTGCATATGTGCCTCCCACTTGTAAAGGGTCCAAAAGTAATGGGACAGGATAATAATCATAAATCAATCTTTCATTTTTTAATACTTGGTTGCAAATCCTTTGCAGTCAAATACAGCCTGATGTCTGGAACGCATAAAGGATGCTGGGTTTTATTCCTGGTTATGCTCTGCCAGGCCTCTACTGCAACTGTCTTCAGTTTCTGCTTGTTCTTGGGGCATTTTCCCTTCAGTTTTATCTTCAGCAAGTGAAATGCATGCTCAATCGGATTCAGGTTAAGGAATTGTCTTTGCATAACATTCAACTTCTTTCCTTTCAAAACGTCTTTGGTTGCTTTTGCAGTATGCTTTGAGTCATTGTCCATCTGCTCTGTGAAGCGCCGTCCAATGAGTTCTGAAGCATTTGCTAAATATGAGCAGAAAATATTGCCCAAAACACTTCAGACTTCAGACATCATCAATAAATACAAGATAACTAGTTCCATTCATAGTCATACATGCCTACACTACGACACTAACACCATCATGCTTCACTGCTTATAGGGTCATGAGCAGTTTCTTTCCATCTCCATAATCTTCTTTTCCCATCACTCTGGTTCAAGTTAATATTGATCTTATCTGTCCATAGGATGTTATTTCTAGTATTTCTAATATGGGCTTCTAGTTTTTGAGGCTCCTGAATGGTTTACATCTTGTGGTGAACCCTCTGTATTCACTCTGGTGAAGTCTTCTCTTGATTGTTGACTCTGACACACATACACCTACCTCCTGGAGAGTGTTCTTGATCTGGCCAACTGTTGTGAAGGGTGTTTTCTTCACTTATTTGGATCTCATGTTAAGAGTTGACATCAACCAATTTCAAATGAATATAGCACACTTGAAGTGAAATCTGGACCTTTAACTGCTTATTGTGTGGAGTAATGTTGTAAGGGAATAGCACATCTGGCCATGGAACAGCTGAGAATCCAATTGTCCCAATACTTTTGGACCCTTAACAAGTGGGAGGCACATATGCAAACCGTTGTAATTCCTACAAAGTTTACCTGATTTGGATGTAAATACTCTCAAATAAAGCTGACAGTTTGCAGTTAAAGCACAAATTGTCCATTTCAAATCCTTGTGTTGGTGTATTGAGCCAAAAATGTTAGAATTGTGTTGATGTCCCAGTATTTATGGACCTAGTACATGGTCTTATATGAAAGCATTTTCAATCTGTCTTAATAGACATTTTCTTAATATGGGCAACAAACTTAAGCTTAGAATCTATAGTGACACCTAGATATTTAAATTCACTCACTTCCTTGATTTCCTTTTAGCCAATTTGGATTTTAAATACATCCAGTGCTTTGTTTTTGGTAACACTTTATTTTGATGGTCTGTTTGTTGAATTTAAGTTACAATGCATCTACATGCCAACTAATTCTTATTAGATTATAAGTAGACTGTTAGGTTGGGGTTGGGGTTAGGGCTAGGGTGAGGATTAGTATTGACATGTACTGTACTTGCAAAGTTTCTTATAGTCAGTTAAATGTCTGTTGAGGAAGTATCAACAGATATTAAGCAAACTACTAATCTACTAATGCTCAAATGGACCATCAAAATAAAGTGTTACAGTTTTTTAACATAAAACACATTGGAACTGTTTTGTTGTTATTTCGAGGTAAACAGTTGTCCTGCAGACACTGGAAAATACAGACCAGTTGCTTGGTTAACATTTCTGCAGCCTTCTGTGATGTTCGTGGTGTTACGTACATAATTGTATCATCTGCATACAATGACAACCAACCTCATCGCAACTTTCAGTTAAATTATTTATATATAAACAGAAAAGCAATTGTCCCAGTATTGAGCCTTGTGGTTTGCATTTTTGAAGTGTTGACTTCACACCGTTATTTTTAACACATTGTTGTCTACAATCCAGGTATGATTGAAACCAGTTTAGAGCTTGTTGTGGAAAGTTCATTTGTTTCAATTTATTTATGAGAACTTCATGATTCACATTATCGTAAAGTAAAAAAAAATAAAATGCTGCTCCCACAACCTTTCCTTAATCCAAACTGCTTTTTATCATGTCTATAAAATTACATGTTGTCATTTCTGTTGAATATTTTGGTCAAAATCCAAATTACTTAGGGTTCAGCTTTTTTTTTTTTTTAAATGCATCATTAATTGTTCAGCCACTAACTTTTCTAAAACTGGAAATTATTGGAACAATTGAGATGGGCCTATAATTACACATCTAAATCCCCAGACTTAAAAACAGGGGTCACCACTGCTGTTTTAAAATTTAGTGGAAACATGCCATATTTACCAAATAAGCTATTAGGTATTAACGTTAGCAACACAGAACTGTTTTTTAATTTTTTATAAAAGAAGCATCTAACCCAAATAAATCTTTAGCTTTTGAAGTATTTATTTGATTAATACTTTTGCATCAACCTGTGAAATATAAAAAGATGAAAAGCTTCTTACTATTTCATGTGATATACACACATAATTAAAATGTAAATGTCTACTGATTTAATAAAAAGTATTAAACTTTCATCAGAAATTTCCAAATTAGCATTACTAACTTTCCCATTTATATTCATCTTTGATATACTTTGACGTTGACTACATTTGTGATTAGTGAGTTTATTCATATGTAATAACTCATGTTATTTGGAAGTTTTTAATCACACCAAATTTGTGATTGTCAAAGTCACAAAGTAATGCATATTTACATAGATGAATAACAATTTGAATATCTTCAGTACATTTTGTATTTGTTAAGCCACTGCACCTTTGTTTGTTGTTAATACGCACCCTCTAGTGGTAAAAAGAATATATTTACCTTTAAAATACTGTTTCAAATCACAGCCATTGAATGTAAAAGATACAAATGTTAGTTTGCTTTTAGATTTCAATGTGGTGGAACTTGAAACTTGGAAAAAAAGCCTTTGAAATACAGTAGGGCTTTTTACTCTGCCTTTACTGTCTTTATATTTGCTGTCAAAATTGTCATAAATTCATAAAAAAGTTTAATTTCTTGTCAGAAATTGGACATGAATGGACTCCCATGTTGTATATTTGCTATTGGCAAACTCCAAGATCAATGTAATACCTGAGTTTCTGTCACACCAGCTACAATGCCTTCATAAAGTCATAAAGTTAATGCATATTTACATGATATGATATGATTTAGTACATTCAGTACATTTTGACTTTGATAAGCCACTATGCCTTTGTTTGTTGTGAATACATGCCCTCTAGTGGTGATCTACATACTGTGCCTTTAAAATACTCACAGTTTCAAAGCACAGCCAACACATGTATGTTTTACCCAGCGGATTCCCTTCCAGTTGCAACCCATCACTGGGAAACACCCATTCACTCTCATTCACACACATACACTACCGATAATTTAGCCTACCCAATTTACCTATAGCGCATGTCTTTGGACTTGTGGGGTAAACCGGAGCACCCGGAGGAAACCCACGCCAACACGGGGAGAACATGCAAACTCCACACAGGAATGCCACCTGACCCAGCCGAGGCTCGAACCAACAACCTTCTTGCTGTGAGGTGACAGTGCTACCCACTGCACCACCGTGCCACACCCACATGTAAATTTTTCACATTAATAAAAAGTCAAATTTTACAACCTTATAACCATGGTTACTAAACACTAAATGACTAAAAATGATGAGAACAGCAGTTAAAATAATACACTTTTGAACAAAAAGTCACATACTGTAAATACATCTAAAAATGTATTTAAAATGCCACATTTCTGCATTTCTTCCATTCTAAATGTGCAGACCTTAGTTTAAAAAAGTGTTTTAAGTGTATTTTCTGTAGATAATAAAATAGCCATCTGCAGCTGCTGTCTGTGATGAGCATGTCTTATGCAGATGCGAGCTGTTGACAGAGTAGTGAGCCCTTCTGCACAGCTTAAGTCAAATGCAGGGCCCCCCATCATCCTTAAAGTGAAAACCGGCCCCTGAAAGCACTTGTGTAATGCAGGCCTTTCACCTCCATAAATCCTTATAGGGACGAGCAGCTCCTCCATATTCATCTGAAAGGCAGTAGAAAAAGCTATTTGTTGCTTGCATGCGCTTCACTACAGACTGATGAACCGCAGTGCTCTGTGCAATTAAACACTTGGGAGATTGTAAATATTTTAACGGCCCCCATTTCGTCATTGCAAGATATGCATGTATCAACAGTAAGGGACATGCTTAATGAAAAGTTGATGCTTTTAAGACTGGAACTCGCACAAGAAAGATTTATGAAGCATGTACTTTGGAGAAATCAAAAACTCTTAATAGACGAAATGTAAACATGATCATTTTAACAAATATTGGTGTTTTCATTATAAGTATGATTACAATATGTTTCTGTTTGTCAATCTGTTTGTCTAGCCCAACGTAACTATTTTACATATCATCAGAAAAGTGACCAATTCTTACAGATTGATATGATTTCATTTGCATGAAAAAAGAGGCATGCCATCAAACTCCACCCCTCAACCTATCCCTCAGTAGTGAATGAGCAAATCGTAATAAAATGTACTAATGAAATCATACAAATTGATAAGCTATTAAGGCTAATAATTAGCCACTAAATTAAAAGGTTATGACTTGGCGTTTGAAATTGCATTGGTGTGTTCAAAGTTTATGTTCAGTAAAACATTACTTCATTACCTCAACCTTTTCTATTCTACCTTCTATTCTATGAGAAAATGTTTGTATACAGTTGAAGTCAGAATTATTAGCCCCCTTGTTTATTTTTTCCCCAATCTCTGTTTACCAGAGAGAAGTTTTTTCAACACAATTCTAAACATAATAGTTTTAATAACTCATTTCTTTTATCTTTGCCATGTACACAGTACATAATATTTTACTACATATTTTTCAGTACACAATAATTTAACAGCTTCACTAGGTTAATTAGGTTAACTAGGCAGGTTAGGGTAATTAGGCAAATCATTGTATAACGATGGTTTGTTCTGTAGATAATCTAAAAAAATTAAGCTTAAAGGGGCTAATAATTCTGACCTTAAAATGTATTTAAAAAAACTGCTTTTATTCTAGCCGAAATAAAACAATTAAGACTTTCTCCAGAAGAAAGAAAATTATCATAAATTCATAAATACTGTGAAAATGTCCTTGCTCTGTTACACATCATTTGGAAAATATTTAAAAGAGAAAAAAAAATCTAAGAAGGCTAATGATTCTGACTTCAACTATGTGTGTGTGTGTGTGTGTGTGTGTGTGTGTGTGTGTGT
>CAIGQZ010001256.1:1210746-1223272 GCA_903798205.1 Danio tinwini | reverse complement strand
GTGTGTGTGTGTGTGTGTGTGTGTGTGTGTGTGTGTGTGTGTGTATACATATACATACACACACACACACACACACACACACACACACACATATATATATATATAATAAATGAAATAGATTTGTTGCTGCCTTCAATTTTTAAGTTGAATCTAATACATTTTTTCTATTTGTTTAATGTACATAAATTAAACACACCTAAAATATTAAGTTAAAGATTAGATGACAAACAATTACACAAGTAACATTAACATTATATCCTTTTGATTAACATTATATCATCACATCAACATATATTTTTTTATTGACAATAACAAGTAATATTTTTTTATACAATGACATATACAATATGTTTTTATACAATAAATATTAATGTTAATGCATTTACTAATATGGACAAACAAAATAAAAAAACATGTTTTTGTTAGCTGTATGATGGAAAAAAGCTTTCATTCATCCAATTAAAAAAATAGGGTAATGATCATAATTTTATCACTTGACCCAATGAAAAATAAATAATTTGTGTGAGAACAGTTTTATATAGCCTGGTACAAAGCAAATGTGTCTTATTGAAGAAAGTCAATTAATTTAAATTCTCTTTTTTTTCAAAACATAAAAATAATATTTATTTTAATATTTTTCATGTTAAAGTTCATGAAAGCATAAAGCATATTGAGCTTCTGTTTAATTCGCATGCACTGGCCTGTTTGAGTAACTTTATCATTTTACATTGGTCTAATATTATAACTAATATTTCTTAGTTGAGCTCTTAATCAAAAACATTTATATTTAATTATATTTTGAACTTACTTGAAAAATAAAACTAATAATATTAAACTGTTATGAAAGATACATTTTTAATTGGATGAAGTACTGCTTGATTTTTTTTTTTACAGTGTAGTTAATGAAAATAAAGTCATTTGTTTTGGCTAATGTTAACTGACAGTGCATTAACTAATGTTAACAAGCACTACTTTAGAGTTTGACTATGCATTAGTAAATGTAGAAATTAACAGGAACTAATAAATGATGTACAAATATTGTTTATTCTTAATTTATTTTAGTAAATACATCTCGCATCATGCCAAAATGTAAGGTTTAGACTCTATTCGGATCTTTAAAAAATGGCATTTAAACCATTTAAACATTTAAAGATAGATAATGCATACAAAGCTAGATCTATTTTTAAGTAATGAAGTATGGCAAAGGTGTGTGGTGGATTGTTGGGATTTCACAGAATCTTTCTCCCATTGGTTCAGACTGGCGAGACCCAGAGCTGATGAGGGAGATTGAGGCCGCGACTGGAGAAGATCTGGGCTCCTCTAAGACATACGGGAAGGGGAAGAAGGGCAACAAAGGAAAGTCAAAGAAAAAATACCCAAACCTTACAGACTTGAAGCAAAAAGCCAATACCTCTCGCTCCAGATTAGAGAAGAAAGTCTTCAACAAGTAAGTAACACACTATAAAAAAACAATTACTTGAATGTGCTTGAAAATTCTGTCATCATTTACTCACCCTTCACTTCTTCAAAACTTATTTGAGTTTTTGTTGAACACAAAAAAGTCATTTTGAAAAATGCTGCTTGCTGAGACCCGTTGACTTCATTAGTTATCTATTTGTATTATTTTTTTTTTCATATTATGGAAGTCAATGGGTCCCAGCAGCCCTGCATTCTTTAGAATATCTTTTTCATTTTGGAGTTATATATCCCTTTAAAACAGTGAGTAAACCCATTGTCTTAAAAGCGTGAAGTTGACAAATTTGAAAAAAAGTGAATTAACTTGGAACTGTTACTGTACTTTGACTTAATTTTAAGGCAACAGGTTACTCAGTTTTTTTAGGTACAGTCAACTAAACACTTTTTAAAGAAGTGTCAAATACGAAATCGCTGAATTATTATTTTTGTTTAACTAATGTCAATAAATGCATGTAAGTGATGAGTAAATGAAGAATTTGAGACTCATTATTGTTTTTTTGTAGGAGCTCCATGAGACGAGTTACCGAGGTCATGAACAAGATGGACAAGAGGAAGCATGAGAAGTTTGCAAATCAGTTCAACTACGCACTGAATTAAAGGATACAGCAGCACTGCCACATGCAATAAACTGACATTACTAAACAGAAATAAACTGAAGCTCACCTCAACAATATATAACTGTGCCTCAAATGAAATACTGTATTCTTAAAATAATTTTTAATGCTTGTTATTTTACTTATTTATAAATTGTTCTGTATATAAATGGTGTATAACTATTTAAATTTTTTATTTGAATCATGTTTTTTTACCAGTTGTATTTACTGAATCCTAATTTTGAATATGAATGTAGGTTTTGTCAATGTATCTGTGTCAACTGTAATGCCTGGGTATTAATGGAGTAAATTTTTTACTTTATTAAGACAATTTTGCTCCTATTAATTTTGACATGAATATCAAAAACATTTGACAGAAATAATTGAAAGAAGAGGTAAGTCAAGATTTCCTTAAATTAATTAACTTTTAATGTTTGATATTTGCATGTTCTTTAATAGTTCCACTATAAACGTGCAATTTCCCAAAGTAGTTACCACACTCATTTTTATTAATACAATTTGTCACTTTGATTAATATGTTAACATTTTACAATAAATGTTCGTTTGCTAACATTATCGAACTTTTTTTTGTTGTTGATTTAATTGTCTATTTATTTATTTTTTATTAAGAAAAGTTATTAGGCTACTTGTAAAAAACAGCACTGCGTATGATAGAATGGTTCAAGTACATTGGTTCCTTCTAACATTCTGTTAGCCGGTAACAGTAATTGACTGTTAGGTTTAACAGTTGTTACCAGAAGCATCAGGTATAAAAAAATGGGAAATGATTTTTCCTTAAAAAAAGAAGAGCACCTATCATCGGCTATGGATTCCTCGCGTTGGTAAAATGCTTTAAAGCGGCAGACCGTATTTATTCTGCTGTTTAATAAACGTCCAATAAATCAAAATTCGGTCAGTCGGAGAAGAATACCTTCACAAAAATGTTTCTGTATTTGAAATGATTGCTATTGATAGACGATAGTTATTTTCGTGTCTTCGCAAAATATTGTCGTATAGCCTAGAAAAATCAGTGAAATCAGTGGTCATTAAAAAAAATAAATCACAAGAAGAACAACGTCGACAATTATAAGTATAGAAATATTAGAAAAAGTTCTTCATATAATCTAACTGTAATAAAAATTACAAAACTTAAAATGATAAGCTTTTAGCTTTTGAATTTGTAGATTTTTTAAAACACAATTGCAATTACTAACATTTCCAGATAAATATATTGTATTAAGTAAATAGTATGCTTGCAGTATATAAGCGTAAATGTCATATTTCATGTAATTACAATATTTAGGAAGCAAAATATACAAAATATTTATTGAAAATGACCCTATAAAAAAGGTTGGAATTCATGCAAAATGCAGCACCAAATTAGACAATTTAGTCAAGAATCTGAGCTTATCGCCTATTCTTTTTTTTAACCGATTTAATCCCGTGTTAAAACATTTAGTCTTAATTACTTTCACTAACACAAAAATTGCAAATAGATTAGATAAATTACAGATTTGTCCAAAAATATTTTAATGAACAATGAGATAAAAAATGCAATCCAAATATTTTGGTACTTTTAGTGCTTTTTAAGTGCCTTTCTGAAGTCCTCGTTATTGATATTTAACTATTAAATCAATAAATCGATTGAAACAGGAAATTGTGTCTTATTAGCGCTCCAGATCTCTATACCGAACTACAATTACAGCTGCTAGTTTATCGAAAATTCTTTTAAAAACGTAAAAGGATTCTACAAATGAATAAAACAAGAACATGGATAAATATATACATTATCTACAGAATATCTTATACATTTTTATTTTTAAATCTTCCTTTACTTTTTACTGAATTATCTATGAGCTACTATTCAGCCATTACACAAGGCTTTACTTATGAGGGTTTCAAATGAAGAAAAAACTTTCTACAACACAAAACCGAACAAAAACACCTGTTCGCGGTTCCTTAAACGTAATTTAACGAATACAATTCAGAGTTAACAGGCACTATTTGGTGCGAGGTCAAGTACATCAGCCTTACTGTTTTTCTGAATTTCTGTCATAAAGCCAGGCCAACGGAAATGATGACAACTGATCTTTGTCACCTGTCCTTTTATTTCAACCCTTTAATTGTGAAACAAACAATTAAATAATAGCATAGTCTATGCAACTTCAGAATTAAATATATGGCCCACAGTAAAAAAAAATCAAGATAAACTTTTCTTTAGGTCTATGTTTGTACACGAAATTAGTCCAACAATTTTCTCATTCTTTGCTTCAATACATACCATTTTATTCCCTACTACATTTGCATTCAAAGTTAATGTCTAAACACATTTCATAATAACTGAATATTTACAGTTTGACCTAGATAAATATTCACATTTTTATCAAAACAAATTAAAACGAAATTAAATCTAATTATTAGCACGTATTGCCGAATGATTCGTAAACTTAATTCTGGGTTTGCCACGATGCAGCAAGGTTGAAATACATTTCGCTTTTCAAGAGACAAACCTATCAAATGTCTTTGCAAGTGTGTGTCGACGTAGTGCTTCAAGTTAAAAATGTTTATGTCCCGGGTTTGACCGGACATTTCTCCAACCTCCACGTAGTTCTGTTCTTATAAGTGCGGCGCGTAAAATGTGGGCGCCCCGTAAGTCTGTGAGCCCAGCATGAAGGGTGACAGTACCGCGTGACCCGGCAGAAACGGTAACTGCGTGGTGCAGACGAGTCCACCGGGCGTGTGACCCGGATAGCTGGTGTGCATGGACAGATGGCCGCTCATAGGAGGAGACGGGCTCAGGGGACTCAGGCCGCCGAGCCCGTTGCTCGGTCCGTTCCCGCCTCCGCCTCCGCTGGTCGGCGCGCTCGTGTCCGCGCCCGGGTTCTGTTTCTTCCACTTGGTCCGGCGGTTCTGAAACCATATTTTCACCTGAGTCTCCGTCAAGCTCAAGGACAGCGCCAGGTTGAGGCGTTCGCACACGGACAAGTACCGCGTCGACTTGAACTTGTTCTCCAAAGCCACCAGCTGCTCGTACGTAAACGCAGTCCGGGCTCTTCTGGGCTTGCCAGACTTTGAGTCTGACCCGGAGCGCTTCCGTTTGGGTTTCACCTGGTGATTCTGTCCGTTTGACGAGGACTGCTGTGTCTGCTGTCCGTCTGGACTTTTGCTTATCGAGTCGTCGTCCTCGTGCTGTCCAAACTCGGCATCGTTGTTCCCGGTCAGGGCGCTGCTCTCTTCGCTGCACAGGTCCTCCTGGAGCTCACTGTCCGACTGATTCCCTCGGGTGAAATCAGACTCACATTCATCTGACCGGAACACGAACCCGTCCTCTTTAGAAACACAAAACACCGCCGTCAACAAATGACCCTTAAGCACAGGTGAATTTATACCACACACTTACATGGGTTTGGTGTCACCAACAGATTTTATGAAATAGGAAAAGAGTGGGGGGAAATATTTCAGCATTTTTTAATCCTACATTCGTTTTTATCCATATCCATCCATTTCTATTTTTAATAATTGTTGTTTTTTATTACTATTATTTTGAGTTAAAAGAAAACCATAGATTTTTCGATTGGTTATCGCAGAAATAATTAATTTAAGCTGCTTACATTGACCAGATATAGCTACAGATGCTTAAACTGTTTTAGTTTAATTCGCTAATTATATTACAGCATTTTCATATACAGGCCTAAATAAAGTTTAAATTAAAAAAAAATCCACACACGACAACATAATTTTTACAACTTAAATTAAAGTAGTATTTCTGTTCTATCCGCTCTTTTACCTCTCTTTATGAAGTGACGACTGAATAGATGACACTTCCTTTGGCGTGTCAATTCGTCTTGACACTTAAATCACAGCATGGCCGACTAATCGATAACTCTCAATTTACTCGTCCATTTAAAACGGCTGTTAAAAACAGCACAAACCTTATCAAATTATTGCAGCCTACAATTACTGTTTATTGAAAATTGCTTTCGCGCTCAGCCTCCAATCAATCATAGGGGTTGACACATATTTGTCCTTGCAAATACAGGCACAGAAGATAAGAGGATCCCCACGAAGACAGTGCTTGCTATTTTCATCATTTAGACTCGAGACAGAGCTCTAACATATCTAAAGAAAAAACAATTAAAGGCAATTCGATTGCGTTTAATTTAACGCAAGTTGCTGCGTAAAGACGCTGATAATGTGGAGGATCTGCTCCAGACTGGTCGATATCCTATTATAGAAATGAGTATATCTCTTTCAGGCAGCTTGCAAACTCTCCTTCTTCAACATCTAAATTATCGGGACAAAATTCGGATAATTACAAGATTAAAACCTATTATATTTATTAAGAGAAATATCGATACTCTAAAAAACAAAAACAAAAGGTGCCCGGAACACAAGACTTGAAGCTCTAAACATAATCTGAAGATTTGTTATAATGCAGTTTACATGAAACACGCACACACAATTAAAAAGTTTTTAAAATTAAATTAAAAAGTTTTTATCAGTCTAAAGAATTGCAGGTTTTTTCAAGCATCGGCTTAGACTCAAAATGTGTATTTACATGGATTTTAATGCCTAATTTTGTTCCTTCTGAAAATAAACGTGTTTGAAGTTTTTTTAAAAGCTCTTTAAAGTTAGAGTGGACTGTTCAGACCCGATTGCCTTACTTTAAAATTCAGAAATAATATAGTTATGAAAACTTTCATTCTATTATAATAAACATTTATTAAACAGGTCTGAAAATAGCAATTCGAAATGATGTCAGTCACATTTCAAGCAGTATCATACAATAGACCGGTTATACTTTACTATTTTAAATATGATATGATTATAGTTCACAACATTATACAAATTTGTTTACATATTTGTAGGCCTACTTAATTTTACGTGGAACTGATTTGAGCAAAAAGTGAGATACAAAGATAAAAAACTTTTTTGTTATTTTTACAAGGTGACCATATAGTTTCTTCAAGTATACAAAAACATTTTAATAAAAAGTGTAACTATTTCTAAATGTTAATTTTAACTACATTTTCGAACATTATAACATTAATGTCAGTTTTGCTTATTTGCCTAATGTGCAATGTCAATGTTTTGTATGCTGTAATGTTAACAATAATTTTGAACTTAACATAATTACAAAAGTAGCCTACAAAAAGGTCACTTACTTAATATCCCTGATGTTTTTTTACAGTCATAGTCCTCTTGATAAGACTTGTGTTCTATCGTGTGGTTTGAGTCATCGCTTCTATTTTCCGCACCAAACGCGAATTCACAACCTGTCCTGTTTGGCGTTTGCCTCTTACTAGTAAATTTATTGGGGTCCAAAATGTCCAGAACAGAGAATGAGGTGGTCCGGTGAACAGTAGGCGGCGCGCCCGCGGGAGCCGGCTCGTGTCTCGGTGAGGTTTCTCGGCTTTCCGCTGGTAAAGCGTCTCTCCCTCCGGCACAGTTAAACACCGGCAGTTCTCTGTCAGCGAGGCGCTTGTCGTCCATGCCGTCTTGCGGGGCGACCACGATCACACCGGCCCCTGCAGGCGCGATGGAGTCACCGACCTGCACCTTCTCCCGGTTCATAGCTCTCCAGAGGGTCTGACTTATGCTTTCTCTCGCCGTTCTTCACTCAACAGGAGACATGCTGGAGAAAATACATCAAATAAGTGCGGTCTGCGGCTACTGGGAGATTGTTCAGGAGTTGATCCAGCCGGTCTCTGGACGGTGATGCCGATGTCCCCCTGCTCAGGTCCTTTTTGGGTTTGAACCGTCCCCCTCAGGACACCCCGGTGTTTATGTCACACTCACACACACGCGCGCGCGCGCCCGGCTGGCCGGCTCTCCTCCCCTTCACACTGCTCCGATCGGCGCCAAAACTTAGACAAAAGCCCTGGCTTATTTATGCATTCATATTCCACTGTGAGTGGTAATTGGCTACAAATTAATCCCATGCCTCTAATAGCCTATTATCTCTGTCTGCGGGTGTGAGGAGCTCCAGAGGAGAGTGAGCGATGATGTGGCCCCTGATATACACAGCTGTCAACGGCAGAGCACTGGACTGGAAACACACTAAATAGCCTTATTTTTCCCTACTTTCTCCCGACCGTCTCCCAGCTCTAGCTTAAGGTTAGGATAATCATTGTTTCCAGTGAAATTAATGAGAAAATGGCCCACTTAAAAGCAGCCTTGGGGTGTTTAATACATACAAACTAATTGTTAATATAAAAAATGTATCCAGAATCACTATAGTACCAAATCTCACTATTGACTAGTGGCTTTTACCTGCCTATTATTAAGATATGGCTGTTTATTAGTACTACATGATCATATTCCTTAATCTTACCCTAACCTAACTGCTAATTAATATCAATAAAAGTGTGACATTTAAATCCCAGTTTACAATTATCACCCCAAGAATAAATGAAACCTCGGATTCTGTATTAAACCAAAATGGAATTAAAAATATTGAGTGCAAAACAACATTGAGTGCAAAAACCTAAAGGTAAAACTCTCTACAGAAGTGACAACATTAAATTTTCTTTTTTTTTTTGTACAACACAAGCAAGGTTAGTTCTTCACAATTACCAAAAGCAATGATCATTTCGAAGCAAGAAATAAAAGTTGCACAAAATAATGGCTTAAACAATTAGCTTACGTAGGATGAACATGATTATCTCATCATGAGGAGACCCATGGGAGTCCCGATATCAGCCTCAAAGAAGAGCCTGGAGTATCACAGGCCACGACATTTAACTTTTAATCTGATCTATCGAGGGCCAAATTGCATCATAATAGGCTTTCCCATGAGTGTTTCTCAGATGTGTAGCCTAAATTTGCACATATTGTTTTACAGAGAATAATCCAGTTATACCAAGCTGATTAAATAATGCACTGTTTACTGCAGACTTTGATTATGTTCTGAGATTTGTCTGTCCATGAAACACAATTCATCAGTCAGGCTGTTTTGTCAGCTGATTATGAAAATTGCTGTTGTAATTAGAAAATCCTCCCAGTATAGCCCACTGAATGATTTTGGCAATTTAATCATATTATGCAGATCATTTGCATGTAAATTGTCCTATTCGCAGACACCCTCGGTCTGCAACATACAAGCCGACTTCTTCACGGCTTCACTACATCATGTGGGAAAATCATTGACAATAACATATTCATTATTGACAAGTTAATAACAACAGCCTCTCAAGGCTTTCTGCATGAACACACCTTTTGTGACGAGTTAAGCATGAATCAGTTGCATTCCAGATCATATGACCAAGTTAAAAAAAGCACAGACATTCTTTTTAATTGCATAAACATTAAAAGCAAAAAAAAAACTGACCTGAATAATATCTGGTCAATCTGATAAATCTAGAATTGTTGAAAGGTTGATTGTTTATCTAACACTATATAGTTCTTATATACAGTTCAAGTCAGAATTATTAGCCCCACTTTAAATGTCTTTTTCTCTTATTAATATTTCCCAAATGATGTTTAACAGAGCAAGAAAATTTTCACAGTATGTCTGATAATATTTTTCCTTCTGCAAAGTCTTATTTGTTTTATTTCGGCAGAATAAAAGCAGTTTTAAATTTTTTTCAAAAGCCATTTTAAGGTCAAAATTATTAGCTCCTTTAAGCTATATTTTTTTAATAGTCCACAGAAAAAAAAAACATGGTTATACAATAACTTGCCTAATTACCCTAACCTGCCTAGTTAACATAATTAAACTAGTTAAGCCTTTAAATGTCACTTTAAGCTGAATACTAGTGTCTTGAAAATATCTAGTAAAATATTCTGTACTGTCATCATGGCAAAGATAAAATAAATCAGTTATCAGAAATGAGTTATTAGAAATGTGTTCTAAATGGCTTCTCTCTGTTAAACAGAAATTGGGGAAAAAATAAACACACTGTAAAAAATAAAAAGTTGAGTTAACTTAAAATTTTAAAGCCACGAGCTGCAAAGAAATTTTGAGTTTATTAAACTTCATTGGTTGAAGTTGTGCCAATTTTTTTTTTAAGTTGACCGAAAAGGCTGGTTTAAGTCTGTTAAAAAATCTATTAAATTTACGGAAAAATACAGCTGCTGTGGTTGCCAGAATTTTTTCATTAAAAATAGAACTGTTAAAATTCATGGAAAATAACCGTATTTCATGAACTGATACAATATTTAGTTCACAAAAATGTCATTTAATGCACTAATGTGTTCATGTGTCTTTACAATTAGCAAACACATTTTCACTGCATTAGTAACTACACAGTTACCTTTAAACAAAATAAGATGCAGCATAACATCTGATACTATCAGTTCATCTTGGTCTTGCACACAGACGCTACTATCCTCCACAATGGTGACACAAAAAACATTTTACAGTATTTTACTGTTTTTTTTTCTTGATTTTACAGTAAAATACCGACAGCTGTGGTTGCCAGTAATCCACTGTTTTTAACATTTTACGGTCGTAAATACAGTTTAATTCAGTTAATCACACTATTTGTATAGCATGAAAAGCGAAAAGAAAAGAAAAAAATCTGATAAGATTAACGATATCAAAACCACCCTCACCTGTTTGTGCACTCATTGAATATCTTGTTAGTTATAAAAGAGAAATTAATACCATATGTAAATGAAACTCCTTAACCTACAGCTGTCAATGACTGTTTGACAGATCTAAATACACCATTCGCAATGAGAATGTTTGATCTATGGCAGAACTTAAAAACACACAGACATCAACAGTTAGTCCTTGAATCTCAACAATGGTTACAAACAAAAAATCTAAATCAAATAAAAATCAACCCAGAACAATACAAAACAATTTATTGAAATATTACACCCTAAAAACATCATTAAATAAATGAAAAGAAAGAAAATTGTAAGACCTTTAAGCTGCATAATATATTCATGTTGCAATGCAGGCTGGGATTAAAATTTTTTTTTTAATTCCTTAATTGTTTGTTGAACATTCATGGAAAACTGTAACAAATCCCAGTCAATATCAAATAAAACTATTTTCTATGGCTTAACTTTTTTAAATACTAGAAATTACATCTGGAATGATCTAGTTCACAGTTTCTCATTGCCTTTCTTGCTTTAACTGATGAGTTTCAGAAACACAGTTATATATATATTATATAGTTATATATAATCATTAAGCTAGAAGAGTAAAGGTTCAAGAGCCCAACTAAAGCAGCCTTTGATCTCCATGATGGTGAGGTTAAATGAAATAATTTCAATAAAAATATTCTTGCAGATATGAGAGAAATGAAGTCAAACTGTAATCAGTGAAGCTGCTAATGCTGTTATTTATTAGAGTTGTATAATCCTCTGTTTTAATTCAGTTGGTTTGGAAAGGGTGTCTTTATAGTTTTATTTCTTGTTCTTTCCTTCAGTGATTGGGCTTGTTAACAGCAGGTGTTCATCAGTGTCTGAACTCACTCATTTGTGGTCATTCACTCTGTCTAGTGGACTAAACTAATTGACAAATTTAGGGACTAGGGAATGAGGGTGTGGTGAGATTTCAGACACTCTGATTAGTTTCTCGAAAACAAAGGTTTAATCTGTTACAGCTATTTTCCGTATTTTGTACAAAAATGAGCTGTTAATCATTTAACAGGTTTTCACTGTAGATTATACAGACTTTTACTGTTAAAATCATGGACATTTTTTACAGTGAAGTATATTTTATTGAATAATTTGGCACAACTTCAAACACTGAAGCTTAATAAACTCAAAATTTCATTGCAGCCAGTTGCTTTAAAAATGTTAAGTTACCTCAATTTTTTATTTTTGAAGATAGGGAGAAATAAAAATGTAAAGTCTCCTCAACTGAATATTTTACTTTCATTGAACAAACCGTACCAAACATGCAGCTGAATCATTTTTATGAGTAAATTCAACTCTGAGCTCAAAAATATGTCCACCTAACTTACAATTTTAAACTGAGTTAACTATTTGTAAGTTGGATTTTTTACAGTGCAGGGAGGCTAATAAATCAGGGGGATAATATTTCGGAAAATTTCAGTGTAGTTATTTGAACTATTTCAGCACTCTCGTCCACACATACATGCAAAAATATTAACCCTTCTGTGAAATTTGTATTCTTTTTCTTTTTTCTTTAAATAGCTCTCTTTTTTAATGGAAAAAACTTATTTCTTTTAGTTTGGCTAAAATAAAAGACATTTTACATGTTATATATATATATATATATATATATATATATTAGGGTCAATAACATTAGCCCTCTTAAGATATTATTGTTTTCAATTAGCTACAAAACAAACCACAGTCGTGCAATGACGTGCCTAATTACCTCTCTAGCCTAGTTAACCTATTTAGGTATAACAATAATAATAATAGTATCTTGCAAAATACCAGGTAAAATATTATTTACCATTATCATGGCAAAGACCAAAGCTGACACACACACACACACACACACACACACACACACACACACACACACA
>CAIGQZ010001256.1:1193918-1208901 GCA_903798205.1 Danio tinwini | reverse complement strand
AGACAGGGTGAAACTACAGGGAATTTTGTTTAACTCTAATCAAAACAATCCCTTAATGCAAAAATTCTCAAAATAAGTAATTTGAATTATTCATAAAATATGCTTAATTTTCCTTATATACACTACAGTGCTCAGCATATATAATTACACCCCTCACAAATCTATCTTTAAATTCAAATTTTTAATAGGAAGCTATACAATATTATATGTGTGCATATACATTAGATTAGTCAGTACTGAAGCCAATTGTGCAGCTTATCTAGCAAGATAACTTACGTTCCAAAAACTAGTACACCCAAATGTATGTTATAGGAAAAATACTAAATACAAATAAAAAAAAAGGAAAAATCAAGAGAAGCAAAAATATACAAATTTAGTTGAAATTTTGTAGGTTGTAATTTTTTTTCAATATTTTTCTTGAATTTAATTGTATTATCTTTCATTTTCAAAATATGTTTGGTGACTAAAATATTATTTTAATAAATATATCTGTTTAATAAATCTGTTTTGTTTAAAGCATCAACATATATTGCCTATGTTCACTGATTTCAAAATGAGGTGTACTCAATTATGCTGAGCACTGTATATATGAGCCCCAAATCATGTATCATTCTTCTTCTGTATTTGCTGACATCTACCTTGAGTCCAGAAAAAGGACACAGCTAGCGTGTCAACAATCCCGGAGCTATAAACAAAGAGCAGTTTGAAGCCAAGAGAAAAATGCGCAGCGAGGGCAATTGTTTCAGGTTAGAGACCTCCGCTATTGTGTCACACTGAGGTTATGCTGCTTCAGTCAATATGCAATACGGCCGTTTGGCTCACTGATAAACATTCCCTGGCGAGTGAGGCAAGGGGACATATTGATGACAGTCGGAATTTTTCTTACCTTTGCCGGCCTCTTATTTGTCGACATGCTGAGAGACTGTTTGTGGGATTTATGCAGAGCTGCTCGAGTATCTCCTGCTGCACTTGCAGATGGAGCTCTAAATTGTGCATCACAGCAGACAGAAGCTGTTTAAATGCATTGAAACCTGGATTCCTATAGGCTAAATTAACACAGAGAATGCAGCCTGTAAATCCACTTTATGTAAACACTTACACAGAAGAGAGAATGGCATTCTGGGGTCTCACTTTATCACTTCATCAGTCAGTCAGCTTTCATTTGATCACAGAGAAAGCACTGGTTAAACAATGCAAAATGTCAAACATTTGTAGAAATGAAGCTTGTTTTATGGTCAACATAGACAGTGATTGACTAATAAAGTCATAAAATGTACAAATATAAATTATTAGCTCTCTGGTGAAATTTTAATTGTTGTTCAAATATTTCCCAAGTGCTGTTTAACAAAGATGTTTAAAAACATAGTTCCAACAGCTAATTTCTTATATAAACTAATTTATATTTTTATATGAACTACTGTATAATATAACAATTTTTTTTGTCTTTGCCATGAGGACAGTACATAATATTTTACTAGTTATTTTGCAAGATTTTCGATATGATCCCCTTGCTCTTTTAAACATCACTTGCCAATTTTTTTCTTTAAAAGTAATAATTAATAATAATTAATAATTTCGTCTTCAATTGTCCTTCTTCTTCAGGGTTTGTGTGCATTGATTTAACACAAATTTTGTGCAGGTGCTTTGATTTGATTTAAAAATGATTTATTGCACTAGAAGAAAAAAATTGTAATGATTTTTTACTGTTAATAATTAAGTCAGCTTAACACAAAATACACACAATTCTGGATATGTTAAAGGGTCACAAAACACCAAAACACTTTTTTTTAAATGTTAAGTCACATATATGTCCGACGTTGCTAAAAACATTATTAAGACACATATAAAAGTGAAAATTGGTTGTTTTTGCATTGTTTAGAGCAAATTCGTTCTTCCGGTTTGAACAGAAGTTTTGAAGCTGCGTCACGGCCATGAGATCATTGTGTACATTCCAGTGTGGAGACTGGATGTCTGTACTGGCCGTTACAACATGACGTCTTTGAATATTCAGCATGAGAAAAACTTGGTTCGAACCAATCAGCATGCTCTATTGTGAATGAGATGCAACTTCATCAATATGCATGATATACTGTAGCTTCTTTTTACCTGTTACAGTGTTTAGATGGCTACATTGTGTTGCCAACCGTAATTAAAACAAGTGGAAGAAGAAGAATTGTTTGGAGACATGGGTCGTCAGTGTTGCATTTATAAATGTGCCACAACGAAGTTTTTGTTTCCATTTTACCGTGATGAGTGCACAGCTCACGTGTGGACCCACATGTGTGGATTACAGTGGTCTACTAACACGTGACAAAATATGTTTGTTAGGAAAAAATTTTTTATCTTAGAGCTTTTCGCATATGGAAATGGTGAAATCCGGATTTGCCTCTTGTCTACAAAAAAAAAAAAGACACGATTCTACTTCGTGTTGATTATCCTCTCTTTACAGATTTGGTAAGTGTGTGATCTGTGTTCTTTGTTTATGTTTATTCAGATGGCAAAGTTAGTATTGTCAGCAGTACTGTTTCAGTTTTTGAAGACATACCATAGTCAAAATGAATTTACAGTAACATCACTACAACAGTAAGGACTGAAAGATCCGCTGTAAATGCTGTAAACATGTAAACACCTTAATCAAACTATTACCGTCGTGCATCACCAGCATTGCACATATAAAGATTTTTTTTCTCCCATTCGGCGTGCTATATGAAATTCCATTAAAACAACAAACAAAGCATTTCCAGCAGTTCCTCGCATCCAATATCTTGTTTATGACTGGGGCATGCATGAAATGTTCCTGAACGAAAGTGAAAGTGCCAAACTGCAGCTAAAGTCGACAAATTAAAAATGAAACACCTGAAATTACATGAAACTCTGGAGGAAATGTGGATAGCGTGGTGATGCATTGATGTTAATCGAATTATGTGCTATAACATTTAAAACGGGATCATGAAAGGAACATTCAAAAACAACTCATGTAAACACCTTAATCATATTATTGTCTTATTCAGATGAAGGCAAATAATTTGATTACTGATGTCCATGTAAATGTAGTCACTGTCCATCTCCTCTGTGTCTGTATTTGTGTTGCCTCTGTGAAAATCAGCTGCTTGTAATGAAACTCCCCCCTATTCATGCAAACCCTTTCTTCTTTCGCCACTCAACACTCCCACCTAACAAAGCTGGACTCACCCACTTTCTGACTTTTTTCAAACTAGAGGTGTGAAAACACCCTGCTGAGACGGGGGTTTCATGACCCTTTAAGTTTGGATATCAACACAATTAAAGCATTTACTTCTAAAATGTTTTAGGTAATTCATTTATTGCTTTTTATTTTATTATCACTTATACACTAGCTTTTTATTTAAAATTAGTTTTATGTTTTGAATGATATTTAATAGATTAGAAAAAAATAATCTGAATTTTTCAAACTACTGTATATTACATTAAGTTTTTGTGAATTTAAATAGTTTTTAAACTATTTTTAAAATAATTATATCTAAATGTATTAGCCCGTAGTGATTTGCACCAAAAATGATATACAGCAAAAGTGTTTACAGTAGGTAAGCTGTAATAATGTGTATTACTACTATTAATACACATTATTAATACTGGTTTTTAAATTCAATGTAGGATGGCATGATGGCTTGGTGGATGGCACAGTGGCCTCAATGCAATGCAATTCCTCTTTATTTCTATACCACGTTTACAATGTAGACTGTGTCAAAGCAGCTTAACATAGAAGTTCTAGTAAATTAAAATTGCGTCAGTCCAGTTTTCAGAGTTGAAGTTTAGTTTAGTTCAGTTCAGTTTAGTTTAAATTTCACTGCTGGAAGTCCAAACACTGAAGAGAAAATCACAAGTCCCAAACCAAGCAAGCCGATGTCGGCAGTGGCGAGAAACAAACTTCAGGAATGCACAATTGACGAAGGTGAAGGGGAAAAAAAATCTGAGAGAAACCAGGCTCTGTTGGGCATGACCATTTCTTCTCTGGCCAAACTTCTAGTGCAGAGCTGCAGGAAAGCCTGTGGGTTTCTTTAGGGAATCTCTCCTTTTTATTTTTAATTTTTTTAATATACTGTATAGCTTGTAGAAAAATAACTGTTCTAACCAAATGAATGAATGAAACCTATAATAATTTTACGTATTGTCAGATTAGTGGATAATTTGTATGAATTATATTCAGTCATACTAAAATGTGCAATTTTTAAAAGGAGGTTTAAAACCCAACTGTTATTGGGAGATGAGCAAATCCTACTAAAATGTACAAATGAGATTATACAAACTCAAAAAGTTATGAATGTTGCTAAATAATCTATCTACTTATTATTTTTATTTAGTCACAAGATGGAGCCAAACAATCAAGAACAGCAGAGTGATAGATAAGTGTATATATAAATAATTCCACAAATGGTCAAGGTGATTTGTAGTACCCATATGAGCCTTTGTCGCCTGTTATTAGGGAACAGTGTTGGGAGTAATGAGTTGTAAGTAATGCGCGTTACATAATAATATTACTTTTCCGAAGTAACAAGTAATGCATTACTTTTAAAAATAAGTAATAATATTGGAGTTACTTAAAAAAAATAACGTGAGTTATTTACCTTGCTTAATTGGTTTTACAAAATATATTGTAGAACAAAAATGACCTTAGTCAGGTTGAATCACACACACTCAATGAGAGAGGGAACAGACAGTCGGCTCGCACTCATCATAATTATCAGGCCTTTTTTTCACAGCAGATGAGTCAGTGTACTGTTCTAGTAACTGAATAACTCGGGATATTGGTTTATTTTGAGTCAGAAGGGTATACGATATTTTAGTACTAAAGACGCAAACCGTTTCACGACAACTCAATTTAATGAACTGGTTCAACCGATCACTTAGAAGATCCAGTTAAAAACAAAGGATTCATTAGCAAATCGCTTGTCATCACTACAAAAACAGAAACAATGGCAGGCCGAAGACTTACATTTTTGCAATAGATTCTTGCTATTTTGAACTCATTGAAGAAAAGAAGTGGATTGTCGTTAAGTATAGATTATGTGTAAGTAAAACTCTTGACAACTGCAAGAAACACGATATTGAAAAAACAAAAACAAAACTGGATGCAAAGCACTACACCTGCACCCCACCTTTAGCTAAACAACAAATGATTGACATCAGTTCACGCTCTCCAGGTAAAACAATTAATTCAACTAAACTAAAAACAAATGGTTATTGCTTTTATTGCTGAGGAGATGCAGCCATTGTCTACTATGGAAGCGAATACGTTTTGTAATATTGTAAGAATTTTTGTCTTTTGGAAAACAATTTACACATTTGTTAAGCTCACTTGAAGCAATTTTTTTCATCTTACTGTTCATTTTGCTACTTAACATTTTAAAGACTTAAAATATGTTTTTGCCTTAATATAAACTATTTCCTGTTAGTACTCTTAGGCTGTATTGCAACCTTTATCTCAATGGACAGTGAATTTACTTAACTAATAATACAAAACATATGAAACTAGCAAACACATTACTTTACATGTTTATATATATATATATATATATATATAGCATGTAGCATGTATAGCTCTGGGCTCAGAAAGTTCTCAAAATATAATTTTATCCAAATTTTTTTTAAAGGAAAATGAAGGTGTAGGTTATATAGGTGGTTTGTTAATGCAGAGCTTCTAAAAAGGTGAAAAAAACACCTGCATGTTCCTAAAGAGATCAAACCTCAGGCAGGTAAGGAAAATTAATGCAAAAGTAACTCAAAAAATGCATTACTTTGCATAGAAAGTAACTAAGTAACGCAATTAGTTACTTTTTTGGGGTGTAACTCGATATTGTAATGCACCATTTTTAAAAGTAACACTGTTAGGGAATAACATACATTGGAATGTCATGATTGAAAACTAGTAACCATTGACTTCCATAGTAGGAAAAACAAATACTATGGAAGTCAATGGTAACTGGTTTCAAGCTTACTTAAGAATATCTTATTACAGAAGAAAGAAACTCAAACAGGTTTGAAACAAGTAAAGGGTGAGTAAATGATCACAGAATTTTCAGTTTTGGGTAAACTCCCTTTAAATACCATTTTATGTGAAGAGGAACTACTTCATTAAATTGTCCACAAATTTAACTTCTAATTTTACAGATTAGTTCTACTTTACAATTTTATTTATTTTTATTTCAATTTTATTTTATTTACTAATTATACTTCAAATTAAATGCAATAGAGACTTTATGAATAGTGTCTGTGTAAGGCTGCTCTCAGTGGGTACATGAGTGAGCTGCTACTCACAGCTCCAAGATCATCCAAACACATTTTCAAACAGGCACTATTCCTATAAATAATCTGTATGTTTTAAGTCTAAACAACAACATTTTCATAATTTATATATATATATATATATATATATATATATATATATATATATATATATATATATATTTATTTTTTTTTTTTAATGCCTTTTTTTTTTTTTGCGATATTAACCCTAAACTGGGCAAATGTGGGAACTGTGAAACTCATGAAGAAACACATGGGATTACTGGGATCTTTTTGTCAGGAGAAATATCAGAGATGCTGGAAATTAAATTTAAGTAATTTTCTAACAATTATTATTTTGAAGGTCTTTTCATGCAATTTTTTCTTTCTTTTCTATTTTCCAAAATGGTACATTAATATACTGAATTTGAATTTCTACATGTCAACTTCACATATTTGACTTTAAAACATATTCTCTTCAGATTTTGATGTTTCAAACTAATAACTGTGGCAGATGTTTCTAAAATATTCAGGCCATGAGTGGGGAGACAAAAGTCTCTTTAAAGAGGTATATTATCATTATCTCCGCTTTTGAAGATATCTATTAGTCATCAAATATATACCGTGCTTAGTAGAAATAAGCACACCCCTCACAAATCTATATATTTTAAATTCATATTTTTAATAGGAAGCTATACAATATTTGTGCATATACATTAGATTAGTCAGTACTGAAGCCAAATCTGGAGCTTATCTAACAAAATAATGTTATAGAAAAATATTAAATACAAATTTTACAATTAGGGACAATCAAGAAAAGCAAAAAATTTAACAAATTTTGTAGGTTGTATTTTTTTTTGCAATCTTTTGCTTAAATTTAATTGTATTATCTTTCAATTTCTAAATATGTTTGGTGACTAAAATATTATTTTAATAAATATATGTGTTTATTCATTTTCTTTTCGGCTTAGTCCCTTTACTAATCCGGGGTCGCCACAGCGGAATGAACCGCCAACTTATCCAGCACAATTTTACGCAGCGGATGCCCTTCCAGCCGCAACCCATCTCTGGGAAACATCCACACACACTCATTCACTACGGACAATTTAGCCTACCCAATTTACTTGTACTGCATGTCTTTGGACTGTGGGGGAAACCGGAGCACCCAGAGGAAACCCACGCGAACACAGGGAGAACATGCAAACTCCACACAGAAACACCAAATGACCCAGCCGAGGCTCGAACCAGCGACCTTCTTGCTGTGAGGCGACAGCACTACCTACTGTGCCACTGCGTCATCTTATATCTGTTTATTCATTCATTTTCTTGTCGGCTTAGTCCCTTTATTAATCAGGGGTCGCCACAGCGGAATGAACCACCAACTTATCCAGCATAATTTTACGCAGCGGATGCCCTTCCAGCTGCAACCCATCTCTGGGAAACATCCACACACACTCATTCACACTCATACACTACGGACAATTTAGCCTACTCAATTCACCTGTACCACATGTCTTTGGACTGTGGGGGAAACCGGAGCACCCGGAGAAAACCCACACGAACGCAGGGAGAACATGCAAACTCCACACAGAAATGCCAACTGACCCAGCCCAGCCGAGGTTCGAACTTGCGACTCTGTGCCACTGCGTCGCCCTATATCTGTTTAATAAATGTTTATTTTTTTTAAATGCACCAAAATACACTGTCTATATTCACTGAGAAATGGAAAAAAAATACTCATTTTCAAAAAGGGATGTACTCAATTATGCTGAGCACTGTAAGATGCCTTTTTGTCAGCAGATAAAATCTGGACTACGAAAAAGGAAAACAGGCAACAAAAATAAGTTGTCTTCACAGCTATGCTGGTTTCAAATAATTGGTTTCCCCTTTTATTGTCCCTCCCAGCTGAAACTACCATTAATCCCCTTTTATTTGGCTACACTGTTACAACCTGTAAACCATCGCTTTACTGTTGTCAGCAAAAGGACATTTGGTGTGCTTTACTTTAAAACTAGTGAACGAGATGTGTACGTTATGTTGTAAGGAGAGACTGGTAAATAAAATGGGTGTGCAAGAATACAGACCTAAACAATGGGTTCCTTGACACTTCACAACACATTCAGATGATGAGCAGTTAAAACCAGAGTATGGAAATTAATATTTTTGAATGGTCATTAGCATTGCGCTGTTGTAATCTCCTTTCACAAATTCTTCCCCTGTTCATGTCAAATTCAATCAAGCCTCTGAAAAGCTCTATCCGTGGCTTCAGTGTGGATAATTAAGACAAGATGTTCCACTCTGGAGCAATTGTACAATATTCTCAACTTGTACATGAGCTCTTAGTCAGTCAATAGTGTCTGGTGTGGCTAATGACTGTTCATCTGGATAAGATGATTGAATATTGCTGAATAGCTGGCAATGGGGATTATGAAAGCTAACAATGTGAAATGATAATGTTGGAACAATAACATATGTTTTGCTTTTTGAAATGATGCAGCTAACGGTGCCATAAAATGAAAATCTGGATATACCTACACTCTCAGAAATAAAGGTACAACAGCTGTCACTGGGGTGGTACCTTTTTAAAATGTACACATTTTGAAGGGTCCATATTGGTATCTTAAAAGTATATATTAGTACCTACAAATTTTAAGAGGAACACTTTTGTACTTTTAAGGTACCAACATGTACCCTTGACGTATTATTGTGGACCTTTTAGGTATAAATTTGTACCTTTGAAAAGGTACCACCCCAGTGACAACTTGCATACCTTTAGTTCTGAGAGTGTAGCTGAATGATACAGTTCAGCACATGGAAAGGACACACTGTGAGCCTCAAACAACATTCTTTCCCATGTTTTCTTGTAAATACAGTTTATTTTAGAGTGAATTTATAGAGTTGGAGGTTTCATGGCTAAATTTCACCAGTCTGGTGGCCAATCTTCATTGATTTCACATTCCACGAGTAAGATCAGACTGTGAAGGTTTAATTAGCAGAGTAATAGCACAGTTTTGCTAAACATATTGCAATGCACACAACATTATGGGTGACATTGCAGAGTCAGTATACCACCAAGAAGGACAATCTACATCCAACAGGAGTAACTGTGGATGCAAGACGAAGCTGTCTGAAATAGAACGGGACACAACATTTTTCATGCCCTTAGGGCCAGTCTTTGGGCCAGTTTTCACGTCATAGCTAGCATTCATATCAGGCTTCGGGCCTGCTTTATAAAAATCTTTTAATGACATCTAATGCGTGCGGTCCGGAAAAGTCAGTGATGCCTTGGGTATAGAGATTTCCAGCCACGTAAAACTGTGAAAAACGCTAGAGAAAAGGCAAACTTCTGGTCAACTTTTCAAATAATGACAACTTTAAATGATGAGCCCCGCCTCATCCCTTATTCTTATTTCAAGCTTAAGAAACACTGATGCTTGCTGTCAAAAGCTACATTATTTAAAGACGGTCGTTATGACATCATTAGAAGAGCAAATAACATTTGAGGTGAAGTGCTTCAAAGCAAATCCACTATATGCTTCAGCACCAAAAGATGAACTGGAACGTCAAATATAATAATAATGTAGCCTAAATAAAATTAAAGTGAAATATTCACAGTTTCAGAGAAGCCTAAATTAAGCTGTTTTCCTTGTTAATGAAAAAAATCTTCTATTGCGCCAATCAATTACAATTTAATTCATAAGCAGGACAGGTGTTTACAAAGTATTCGCAGCAGTAGGCTACATGCTCCCAGATTACCTCGGAAGAACAAACTCGGTTGGAAGAGTGAGAGAACTTAGAAACTCATTGTGAGAATGAGTATGTATGCTTATTTATGCCAGTCTGTCAGATAAAATGTTTAAAACACCTTAAATAGTAACGGTTCCACGCGAGGAGGCTGCGCAGCAGCTGAATCTGAATTGTCTAGTGGAAAAGACACAGGCTGGGCCTGGAGTTTCCCTGGCTCAGGTGCTGATGAGACTGCGGTCTCCACTCCACGTGGAGGATCAGTATTTGTCTCATTAGTTTTAGGCCTTTTGGCAAATGTCTCAATTAAGTTTACCTGTTTTAAAGAGCATTTACTGATTTTGAACCTTGTTTTAAACAATAGCTATCTGATTTGTAATTTTTAGTGTGCAGAAAAACCGCCAGCAAAACTAAAGCCATTATTATAAATTATTTGTTGTCATTCTTTCTTGCTTTGTCTATATATCGTATATTGTTTAATAATCAATTTCAATTATGTAATAAAAAAAAAAGAGCCATTAATTCACACCCTCTCATGGTAGGTACGCTAAGTGCGTACAGCCGTACGGCTGCAGGCACCACTGGGTTATTGAGTAAACTCACTGTGAACAACATCAATGTCACTTAAACTAAATCTTACATTTAAAAAAAACAAACAAAAAACTCCAAACATTTCTCTAAATTATTCATATAAAACAAAAAACTAAACGAAAAAACATAAGCTTTTATATTAAATCCAAATTTGGTCTATTTTAATAACTGTAACAGTATGAGCTGTTTGGTGGAAAAAAATTGGGCTTCGGGTCAGCTCTGGCCAAACATTTTGATAAGCTGTTGGACAAGGGCCAGGCTATAGCCTGTGCGTCTCGGCCAGGGCCGGGTTAGGGCTTAGATTTAAGGCCCGTGCAGGGCTCTAGTCTGAAAGGGAAGTCTGGGTGCTAAGCCAGATTGTGTCCAAAAAACAAAACCACAGCTGCCCAACTCACTGCAGAATTAAATGTGCACCTCAACTCTCCTCTTCCCAACAAAACTGTTTGACGGAAGCTCCACAGGGTCAATATACATGGCCCGGCTGCTAGAGCCATAAGAGAGAAAGAGAGAACATACACACACAAAAAACAGTGTACTGTTCGTAACAATGCCATTTTCTAGGCTTGTGCTAGAATGGCACATCACTGCCAAGGACTACCAAACCATTCTTCCATGTGCACCCAATGGTACATACAGCAAGACTGGTGACAGAGTGGTTTGATGAACATGAAAGTGAAGTTGAACATTGGCCTTTTGAAGGAGCGAGTAAGGAAACGTTTTCCTCCGCCAGCATCATGTAGTGAACTAGCCACTATTCTGGAACAAGAATGTCTCAAAATCACTCTGGCCACTGTGCAGGACTTCTATCTGTCATTCCCAAGATGAACTGATGCTTTATTGGCCTTAAAAGGAAGCCCTACACCAAACAATAATGAATTATTGTAGAGGCGGCATAATAGTGAGCGCCCCGCCACCCAACATAATGTACTGACTTTCATCCGCAACATAAACACAACACCCCCCCCCACCCCCGTAGAGAAACAATTAGTGCTCAGACTTCATTTGACACAATCCATCATCGCTAAAACAAAATGAAGTGCAGGTGTTCTCTTATATCTTACTCTTAAAAAAACACTTCACTATACAATTATACATTATGGAAAAAAATAATAATAAGTAGTAATATTTATATAATATATAAATATAACATAATTCAGATTCAGATTTTTCTGAAATACAGTTACTCACATTCTCACATTCGGTATGATGCATGAATGTGCTCCACGCATCTCATTTATATACATTATGAACAACAGCTATGCTAATTATTTTCTTTATTCTCTATTTCCACCTGGGGATACTCATCCCGAGACCACCAGAGATTATGCAGCACCACTGATACAATCCAAGACCTGTGAAGAGATGATCTCAAGGTTCCACGATCCTGGACCAGGCCGTTTCCTGAGTTGCAGCTGTAGTGGTCATCGAGGAGACTGATTCCTGTGACCTCCAGGGACAGCCGAGTCTTCGCTGACATCCAGCATTCTCCAGCTTCCGACGCCAAGACTACAGCTCTGCACAAGACGTTTGGCCATAGGAGAAATGGTCGTGCCCAATTGAGCTTGGTTTCTCTCAAGGTTTTTATCCTTCACTTACGCCAATTAGTGAAGTTTTTTCCTCGCCACTGTTGCCACTAGCTTGCATGGTTCGGGACTTGTAGAACTGCGAATCTATGGATTTGCTCTTCAGTGTTTGGACTCTCAGCAGTGACTATTAAACCACACTGACCTGAACTGAACTGAACTGAACTAAACTGAACTGAACTTAAACTCTTAAAACTTAACTGACACTTACAATTCACTATAATCTTCTATGTGAAGCTGCTTGGACACCATCCAAATTGTAAAAGCGCTTTACAAATAAAGATGAATTGAGTTGAATTGAATTCTGAAATGTAATATGTAATTGTATAAACTGCATGTTATTCCTCATCCCTGGTTGTACTTACAGTGTGGCATTGGCAAAGAGTTCCACACTTAATGGTCTGCTGAAGATAAATATGCTGTTAAAGATACTCAACTAAACTGTTGTCCTCTAGCCCAATTAACCACAATGGAGCTCTAAAAAGTATTGTGGAAAATTTGCATCTGTATCATCATACCTCTTTAAAGCATGAGTTGTTTTACTGGATGAGAAGAATATGGGTTATTCATTGACCCTGCCAAGTATTTCAGAAAGGAAACTCAAAATAGGTCAAATAATATTGGCTTAATAAAGTTTTATAGATATTTTTCATAATGATTTTTAAAATTCTTTGAATCATGAAGTCAATCAATCAGAAAATGCTTACTGAAAACCAGCTCTGGCTATTAAATAGACGGACAAATTATGACCAAAAATGAAAATTAACTGTAACAGAAGCAGTAAAATCCCAATATATCTGTGTTAATCACCAGAGGCTGGCAATTACTGGACTCATTTATGGTTCTACTGCTCTGCACATATTTTCAGAGCCATTGTTAATTAAGACAATGCTCATTGAGAGCCTAATTAACAATTAGCATAAACATAATTAGCAAGTGGTGACATTTCACTCGTTACATTGTTTAAATCATTTTTAGAAATTGCCCTCAGAGAAAAACTGTCACGCTTGCATAATGGCTGCACTTTGTCAAAGCGTGCAAGTGACTGCCATGGCTGTGTTCTCCCTGTCACTTTCTAACCGGGACGCTTTATTTTAAGATGCCCAGTGCTGGCATTTAACTTAACACCAAGCGAAAAATCCATCCCGCCGTTAATATGAAGCCATGGGTTGAAATTTGTAAATCACATGAATATCATAGAGTTCAAAGCATCTGACAATAATAAATCACCTATAAATGATTAATCTGTCATTTACTCACCCTTAAGTTGTTGAAATCTCACTTTTTTCCATTGACCACACAGGAAACTTTATGCATCTCTATGAACTTTTAGCAACAGTTTATAGTGACCACATGTGTTTACAGTTGAATTATTAGCCCCCCTGAATTATTAGCCACCCTGTTTATTTTTTTCTTAAATTTCTGTTTAACAGAGAGAAGATTTTTTCACCACATTTCTAAACATAATAGTTTTAATAACTCATTTCTAATAACTGATTTATTTTATCTTTGCCATGATGACAGTAAATAATATTTGACTAGATATTTTTTAAGACACTTCTATACAGCTTAAAGTGACATTTAAAGGCTTAACTAGGTTAATTAGGTTAACTAGGGAGTTTAGGGTAATTAGGCAAGTTATTGTATAACGATGTTTTGTTCTGTAGACTATCAAAATATATATACCTTAAAGGTGCTAATAATTTTGACCTTAAATGTTTTTTTTTTATTAAAAACTGCTTTTATTCTAGCCCAAATCAACAAATAAGACTTTCTCCAGATGAAAAAATATTATCAGACATAGTGTGAAAATTATCTTGCTTTGAATTTTTAGAATTTTTTAAATTCTTTCAATAATTTTTATTTTCTTGTTTCTTTTATTCTTGTTTATGTAAAGCACTTTGAATTACCATTGTGTGTGAAATGTGCTATATAAATAAACTTGCCTTGCCTATTTAAAATGTAAAAAGTAGTATAACTATTTCCATTACATTATTAAAGTAACTGATTACTTTTTGATTACTTTTCTAAATCTCTAATTAATGATTTTAACTGTGTTTCATTGGCAAACATTCAAACCAGCCTAGGTTAACCAGACTGTATTTAACTCACCTACGCAAACATGGGGAGAAAATGAAAACTCCAACAGAAATGCCCAGCCGAGACTTGAACCAGTTATCAACTTGAACAGTGCTAACCACTGAGCCACCATGTTCCTCCATCCTTGAATATCTCTTCAATAATTTAAAATACTATAATAATTTAAATTAAAAGCACAGCTATACCCCAAAATCACAATTTATCACATTGTTTATCTTTGATATCTTTTACATATATTCATTTAGAATGTTTTATCTAAAGCAACTTACTGTACAAGTCAGCATATAAAGAAGCTTTTTAAACAACTAGAGAGCAGTAGCATATCGATGCCATGACAAATCTAAATTAGATTAGCATGGTTTTAGTTTTTTTATGTTCCTTGTAACATATTTACAAGGGTATTTATAAGAGTATATGCATGCAGAGAAGAAAGAGTGAATGTCTTACAGGTGGTTTGTCCAGCCCACTTACCTTCGTAAAACACACAATTGGTTACATATATAGATTTTAAACTAAGATGTTAACAAAATAACAATCATAAAATCTATGATACTGTTTAGTTTTTTAATCAATGACAGCAAATACTAGCATCTTAAAAACTGGATTCATTGTGCACAACAAAAGCAGGCAAAGTAACACATTTATATATAAATATCCTCGTTCTATCCTAGAAAATATTCAGATGTAGGCGCATATATATATAT
>CAIGQZ010001256.1:1172786-1193518 GCA_903798205.1 Danio tinwini | reverse complement strand
ATATATATTAATCAGCATCAAAGCATTCAATGTCCAATTCCAAATGTTTTCTAAGAATTTTTATAAAATTTTATAAAGTTTCTAAGACTTTTGATAAAAATAACAGCAAATTCTCCTAAAATTCATGTTGTGTTAATTTAACATATCCATAGGAATCATACATGAATCAATGTATTATTATATATCATTTATCAATTATGCAGTCTACAGCTTTGTGTGTCTTTGGGCTAGGGTTAGAATCCATGATCTGATTTGTTGTGAAGAGATGATTCTTTTGAGTCAATCTTAAATGAATAGTTTCTTTTGTTTAAAGAAACCAGTGTGAATGACTCACAAACTGGATAGATCTGGGGTGTGTTTCCCTAAAGCATCGTTAGTGAACCATTCAAGTTAAATTACATTGAACTGTAATGACATTACTTGTGACCGCAGTTGCTTCGACCATAAATTTTAACTCAGCGATTCTTTTGCGTTATTTGATTCCCTGTCAGTTTTGACTCAGCAATTCTTTTGTGCCATTTACCTCTCCACAGAGCAGTAATCACTTAAGGTTTGGTCCAATTAATTAAACACATTTTTTGTTCCTACTATGGATGCCTGGTTTGTAATATTCTTCAGTATATCCTCTTTTGGAAGATTTCAGGAATTGAGGAATGACAGAACTTTCATTTTTGGGTGAACTATCCATTTAACATGTTTCTTCAGGATTTTTTGCTCTGTATTTTAATATTTCAGTTTATAAAGATTGAGTAAATGCTTTGGAAATTTTTGGATGAACTATTCCTTTAACATTGGTCATAATTATCTACAGAAAAAAAATGTATCAACTAAATATATTATTTGCTATTTCTTACTGGACCAAAATACATTATTTTACTCCAAGAAAATGGTTGTATAAGTTAAATTGGGTAGAAATAACAGCTTGCCACTTTTTTATGATGTAGAAATGTCATTCAGAGCTTGAGGGTGTTTGGCAAATGACTTTTAACTTATCTGTTGTAGCCATCAGTTTGGAGGTGTTTATGGACAGACATGCAGAAATCTGTTGTGGAAAGTCTGTTCTCCACCAACAGCCAGAGCAGATTAGCTGACAGTCAACATTCAAGCACTGACAAAATCTGTATCTGCCAGAGGTAAACTGTTTGTCTTGGAGGTATAAGACACTTAGACAAGACAAATTTGCTTTAAGAAGACAAAGTACAACGGGAAAGTTCTATGGTCTGAGAGGAAACCTCATTGTCACACGAGATAAGTGAGTACAAGTGGATTAGAGCTCAGAGGAACAGATCTGTTAGTCTTTCGCAGCAGGATTTCATTCTATCCGTCTGATTCATTCTTCAGCTGCATTTCGCTCTACCTCGCTATGAAAAGACAATTCAGAGCCATTCAGACTTGTGTAAATAAGACACCATGGTCAGGTTCATTTTTTTTCATTAAAGAACAATATTTATAGCTGATATTGATTTTATATGGGCCCTTATTTTATGAAATCAATGGCATCTTTTCTTATTATTTGTATCTGTTATCTATTATGACATAAATAAATGTAAACAATTACTTTAATTTATCACATTATTACAAACTGTTAACAATAACTATTTTTAACTGCATGTAAACAACACATTTTTAACAAAAAATGTGTTAAAAGCAACAAAATGCAATGTCTGCCAAATTAAATGTTATGCTGCAAATGGATACTCATTTTGACATTTTAGTTTAACTGTGGGCGACGCAGCGACGCTGGGTTTCCTCCGGGTGCTCCGGTTTCCCCCACAGTCCAAAGACATGCAGTACAGGTGAATTGGTCAGGCAAAATTGACCGTAGTGTATGAATGTGAATGAGTGTGTGTGCATGCTTCCCAGAGATGGATTGCGGCTGGAAAGGCATCCTCTGTGTAAAATCATGCTGGATAAGTTGGCCGTTTATTCCACTGTGGGGACCCCGGATTCATAAAGGGACTAAGCCGAAAAGAAAATAAATGAATGAGTTTAACTGTAAAAGTTTTACTTTAATTCTACAGAATATTTTGTCCCCTTATCTTGAATTTGTGACATTTTAGTTACAATTTGTATCTTCATTTATTTCCAGCCCTGCAGCCCTGACGTTTTGTCAGTTTTTTCCTTAAATTTGGCATAAAAAGGAAAATGACAACATAAATAAATGACTTTATTTTCCCTATAATATACACTCAGATGATAGTCACACAATGAAAAAAGTATATGAAACAGATATTGCAAAACACAATGACATTTTTTGCTCAACTGTCAACAATTTACATTTTTAATTAGGCACAGGCAGGTATAAAATTCTGATGGTATGATAATCTTGACTAAAGACAGCACTGTTTCACTATATCACGGTATTGTGATTACTGCTCTAAAATATGTTCTTTTTAAATGTCTGGGTAAAAAACAAAAGTTTTTTTTTCCTTTTGAACACAATAAATATTATTCTGAGAAACATTTTTAATATTTTGGGACAGTAAACATGTCAAGTTAAATAGTTCAAATAAATCATTGATTTCTGCTGTCTTCATTTGTTTCAAAAACACAAATTTCTTTACAATTTAAAACAGCATCTATAAATATTATTTCAGCTGGAGATACTGTTGTCCTAAAAAAAGCATAAACAAAAAAATTCTTATACATACATTAGTAACGGAATAGCAAAAAGTTTTGCTGGTTTTAAAACCTTGACTTTTCCAAACCGATGTACACCTTAAAAACAGTTATCGTCCCATGCCTATTTTTAAATAATTATAATAATGACTTGTTTCTTATTTCTTTTTTCTGATGCTGAAGATATATATTACAGTATTTGCAACAATTTTCTTCTGGGAAAATAATAATAATAATACATAAGTAATACACATACAAATTAAAATTAAGATTTACAAAGATTTCTGTTACACATATTCTGTATCTTTACATCTAGATTAAACAAGCTGCTAAAAGCACAAAATAAGATTCTTTACGCAAATATGTCATTTAAAAATGGATCCAACTACAATTAAATATGACCAGGTCTCATCTCAACAAATCAGAGTTCATTGCAGGTGACAGGATGCTCTGATGCTCCGAGTCAGTGAGATTGACTAAACTGCTCTCGCCCTATTGCATCTGCTTATCAAACATTACCTCAGCCTCAAATGACATTCTCATATGCTCAGAGAATGTGATTGCTGTAATAAAGAAGGTGCAAACTAGATGAGAGGCCATCATAACCTGAAGTTTGATTGACAAACTCTGATATGCATTGTGACAAAGAGATCATTGTGTGTAAACACTATACTGAGCGCACCAGCGAGATGATGGAAATGTTTTAGTATGATCCAATACAGCCCACAAAAGTGATCCGAGTGTCCTCTGGAGAGAAATTTCACCTCCTCCGAAGTAGATTTAGGAGAAAGACATGTCATTTGAACGGTGTGTTTCCAAGAGCTATGAAGCCATTTGGTGCAGGACAGTTCCTGTAGGTGGTCTGAAAGTGTTTGCAGAGGTAGGAAAACTCAGTCCCATCTTAAGCCCACTGGCAAATTTCTAATTTCCGTTTGGTGGGTGAGCTGTCTAATTGCTATTTAGCTTCGCCAGTCAAGTAATTCGGGCCAATGTCTTAAAAGCAGCCACTTGTAGTTAAGCCTCCATGCCAAAGGCTCGGCTGAACAATAGTGACATCTCATCAGGGCCCCAGGCTCCTGGACAGGAGTGCGAATCAGGTCCCTCTCCTCTTGAATGGGCAAGCAATCTTCAGAAAATTAAGTCTGAAAAGCCAGGGAAGAGCTGTGCGATTCATCACGACAGACTCTGTCAGGCAGAGGGCTATTAAAGGATCTGCCGCTGATCGGGTGCCATGTTGTCATCTGTGCAACAACTGCATCAGCGGACTGATGTGCATAGCAGGAACAGGAAGGACGGCTCGCGTTGAGCTTCATACAACCCATGATGTCTCATTTGTCAAGCGGGGAATCCTTTCACCAAAATCACTCGCTATAGCGTTTGTGCTAACTGATGGCAAATGATTGTCTAAAGACATCTGATGAAATGTGCAGCTCACAAAACCCACCTATTCAGGTTAACAGAATATGTCTCAGTGACGTGTTTATAGCCACATTAGGTGTAGTCTGTATATTATTGCTGTTACTTTATTCATAAATTTTTTTATAAGTGTTAATCCGTAACTGTAATTCAGCGATTAAAGTCTGTGTGAAATCAAAATTTACAGTTTATTTTGTTAGTGCACATTGTTATTCTTTAAGTGTACAATTCATCCGTGCAAGTTAATCCACACAAAATATGTTTGTTTAGGTAATCTTCAATCAAAGTCCTTCTCTGTTGACGTCAGTTTGATAGCTTCAGCCATACTATTCTTAAACAGGCAAACAAAGTACAACCCCAAATCAGAAAAAGTTGGGGCAGTATAAAAAAAAGGTAAATAAACAAACTAGTGATTTCCAAATTTACTTTGACTTGTATTTCATTGCAGACAATATGAACACAAACTATTTCATGTTTTGTCTGGTCAAATTCATTTCATTTGTACACATGCATTCTTTCCTGCCATTCAGCCCTGCAATACTTTCCAAAAACAGTTGGGACAGGAGCAACTTAGGGCTAGTAATCAGGTAAATTTGTTAAATAACGATGTGGGGGGGCGTCACATAAATGGGGGTCACATGGTGATCACATGTAATGTGGTCAGATGAATCAGTATTTTAAATATTTTTTGGGAGAAATGGATGCTGTGTGCTCTGAACCAAAAAAGAATAGGATCATCCTCTGGACTGTTACCAGTACTAAAGCCAGGTTTTGTTATGGTATTGGGTTGTGTCAGTGCCCTTGGCAAAGGTAACTTGCACTTCTGTGATGGCACCATTAATGCTGAAAAGTACATAGAAATTTTGGAGAACAATACGCTGCCTTCTTTTTCAGGGACCCCCATGCATATTTCAATGCAAAACTACATTCTGCACACATTACAAAGTCCTGGCTGTGGAAGAAAAAGGTACAGGTACTCGATTGGCCTGTCTGCAGTCCAGACCTGTCTCCAATAGAAAATGTATGGCACATTTTGAAGCGCAAAATACGACAATGAAGACCCTGTACTGTTGCCCTCCTTAAGACTTGTTTGCAGGAAGAATGGGTCAAAATTACAGCTGAAACACTTGGTGTGTTCTGTCCCTAAACGTCTTTTAAGTGTTGTGAAAAGGAATGGCAACCCTACAAAGTTGTAAATGCTTTACTGTTCCAATTTGAAATGTGTTGCAAAAACCAGAATTGGAATACATGTTTATTTTGGGGAAAAAAAGTAAATTTAGAAATCACTACTTTCTTTTTTTTATTTGTGTTTTCCATACTGTCCCAACCTTTTCAGATGTGTGGTTGTAGATTTTCAGTTTAGCAATAAGAGTAAAGCAATGTTCAAGTGAGTTCAGTGTTGATTCAGATCAGCAATGAAGGATATAAAACAGATGTAGGGAGCTTTACCAACCCCAACTAAGCCGAATATAAATGTTGAATTATTTTTTGACAGGCACTTATAAAATTACATAAAAATTTAATTTTTTCTTCTACATTTAATCTGATCTAATCTGCAAAAGCATGTTCTACCCAAAAACTGGTATTTAAGTGACATACTTCATATCATCAACAAAATCTGCCATGAACCAGCTCACACATTATCTTTCTTACAAAATTCTGTGCAACAACTAATGTGCTTTTTTACATAAAAGGCACGGCTTATTATTTCACCATACTGCGCATTTCTACTTTCTCCCATTCAAATTATTACAAGTGAACTTTGTATTTGTCTTTGTATTTATATTGTCTTTGATTAAATGCATGATATGATTTTTTTTACCCTCATTGCAGACATGGGTTTATTTAGCAGTCTAACGTCATATAAAACATAAATAGAAATGTCCAGTAATTGGAAAAAAGTGTGTTAATATTTTCAATGTAACTGACTAACTACAGTGCATTTTATTACATTGGTTAATGCATGCATAATAACTGTTTCTACAAAGCCAATTTTTTTATGAACTTTTTTTGTCATAATACAGAACAGCGCAGGGGAAATAAGTCATATTATTATTATTTTTTTTTTGTTTTACATGTTAAAAGTTGGACGTTTTGCAGTAATAAATCTAGATGCATTTGTGTTGAATAATAAGAATAAATAAACAGAATATCAGAATTTAGTGTTTGTCATACCAACGCAATCTCACAGCAATTCGTAACTTTTTGATTTAGTGGCTTATTCGTATGAATTCATACAATCTAATTCGTACAATTTCATTTGCTCATCACTCAATGACGGTTGGGTTTAAATGCGGGGTTGGGTGCCACACCTCCTTTTTAAAATCGTACAAATTCATACGAATTAGCCACTAAACTGACGAAACGTAAAATACTTACGTTTCTTGTGAGATTGGGCTGGTCATACCAACATAATCTAAAAAAGTTTACAGCAAATCCTTGAATAGGTGACGAGTCTCAGTCAAGGTCAACTAACCTTGGCCATCCTTACCGGGGTAAATGGGTCCTGATTGTTGATAAAGCCATCTCACTTATCCCTAATGATGCCTGGCGTGGCTCCACAGCAATATTCTCATTTTAATACATCAATTTAACATAATGGAAGCGTGAACATGAGAAAGCTCTATGTTACGATGGGAGAACTGAATGAGAACTGCTTAACAATAAAAGAACCTTGGCTTAGCTGGGTGGGTTAAAGAGGCCCTGGGAGGAAGAACCTATTGATTTTAATTACACTGAACAGCCCTTGGGGACACAAGGACTTTGGCTGTTTATTTAGCCATTGCCTCTCACTGTGATTGTACAGGCTGAGATAAAATCAGCCTCCTAATTATTACCATAATAAGCTTGCGAAAGGCTCCAGGCCTTGTCTTTTCTATTTAAAGAGAAATCACTGGGAGGAAGAAGAGAATAAAGCCATCAACCAGCTCTTACCAAACTGTTTGCTATAGACAATGTGTTATTATTCTGTTTTTAAAGCCTATACATATTTGGATGATACCTTTTACTACACATAAAACAACATACTGCAGCTACCACAGCGTTTGCAGAGTTACACACATACACGCACTCAAAATACAGTGTAGACAACAGACAAAAAGTGCTAAACTGTACAGATGTAAAGTTAGCAGCTGGAGACCCTGTGTCATGGACGACTCTTGTGGAGTATATCAAGATTTCTGTGCCCTGTGACTGGACAAGGTTTATTCCATGAAGGTTCAATTAGATCCAGATCTGATAATAGTCTGGACCAAGGTTAGATGGCAAATGAGATTGGACTTTGGAGAAGGCTGAGCAAGATTAGTTGAATCTGGAGAAAGCTCATGTTTGTCCTTCTCGCTCGCAACACCTGCCGAAACTGAAAGGAATTTGATGGGGCATCATAAACGGCATGGCGGACTCGTTTAGAGGGTGAAAGTAAAGGATGATAGTTTCTGGATTTACCGTGGATGAAATGATGGGTATTGTGTTCCACCGCTGCATGTGCTGTTGCAAAAGTCTGAGGCAATTTGTGGGCATTTTTATATTTCTGTGTAGAAATAAACAATGCATTCATTCATTCATTCATTCATTCATTCATTCATTCATTCATTCATTCATTCATTTTCTTTTTGGCTAAGTCCCTTTATTAATCAGGGGTTGCCACAGTGGAATAAACCACCAACTTATCCAGCATATGTTTTACGCAGCGAATGCCCTTCTAGCTGCAACCCATTAAAGCATTAGTGTTTTGAGAAAAATATATATACGCATAAAAATTATGCAGACACGGTGGCTCAGTGATTAGCAATGTCACCTCACAGCAAGAAGGTCACTGTATTTGCAGATTGGTATTTCTGTGTGGAGTTTGCATGCTCTCCCTGTTTTTGTGTGGATTTTCTTTGGGTGCACCGGTTTCATAGCTGGAAATTACGGTGGCGGGGAAGTGCAAAACAATATTACAACGTGTGAAACACTTTTACAAAGCTCGGGACAAATTTACATTTTGAAAAACATTTTTACCTATCATAAAACTCAATGACATAGAAAAAACTATTTTACCATGGACTAAAACAAATTTACATTTTAGAAAAAAATTAACAAGACACAAAACTCTTTTACCAGTCCTGAAACAAATTTACAATTACAGATTCTTTACGGAAAGGGAGTGTACCACACACTGGAAGTGACGCGGCATGTACCGCACACCGGGAGTGATGTGGGGAAAAGTGTTGTTATCATTGGTGGTGAGCGCGGTAAATTTGTGTTGTGGAGTACATGGCGTAAATAAAGTTTATGGTGACAGAATGTGGACTGCGGTCAAGGGATGTTTTGCCCGTTTTGTGGCAAACACATGAGCAGCTTAACGCGGCTTTGCTTTTTGTGTGGTCGGCGTTTGAAGTTTATAAAGGACCGGACCATACGGAAACACTAGACATACTGCATCAATGTGTTCAATATTTTAACAAGGGCCACTTGAACGCTGTAATTGCGGACATGATGCCAAGTGTACATGGTGTAAACATCTGCTTGAGGACTCTTAAAAGTAAACTGAACGAAGCCGGCGTTACAGTTTAACTGGTGACCGTGTTAACTGGTGACCCTTTCCAGATGTAAACTATTCACGTTTGCCGATTAATAGATTTGTCACTTTTTCACAGTAACAAAACATGCTTATACCAAATAAATATTCTTATTACTTGGTGTCAGTGTCATTGTAAACATTATTGATTTTAATATTTGTATGGCAGAACAGTATATAACCAAAACTTTGACGGGGTTCTAACCCAAGTCAAAAGGTTCGCATGAGTATCAATCGACCCATCTAACTGATCTATTCAGGACTAGATGATGAAGCCAGGTTTGATATTTTTATCAGTCAACATATGCTGTGCTTTGATTGATTCCATATACTCGCATTTACGTTTATAAACTCACGCTGATATTTTCTCAGTATAGCTCTAAATGACAAAATGATGTTTTATTACATTTGATCAAACCATGATTTTTATAGGTGTAGACTCATGTTAACCTGTGTCTACAAAGTCACGCGAGCTGATATTTTCTGGTGTGTGGTACATTCCGCATCACTATCGGTGTGTGGTACACTCCCTTTCCGTAAATAATATGTAATTGTAAATTTGTTAGGGACTGGTAAAAGAGTTTTGTGTCTTGTTAATTTTTTTCTAAAATGTAAATTAGTTTTGTCCTTGGTAAAATAGTTTTTTCTATGTCATTGAGTTTTATGATAGGTAAAAATGTTTTTTCAAAATGTAAATTTGTCTTGTGCTTTGTAAAAGAGTTTCACATTTTGTAATAATGTTTTGCACTTCCCAGCCACCAAAGGAAAGGCATCCGCTGTGTAAAACATACTGGATAAGTTGCCAGTTTATTCCACTGTGGCTGTTGTGGAAAAAAGATTCTGGTCTGCAAAATATTTTCAAAGTTTCTAAGTTAAAGTATTCAAAAAATAACAAAGTCTGAGATCTCCGAAGTCTTTAGGCAAAACAGTTTATTATTACAGCATCAGTAACAACAGAGACTGGTCGTTCGAGTGTCTGATAAGTGAAGGCCAGCACACAGTTTAAATGCACTTCTTTGTCTTAACACCCCACCCAAATGTACACATTAGCACACCTCCACTAGCTTCTCCACTAATAGGATCTCAACTCTCCCAGGTGCTCCCTACCCATGACCAGTTGACTAATTACTTTACCACCAATAGAATCTCAGATTTTTCAGGGATCATACCCATGACCAGTTAAGGTCTTTCCTAACTACTTCAAATGTGGCAATTCAGCAAAAACAATGCTCGACAATATATCTTGTTTACTCTACATTGAACTGTAAACTGTAAGTTCAACTGAATTTCATATGGGTAGTTTTAGGGTCATAGGATTTTGGAAATCATTGCAACTGAGCGTGGGTGCATGTCTGAGGTGTGCACTAGCATGAGTCGCACATAAAACAGAATGCAAGTGCCCTTATGAACTTACTTCCATACATCTATTCCCATTACGTTACTTACACATCCTGCTCTTTTAATTCTTTTTCTGTTTCTGGCTGTGTTTGCACAATATCTTTGCATTTCTCATCAGACTACAGTCTGCTTTAATCTGCTTCTTCATAAGAGTATAAAGGTCAAACATACAAAGGATGATAATAATAATGCAACATATATAGGATGGTAATAAGGTAATGGCATAAAATAACTATAAAAACATAAAGGCCCAATCCCAATTTTTTTTTTTGTACCCCTACCCCTTCAAAATTTACCCCCAAGTATGGGGACAGCACTACAACACCTGCACATGTCATCATACGTCATTGCAATCTTTTGCTTTATATGAGATCAGACGATCGCGACTGCTGTAGTTATTCCAGTTGTGTTGTTTTTTGGTATTTATCTTCAGGAAATCACTGAAGGCATATATTATGTTATCATAAAAATCTAATGTGGCAATAAGATCATGACTATACTGTGTATTTACACAGTGACCATATGGAGTTATGATTATGGATTATAGATCGTAAAGTTTAGCGTTTTTTATTTTAGCGTTATTTTATAAAAGCATGACGGTAAAACACAAACACAGTTATGAATATATTAAAACATGTGTTTGTTTGTTATAAAAATTTGTAATAATGACAAAAAATACTAATTTGTGGCTCTTCTTACTTCCGGATACAGTAAAACTGTCGCTGTAGCTAGTGTATTCTGGTAAATTTTCTTACCCCTTAGTTTTGAGTGTGATCCTGAAAAATCTTCGATCGAAGAGGTGTATACCCCTTGTACTTAGCCCTACACCTTCAAGCTAAAGAGAATTGGGACACCACTACCCCTTAACATGAACGTGCAAAACGAGGGGTAACGATAAAGGGAAGGGCTAAGGGGTAGAATTGGGATTGGGCCAAAGAATAATAATGAAGTCATCCAAATAAGCATACAACTGAAAGTTATGTGATCATCAGATGTTCCTCAATACATCAAATCAATAAATTCCTCAGTATGGCAAACCCTGATGAATAAAGGGACTAAGCAGAAGGAAAATTAATGAATAATTATGCATACATAATCAAGAAATATATAGAATATTCTGCACAAGACAGTTTAAATGTAAAAAGAGTGGATTTGGCATTAAACAAAGGGTTCCGTTTTTAAGCTACACTGAAAAAAGGTAACTTAAACATTGTCAAATCTGAATAAATTGGTTTTATTCAAGTCAAAAATATTATTGAACAACTTGTACACATCAATTGTTACCAATAGTACTTATTTATATTGGTTAAATTATGCATAAACAACTCTTTACTGTGACACCGTGAAAATAATCATCGACTTTTAATGGACACTTTTGTAAGCACACCAATGTGCATAATGTAATTTTTAAAAATACTTTTGGCTTTTTTATTTGATTTGACGTGGCACGTAAAAAAACTGGTTGACCAATAATATTGACACTTTTGTTTGCGTGCCTTGAGCTGCTGAAGTTACAGTAAAACACTTACAGATGCTTCAATTATACATTCAATGATGAGTTTAATTTGCCTTAAAGGTGCAGTAGGTGATCTGCCAAAATGCTGTAAAATGTCCCTTATGAAACTTAAAATATTCACATCAAGCTTTCGCCAGAAGATTTTCGTGGCTGAACAACAATTCTGTGCATATAACCCATTTGTAACATCAAAATCTACATCACCTTTGTGTAACTAAAATAGTTTTAAAACATAACATTACCTGTCTAAAAGAAATACTTCAGCCATTGTGTCATCCTTCTTCCAGCTAGCAAAAGTAACTCCAATATTAATTCAGGAATTGAAAAAGTTTTGATTCAGCATTTGTTTTTACTGCTGTCACTCTCTCTTTCATGTGCACATGAACGAGCATGCATGCGCAACTGCCGGATCTGTCTGCATGAAAGGAGATGCGCAGATGTCCAAATCTACATTTATTGACAGACAGTTTGGGCTACTTATCAGAATTATGGGAATTGTCGGCCTAACAATTTTTATTGGATGAACATTAGTCTTATGCCTTACCCAGAATATAAAAATACATTTAGATCATTTATTTTAATCATTACTATTGGAATGTGAAGAAACTTTCAACCAGCACAACAACAAAAAAAATTCTGAAGACAATCACCTACTGCACTTTTAATTTCCTTGCATAGCTTGTAACTTTTTGCCCAGGTGTTTGTGTGCTGTAGGGGAGGAGTTTAAACAGAAGTGGAAAATCTTACATGATAAATACAACATGAGGGAGAATTCTTCTGTGCAACAAGCAGTATCAGAAGTTCAAGTTTTGCAGCACCACCTTGTGTACCAGGGTATTTCTGTTTTTCATAAAGCACCATCTAGCGTCATTAAGTAATTTTGAACATTCACTCGGCTCATCACCCATGAAAATCGTTTGGGTATGAATGCCTAAAAACAGTGACAGTAAGCAAAAATGATCCTGTGCATGATCCTTTACAGTTCAAAGAGAGACATTTTATACTAAGAAATCCTCAAAATTATGATTTCAGGTTACAAAAAAAAATGTATACAGTACAGCTCAGCATAAATAAGTATACCCTCACAAATGTATCTTTTAAATTCATATTTTAATAGGAAGATATTCAATATTATATTTGTGCATATACATTAGATTAGTCAGTCAGTACTGAATCCATATCTAGAGCTTATCTAACAAAATAACTTACGACTATGGTCCAAAAACTAGTACACCCAAATTTATACATTATAGAAAAATATTAAATACAAATTAAATCAAGAGAAGCAAAAAAAAACAAACACATTTTGTAGTTTTTTTTTTTGTTGTTTTTGTTTTTTGCAATATTTTGCTTGAATTTAATTGTATTATCTTTCAATTTCTAAATATGTTTGGTGACAATTTTTTTATTTTAATAAATAAAGCTGTATAATACATCTGTTTTGTTTAAATGTGCCAAAATTCATTGCCTATATTTATTGAGAAATGGATAAAAATATTCATTTTCTAAATGGGGTGTACTTGATTATGCTGAGCACTGTATATAAAAAGTGTAAAAATCACAAATTAAACATTTCTCTTGCACTCTTTTACGGTGCATATTACAAAACTAATTCTGAGTGAACTATTCTACGAACTACTGTAACAATTAACATATATTTACTACTTTTAGCTATGCCCAATTTTCATATATACCCCCCCCCATCTTATTCAGTTATCAGTTTAATTCCCTTAAAAGCAGTAATGTAAGACCGGTGCTGTGGCTTTAGGTTGTGATGGATGGCGTGGAATAGCATATTTCAGGACGGCAGCACGTAACCTTTAAATTCGGCAGCAGCAATAGCATTACCCTGACAGGCTGGAAACGCTGTCCCTCGCTTCTCCTCAGCCACCATGCCTAACAGAGTGAAATTGACCTGTATTAAAGTCCTCTCACTCTGGCTAAATTATTTGATCATAGTCCCTGACAGTTGTTTGGGTCAGTAATTGCTTGTTTATTGGGGGAAAGGGGAGCTGGTCAATGGTGGGCTGTGGGACAGGTGTGGTGGGCTGGCAGACAGGTCCCAGACCAGCGCTGGTCGTCGCAGATAAGACATTCAGCCAAGTTGGTGGCTCTATCTCACAGCAATGAGGCTGGTAATCTGACGCTTTTTTGCCATCGGCATCCTAACATACCCCACACACACGCACACACACCGACCATATTACTGTCTGTACACCTGAATGTACCTTGCAAAATTGTATTATTTTCCACTTGTCCAGTTATTCTTAAATGTCAATTTCATGGCAGTCTGTTGGGGAGATTATGATTACATGGAAGCAGAGAGATGGAGCATCCATGTATTTTTTGCCTCTAAGCAAGGATGGTTACATAGTTAAACATTTTGAAACAATGACACCAATAGTGTGATCCCTGAAGTGGAAAATTCCTACTTTTTATCTTTTAGACAGATATGTGATCATCAAAAAGATTTTTTTATGATGATGACGTGCTCAGAAAATGGCATCTATTATTCTACTCTATTATTTGGACTGCCAATGCACAAGCAGTGTTGCCATTGGTTAAACATGTAATTATACACCAGTAAGGAGTTTGTATTTTATTAGCATAAAACTTATTTTTGCCATATCTGTGTTATGTTAGGCTTATAAACCTGCATCTCATCAAAACTTTCCAAAGTTTTCTGAGACAATCCTGCAAGAAAAACACCTTGTGAACAATCAGAATGGTCCAGGCAGGCTGATGTGGTGAGGTTTGGCTCATTGGTAGGCCCACATGGAATCTGCGCGCGCAGAAATGTTCATATAATTTATTTACAATACAGTTTGTAAATTAATATGTTCTGTCTTTTAGTAGATTTATTATATAAGAGACTTGCTTTGTTTACCAAATAAGTGGATCTAATTGTATTTGCATTGTAAACATTAAATAAATGTTAAAAATGTATTATTTGTTGATTTTATATATTATATTTTTTGTTATGATATCCCTAAAATCATTCCACATAAATCCACAGATTATGATTATTATTATTATTTTTTTTTTTTTACAAAATTCTCCGCAGAAAAATAGAAAAAAATGTCGACAGCTTCTGTCAGGCCCTACTCATGGGTAAAGTTATACATGCTAGATATGGTCAGCTGGCGTGACATCACTGCTGGAAGTGCTGAAAATCAAAATTTAGTTTATCTGTGAAACATAAAATAAGATATTTTGTAGAATGTTTTAGCTGTTGATGTCCAGAATTTTATGTTGCTCAAAAGAGATATAGATACCATTCCTTATGAACTTACACACTAAAGGTCTAATTAAGACTTTTTAACTGACTTTATTTACTGTATAGTGCAACAAAGTAGATTTCTATTTTTATTATTCATTCATTTTTGCCTTTATTTGAAAGTACAGTATATTGGGGATGAGGATGAGATTGGGAAAGATCTGAAAACTGCAACTCGAACTTGTAATGCCCAAAGCAAAATGGTACTACAGTATATATTGGCACACTGTTTACAAAGCTATTAGCACTAAATGTAGTGGTCTTTACAATTTGCACAATAGTATGCATTTCTTTATGTATTCAAAATATAGGAGAACATGTTTAAATGATGTGCCGTTGGATACAAAACTAGCATATTTAACTACAAATGTAGTATAGCTTTAGTTTTTGAGGTAATTGATTACATGCCTTTCAAAGTAAGGTTAAACTATTACAGTGTAGCTTGATATTATTTTATACTTAACTAATATCATATATTAAGTGTAATATTTTAGCCTTTATTTACTCAAAAAAAAGATAAAAAAACAAGCGTTATTCATTGTTTATTCGTGTCAGTTAAGGCATTACTGAATGTGTACAGAATTGAAAAGTGTTACCTTTATTTTAATAGAAAAACTGCACCATTCTCAGCACATCAGTGGCAGGTATAGCTGCATGAGAGATCTCTAATCCTGAACAAACCACCACTTGGCTAGATTGACATATACACTCTTCATGCGTTTGCTGGAGCGTGAAGCAGGCCGGCCACCCATGATCTCACCGCTGGAACTCTGGGATCATTCAAAGCCAAGAATACCCTTACCCTGTGCTCTCCAAGCAATTGGAGCAATACACAAGCTTTGGCGGAACATCCACACTAGTGTCGACCTCGGACAAGAAAGCCAAGAATCCGGCGTGCACCTCTAAAGCGTAAGAATGCACCTACCCCATCATTCACAAACACAGCATTGTATGCAACACATGCAGATAGCGCTGACTTTTGGCTCGCTGACATCAATAACAGCAGGTTATCAGTTTGGTGGTCTTGACGGCCTCAGCGGTCCCTGTAAACAGCCGGCTCATATCCACGTGTTCCTGGTTAACAGAGACCCTCCCTACCCCTCCTCTGTTCCACTGCACTTATAGTAGCACTGCGGGCAATTTATCTAAATCTCCCCTCTCCTTAAACAGTTTTATCAAAACTGGCGGTCGGGCGGCTAGCGTATGGCGGTGGCCTCAATCCTAAATGCAGCAGCGCGGGTTTTAATTTTGGAAAGATTAATGTCCTTTCCCGTCCTAATGCTGCAGGTCTCAGTTATCTGCCTTGATGTCTATCAGCTAATTTCTACAGTTGGGTTGGAAACGACCCACATTTGTCTGCACTCGAGGGTGGAAAACACAAACCGCAACAAGACGCTTCAGGCTGAGCAGGGGAAAAAACGAATCTGGCCATTTTACCAAATTTCCTCTAAATTAGAAAGTGTCTGGCCCACTTGGACCATACACTTAAAAATCTGTGCAGGAACCTTTTTCATTACAGAGGCACACATCCCGAGGGGATCTGAGGAAAACAGGTATTCGCCACTGAGGAAAACACAACAACAACAAGAAAAAAAAGATATTTGGTGGATTTCAAGGCAATGAGATAGTTTAAACCCTGCAAAGCTTGATGTTTAATAGCAGTTCAGACTATGTAATTTTTCAAAATAGAACAATTTTATGTTTTTAACACAAAAAATTCTGCACATGTGGTTTTAAGGCACATAGGGTAAACTGCAGATATGCCAGAAAGCATTTTTTGGTTAAAAGAAGTCTAATAGACATCCAAACTTAAGCATCTTGGCTAAATCTGGGCTGTCAGTGAAAGTTTAGAAGTGTCTAATAATGATCCAAAAATATACTAGTCATCAAATAGACAAAAACTGAATGCCTGTCTAATCTGTCTATTTGATGTATTTGGTGCTTTGTTATTGTTTTATACATCTTAGGCTCATTCTAAAAATGTACCTCCATATACATTTCTGGAGATCGTCAAATATGTCTTAGGAGCTACTTTTTTTGTAGTTTTTGTTTTCGCCAATCCACCGTAGGCTGCTGTGTATGCTTTTTGAGATCCCAAATTTCTCTTTCGCACTTGCCATTCGCACTTGCTGTTCTCGTGTAAATGCACCAGAGGCTGCTGTCGACTGAGTGTTTGACTGACTGACTGAACGATCGACTGACCCACCCTCCTCCTTCCCTAAACCCAACCAATAGTATTTTCAAAAGCACAGATTGACCCGCCTACCCACTTCCATAAACCCAATCAAAAATTTTTAAAAGCAATCCAGAAAAGCCTTCATCTCATTTTTACCACGTTTTCAGATTTTACCACACTCTCACCCTGTTATTTACTTGTTTATTATATTTTTTGGATTCTGTTTTTGTCTTACCTGCTTTCTGGAACTGTTTTTCACCAGACTCAAACCCCGTCGTCGTGGTCAACTCTTCTCTGCATTTCAAGTCCACCGACGTACATGGAGAGCTAACTGGACAAACTGGTAACAGCGGGAAAGCCGTACATACGGAGGTAAGTGGTCAGCTGGTAAGTGTGAAAAGGAATGGCGTCATACCGCCCCGTAGCATTCGTTTTAAAAATGAAATGCAGCCAAACGTACTTCTGGCTACATAATTTGCAATCTCCAGAAATTTATATAGGGCTACATTTTCAGAATGAGCCTATGTTGGTTTTACACAAAAGGTCTACGATTGGACACTTATTAGATGTCTCTTAAGCACAAACAACTTAAAGTTTATATATCGTAGGGGACAAAAAGCATTTGCATATATCAATATACTTTGACCACATACAATATTTATACTTACCAAAAAAATGTATTAGAAAAATGAATTGGATGACAAAAAAAATGTGGCGCTTAAAAATATTCCACTTTGCAATGTATATTATAACCTAAAGTCTTATTTTTAACTCCCCACTTCTAGCTCACCTAACATAGGATTATAGGCTTTTAGTTTCTTAATAGTTAACTTATGGTTCAAGTTCAAGCCTGACTAAATCATACAGGTACACCGTATGCAATCCATTTTAATTATTATACACTGTTAGTTGCACAGTCAAGAGTAAAATTAAAATGGCAATCACAATTAGAAAATTGCGGAGTCAATTACAACACATTAGTCAGAGCTAGCAAGTGGGAGGAAAAAACGTTTTTGGTTTTTCTTAATTAAAAAAAGGCACCAAGCGCGAATTATATACCTGCATAAGATATACTACAATAATCACAACTACATTCTTTCTTGATGTTCAATTTAGCTCAGCTGGAATTAGAATGACAACGTGTGTGCTCTCAACAGGCCGGTAGCTGAGCGTTTCTCTCAGAGCACCTTGCTGTGTGAAGGTTAATAATATGTCTGTGATGTATAAGTGTTGGCATGCACTCTTGCTCCTTCTCTTTGTTTCTGTAAAGCGCTTTATGTTCGCTGAGCCTGCCTGGGTGCATTATGCTGACTGCAGACTGTACCCTGGAGAATAAGCACCCTGATTGCGATTGTTCTCTATTATCATAGGATGGACTTTGCATTTTCGCTGTCTGAAATGAATTTGTAGTGGCGGGGAAGTGTTTTGTGATGGCGCTAGCATACAGCGTCTTGGGGAGGTGGGGGTCAATGCCATTCTTTTATCTGCCACATAATAAAATTACCGCGCTTACACACCGGCCTCTGCATTCTAAGATATGTTTAATTCCCTAAACATGAAGAATTAATTACATATCTGCATTTAAAAGGATTTCTTCACCACGCCGAGAACTTTAAGGCCTACAGCGAGCATGTCGCATTGATATTACCAACAAAAGAAGAGCCGTGTAATAGCTTTTCTTTTTTTCAGAGGCTCGAAACTTTAATCTCGCAGCAAATTTACTTGGATATGGCTGTAAAAGAGCATGCTTGGCTGCTTTCTTTTAGTTCGGCTTCTGAACTGGAAAGTGCAACACGAGAGAATTCTGATAGTTTCTCAGGAGTGATGTGGTCAGTGCTCAGAGGAGAACCCTGTGTCCTGTTGATGGCCTAAAATGACCTCTGTCTCTTGGGCTGAACAAACCATGCTGCTAGACCCCTCAGAGACACACACAACAGCACAGAAACAACATGATGCTCAATGTCATAGTGCAGCTGGAGATCATGAACCATTAAAGACTAAAGCACACCAACTTAATGAATGAATGAATGAATGAATGATCGATCGAAATACAGGCTTCATGCCTATATTATTGTAAAACCCCAAAAACATAATAAAGATAGTATGACACCAACAGCTTTAGTCAACCCATGCTTCTTCGAAAAATATGTGCCCAGAGCTACATTTTTGAGAACCGAAAAATATGTACCCTGCACTATATATTTTCCTGCAGATTTTGTTTTAAGGTACAGTTGTGACAATCTCAAATACATTACTGGAGGGGCACATTTTGTCATACATGTGATTTCTCGTAAATCCACCAGAGGCCACTGTGTAAGTTTCCGGCCATCTCTCACTGTCCTTCTGGTGGGCGTCCATGAGAGATTGGCTTGTTGTTGTGCAATAATACTGTACATCAGCTTAATATTGACTGACTTAACTGATACTGTTTTTAAATGATAGTGTTCTTCGAAGATAACTAGAAGAGTAAAGCCATAGTGGCCACATGCTTTTACCACGGCTTAACGCTGCTCTTTGTTTTGGGTTTTGTTTTACTTGGTTTCTGTCCTTCACCCAACTCAAACCCTGCTCCACTCTGCTTCACAAGTCTGGCACCATTCATGGTGAGATACCAAGCAAACAAGTCACCCTGGTACCAGTACCAGTATCGCCCCATAGCATTCATTTTACACACACAAGGCAGTCATTATGTACCCCGAAGCACATAATTCTTGGTTCTTATTATTGATAATTACAGGGACATATTATCGCTGAATAAAGGAAAATTCTGTCCAGTTACCAAATACATTTTACAAAACAGTGTCTGTGATTTGTAATCAAATATGTTCTTACCTGTCTATCTCCATATGGACAACTTTTATGATGTGCTCAGTTTGCTCAGTAGCTCACTTTCCAGTGTGATCATAGTGCACTTTTCTCTTATGTTTGCTTTTGTAACACTATTGGTTGTGTGTAGGGAAGGGTTTAGGTCAGTAGTTCACTGGTCTAGATGATCTGTACTTCTCATGGATATGTACATCTGAAACATGCTAAGAGACATACCCAGAGCAACACATTTCACATTTTACACAAATGTAAGCAGAGGCATGTATTTCCAATGAGTGAATTAATGGTAAATAAATTTGTGCTATTGATTTTCATCAAGGGTGGCACGGTGGCTTAGTGGTTAGCATTGTTCAAGCACTGGCTGGAGAAGTATAAATGCACGGCTACGCGCGAGGCTTGTGCCGTGGGTCACCCCGATCACTTGACGCAGAAGTATAAACCAGGCTTAAGTTGAAGGAAAAATGAATGAATGAATGATTTTCATCAAATCATCATAAAATCCATCACAATCTAAATAATATTTTAATATTTTAATTATGTTTAATATTATATGATAATGAATATTACAATGGAAATGCAATCATTTTTGTTATCAGAATAATTAACATTCACTTGGAAAAAACTTAAATTAATTGTAATAATATTTCATAATGTTGCTTTTGTACTGTATTTCTGATCAAATATAAACATCCTTAGTGAGAATAAAATATTGTTCTAAAAAACATGACAAAATTTTACCAAACAAACAAATGTTTAAATAACAGTATATACTGTATATTTATAGCCTTCACACACACACACACACACACACATATATATATATATATATATATATATATATATATATATATATATGTCATGAGTCAGGTTTGATCTAATCATTTTCTGTTCTCTTCATTATAGCATAGCATTATTTTGGATCTGATCCGCCTCTCTACTTATA
>CAIGQZ010001256.1:1151363-1162786 GCA_903798205.1 Danio tinwini | reverse complement strand
ATATATATATATATATATATATATATATATATATATATATATTACACTGTTTATATTAGATAGTGGATCACATGGATGGAAATTTACAGTATGTGATTCAAAGATATAAATATTAACTTTAGGCCTAAATCTTTATTGTACAAATTAGCACCAGTTTTTTTTTTTGAGCATTGTAAACAAATGTATTTTTAATAAATAAATGAACAAACAAGCAAATACATTCTGAAAAGAAAACATCATTACTATTAAACACTATTACTATTAAACACACAACAGAAAACAAGTGATTGAATCAAATTCTAAATTAAACTAAAACCAAATGTACATGAAATAAATGCTATATCCAAGTGTGGTAATTTCATAATAACAATTCCGGAGTTATTTTTAAAACCATAGTGTTTAACACACAGAATCAAAAACTGTAATAACACTGCTTTTTTTTAAATCATCATTAACATATCATTTGTATACTGTCACCTATAAACAAAAGAAAAGGATACTGACCCCTGTGTTCAATTATTGCATCCATTTGTGAGACTAAAGAGAAAGACATAAGAGAAAATCCATACAGGAGAGGAGAACAGCTGACTCAACCTTCAGGCCCAAAACCAACCTGCTTAGTCTGATAATAAATTGACTTTAAAAGAGAAGCTCTCATAGCAAACAAATTTTAGGGTCTTCATATCACATTAAGAATGAGTCCAGCTAAATCTCATCAAAGCGGCAGGTCCTGCTGCCAGGGGACTCCAGCTAATGGCTGGAAGTTAGAAGAGCTGCAGTCAATTGACCCGGGGCCAAATCACTTGACCTCGAGTCCTCCACGCTCGCTGTCATGTAAGAGACCTCTCAAATGGTGCCATACTCATGCAATACATTTATATAGACTCACACACACTGACGTGATACATGACAGAATAAACAGAGACATAAGAAAATGGCCAAAACCGGAAAAAAATTGATGCAATAAAGAGAGGACTAGGACTAAAACTAAAACTCAGCAACTCATGAAAACATCAGCTCATTCAGCAGTTTATAAAGCCACTTACAAACTTAAAAACAGAAAGTGGAATTTAGATGTATTACAACAGATTGTTCACTTTCTAAGATTTGTATTTCAAATAAAAATAATCAGGTAACTCTTTATTTAAAGGTGTCCTCATTTTTTATGTATTTTAAGTGCTTTAATATAATGGTCACACTTTATTGTGATGTACAATTCATGCTATTAACAAACCATTAACAAAGCAACACGTTTAGCTCAATAAACTACCAATTAGCTGTAAGTAGTTGTTTTTATTGGGTAGGATTAGGGATTTAAAAAAAGATTATACTTTTTAAGGGCTAAACAGTTAATGCCTTAAGGTATTAAGCCAATAGTGAATGATGTGAATGGATATGTAAACTAAAGTGTTACCAATATACTGTTATGATTACAATTAATTATGCACAATTACATGCAACTAATCGTAGACCTAACCCTAGTGCTGACCCTAACCATATAGTAGGTACATGTAATTAATTGATATTACTCAGTAGTGAAATGAATAGTTACACTATAACAAGGACATCTTAAAATAAAGCGTAACAATACTATAAATAGAAACAAGACATTTTGGAAAAATGAAATTGTATCTTCAATTTAAAACTGCCTAGTAAGTCAACAAGTCACTATCACTGAAAGAGTCATTGATAAATTTGTTCAATCATTTAAATAAATAAATAAATAAATTAATTAATTAAAAAGTGTCGCAAATGATTAGCTTTTAACTTTTTTAAGAGCCAATGCTCTCAGTATTGACAAGATACAATGTAGGCTATGTCACTTAATAATAGTTTAAACTGTATTTTATTGTGTTAAATTTTTATTTATTATTTATATACCATCAGATAATGTAGAATAGCCTAGTGATGATCTTCAAAAAAAGAGCATACATGTTCAAGCTGTTCAGTTTAAAGCAGTGTTTCTCAACCATGTGGCTGGAGAACCACCAGCACTGCGCATTTTCTGTCTCTTTAACCAGACACACCTGAATCAGATCAACAGCTTATTAGCAGAGACTGAAGACCTGGAATGTGTCTGACAGACAAAGGAGATATTCAAAACATGCAGTGCTGGTGGTCCTCCAGGGAGGTGGTTGAGAAACACTGCTTTAAACTGAACAGCTTTGGTCATACATGTATGCCCTTTTTTTCTAATAACTGATCTAATAACTCATTTCTAATAACTGATTTATTTTATCTTTGCCATGATGATAGTAAATAATAGTTTACTAGATATTTTTCAAGACACTTCTGTACAGCTTAAAGTGATATTTAAAGACTTAACCAGGTTAACTAAGCAGGTTAGGGTAATTTGGCAAGTTATTGTATAACGATGGTTTGTTCTGTAAACTATTGAGAAAAAAAAACAGCTTAAAGGAGCTAATAATTTAACCCTAAAATGTTTTTTTAAAAATTAAAAACTGCTTTTATTCTTTTATTAGAAAAAATACTATCAGTCATACTGTGAAAATTTCCTTGCTCTGTTAAACATCATTTGGGAAATATTTACACAGTATGTCTGATAATATTTTTTTCTTCTGGAGAAAGTTTTATTTGTTTTATTTTGGCTAGAATAAAATAATTTTTAAATTTTTTAAGAAACATTTTAAGGTCAAAATTATTAGCCCCTTTAAGCTATATATTTTTTTGATAGTCTACAGAACAAACCATTGTTATACAATAACTTGTCTAATTACCCTAAACTCCCTAGTTAAGTTAATTAACCTAGTTAAGCCTTTAAATGTTATTTTTCTACTGGTTTCCAACATTTTACAAAAAAAAATCTTTTTTATGTTCAGTGGAAAAAGAAAATAATAAAGGGTTTGATCAACATGAAGAAGAGTAAATAGTAAGTAAATCAGTACTTTTTTTGGGGGGGGGTGCACTATTCCTTTAAAATTTGGCAGATGACCTCCTTATTTAACATTTTAATTTTATACTGCAGGCAAATATTCAGCCTCATCATGTTCAGTCTTACATTTTCAGTTGTTAAAAAAAAATGTCATGTCGAAATAACTTCAGAAAGCCATATCGTTTAATTTGATCGGTTATCTCAAATATCTAGACAAGCTCTGCTTGTGAGTCTGAGGATGATAATTTTTTTTATATATATTTTTTTTCTGGATAAACAGAATTACAAATAAATGTTATATATTTTTTTATATTTGCTGCCATCCAATGTTTTTTCCATGCAATAATTGGAAGCACAGGTCACATGATAGCAAAGTCAGTGGAATGAATGCCATTTAGCAAGATTCACATGGTCGCCTTGAATCATAAGGTTCTATTTACGTTGTGAATGATTTTGAGATATTGAGCTTCAATGTTTTTGCATTCCATAGTAAACAGTATGTGTGTAAGATCTTTTTAAAAAATAAAAAGTCTTAAAATGTAAACAACTTATAAAAAGCATCCCATAATGTAAATGAGATGTAATTTAATAAGAATATGTCAATAACTCAATTTTGACAAAAATGTCAGATAGAACCTTATAATTCTAAGGTGACGATATATTGAAGGGATGTATGTATGGTGTTATTAATACAGTGTTGCAGGAGTCAAGCATCAGGGTGAGATTATTACAGCACAAGCTTTCACTAAACTACGCTGAACTGTGTGCAGAACAGAAAACTGAACTGCAAGCAGATATTTCAGTGATATCAAGCACACTTCATACAAGCTGTCTTTAACTACATTTACTAATTTCAAATCATGACATGATTAAAATAGTCATTGTGTATTTGTATTTAAAGCTATCTGTAAAAGTAACACTTACAGTTTATTCCATTTGACATTTGTTTTCTTTAAGAAAAAACAAAAAAAAACAAAAGCATTTATATAATTTATATCATAATATCATTATTGATATTAGTTCATCATCATCATCAACAAAACAGAACTGCTTGTATTTTACAATAACAAACATAACTTTTGCTACATTTTGGTAAAACCATGGTCTAATATTAACTAATGGGGTCTAACTGGAACGTGTTACTATAATTTTCTTTTCATTTTGTGGGAAATAAAACATGAGAAATCATTTTGATTACTAATCAAAGCTAAAGTCATATTAAAAATACCATATGACTCAGATTTACAGTTCGAGATTACAGTACAGTCTGCTGCCCTCTAGTGGAACATGTCAATGTCAAAACTGACTGATATTCTGACTGCTTAAGAATTTCCTTGTGACACTTTGGAGATGTATTGTAAGCCTTCATTAAGTTGAAAACGTCCAGATTTGCTGTGTGAATGCAATAAGAATTCCTTCCCAACACCAACAGTACATCAGAAAAGTTCACACAGCTGCCAGATAATGTAGAGATTAAGTAAAAGTCTCTAAGTGCTGTCTGAAATTCTCTTCTAAAACATTTTTCTTGTGTGTGGGTTCAACAATTTCACTTTTATGGAAAACAATAGGCTCTTTCTATTGCCTTTAAGGTGAAATAACTGAACATAAACATAATAAATTCTCATTTAAAAAAAACTTCAGTTGGCACAGATGTTTTTGCATATGAAGTCTTTACTTGGCTTTTTTTATTACTGTAAACAATGGTAGAGAAATGCAAACAAACCCAGTGCGGTGAAGCTGTAAATACTGTATAATGCTATCAATATTACATTAAATCTACCTTAGGTGGTAAAACTACAGACTTATGAATGATCACCAATGTTTAATTACATAATGTAAAGAAGAATAAAAACTTTCACAATCTTAGCTGAATCAGCGTACAATGTTTTTATTAACTGCCCAGACTTAGTATATGTAAATAATTGCCAGAAACTGCATGTAAGAATTTTCATGTGTTAATTGCAATGTGGCGACGCAGTGGCGCAGTAGGTAGTGCTGTCGCCTCACAGCAAGAAGGTCACTGGTTCGAGCCTCAGCTGGGTCAGTTGGCATTTCTGTGTGGAGTTTGCATGTTCTCCTTGTGTTCGCATGGGTTTCCTCCGGGTGCTCCGGTTTCCCCCACAAGTTCAAAGACATGCAATACAGGTGAATGTTGTCCGTAGTGTATGAGTGTGAATGAGTGTGTATGGATGTTTCCCAGAGATGGGTTGCAGCTGGAAGGGCATCCGCTGTGTAAAACATGTGCTTGATAAGTTGGCAGTTCATTCCGCTGTGGCAACCCCGGATTAATAAAGGGACTAAGCTAAAAAGAAAATTAATGAATAGTTGCAATGTATGAACATCTTAAAAGAAAACTTAAATAATGATGCCTTTCCAGATATCCTAAATTTTTGTGAAAATATGAACCAATTATAAAATGTTCAAGATAATGATGAAAGATCTATTATAGATGACTAGTGTAGTGTATCAAGCAAAGAAAATGATTTAATTTAATATTTTCAAATGCTTTATAACAGAGTAATTCATGTCAAAAGGATGCCAGTGAATTACAGAGCTTTCTGTATTGCTACGATCAGGTCCTTTCCTTACTGCACTGAATAAAGTGAAACCACTCTGTCTTTTATTCCAAGTGCATTTTTTTGGATTACTTAAAAAAATGGTTTCTGGTTTTAATCCAAATCATTCAATTAAAAAAGATAAACATTCCACACACAAATTTACAAAATGTTTAATTTGTGTGAATGTTATTTTTTCTAAACTGCAATAAAAATTCTTGATTTAGATTAAATAAAATTTTAAAGTTTGAACCAGTTAAATTTTATTTTGGAAAAAAAAAAACATTTTAATGACATTTTGGCTTAAAATATACTTTTTTAGTGGGCTGTCATCTTACTGCTATGTTTTGTTGACTTTTTTATTAAATATTTACATATTCATATGAACGTGGCTCTCAGCAGCAGCATGAATACATCACCAGTATATTGCTGGAAGGCATTTCCAACTTCATTTAACAGCTAATTAAAGAACAATAAAGAACTTTGATAAGAGTATGATGAGCACACACATGTGAGCAGAAGAAGATACAATGCTCAGCATGAGTACATGCCATTTAAAAAAATATATATTTTTATAAATTTTTCAGTGAATATGGGTAATATATATTGGTTGAACAAAACAGATTTATTAAACAGATATTTTTATTAAAATAATATTTTAGTCACATAACATCTTTAGAAATGGAAAGATAATACATTCAAATTCATGCAAAATATACCAAAAATTACAAACTACAACATTTTAACAAGCATATGTTTTATGCAGTGGATGCCCTTCCAGCCATAACCAAGTACTGGAAAACACCCATACACACTCTTACACTACAACCTATTTAGTTTATTCAATTCACCTATACCGCATGTCTTTGGACTGTGGGAGAAACCAGAGCACCATAGAACATGCAAACTCCACACAGAAATGCCAACTGGCCAAGAAGAGTGTAAACGGAGGTCATAGCCAGCTCCAAGTGGGTGGGACTTGAGCTCCAACTGGGCTGTACAAAACTAAAAGCTTTATTTATTTAATGTCTTGTACATAACATGGTCCAATATTGTGCTTTATGAATGTCTCCACCTAACTCTAAACCCAACCTCACAAGAACCTTTTGTGTTTTATTAACATCTACACCTACCCCAACCCTAAAACCAGCCTCACAGTAACCTGATATTATTCATGTCTACCACACCTACACCACCTAAACCCAGTCCACCTGCGACGTAAATCCCTCCCACTTGGAGGGCACCAGGCTGCAGCGATACCTACTTGAATTGGCCCAGCTGGAACCAGCGACCTTCTTGCTGTGAGGTGACAGTGCTAAACACTGAGCCACCATGTCGCCATTTTGAAATTTTGTTTAATGGAAAGCACAACTTTAATTTAACACTAATACACTTTAAAAGATCAATGATAAATGTATATACAAGCAAGTGATAGGAGAGAAACTACACTCACAGCACGTCATGTGAAAAAAACACAATGATCATTTGATAAAGACAAAAATCAATCATCATTTGATAAAGTTCCTCTGCTTTCTAGTCTTTACATAACCTTACAGTTATTTGAAGACTAGACTGAGTCTCTCCAGCAGATCCAGTGGAATCTTTTAGCAGCATTGTCAGCCTGCTCCTCCAATCACCATGAAATATTTTTTATTGTACTCCTGTACAGTATATTGATATTTAGAATTAAAAATTTTACATTTTACAAAACTATGAACAACAGTATACACACAAATATATTTTAAGGGATTTAAATTTTAGCTGTTTAAAATTATTGTCTGAAATGGCTTTTTTTTATTGGTTTCAAGCCGACAATCAAATTTTTATCTTGTTTATGACCTCCCTTGTCTATTTTTTTAGCAAGTGCCACACACCTATTTAAACCTTACAATTAAATGCTAAATAATGTTAATAACTGCAAAAAAGGTAAATTTAAAAACAAAACAACAAAAAACAATTTAAGTTACTTTTGCAAGTAACTTAAATTACAAACCTTTTGTTTTGGTTTTCAGACAAGTACATTTAGAACTTTCCCAGAATTTCAATTCAATGTATGTCCATACTTTGATTTAATTATTCTATACATTTCCAGACCTAAAATTGACTCAAATGAAATCCTATACTTTTTCAAACTGCGTATGAACCCTGCATAGACTGGCATAATGTAAATTCATACAAACCTTCATACAGTCAGTTATTTTGGAAGACAAAAACTGCCTTTATTGAGCACTTTGATCTTTGAAACTCAGTGCAACAGTTGATTAATTCAATTCAATTCAATTCAATTCAAGTGAGTTTTTATAGCGCTTTTACAATGTAAATTGTGTCAAAGCAGCTTAACATAGAAGTTCTAGTAAAGTCCAGTTTTCAGCGTTGAAGTTGAGTTTAGTTTAGTTCAGTGTGGTTTAAATTTCATTGTTGAATCAAACACTGAAGAGCAAATCCATCTATGCGCAGCACCACAAGTCCCAATCCAAGCAACCCAGTGATAATAGTGGCGAGAAAAAAAACTTCAACAACTCAACTAAAGAAGTGAAGGGAAAAAACCTTGAGAGAAACCAGGCTCTATTGGGCACGACCATTTCTCCTCTGGCCAAACTTCCTGTGTGGATCTGCAGTCTAGGCGCCTGAGACTAGAGAACACGGATGTCCATCGTGGAGAACTGCAGAGTAGGTCATCCTTGCCCATAGGATTACACACTACATTGTTACTGTGTGTATATAGCACCATAGGGGCACTACAAACTAAAACCTAAAATAAACGACTGATTGGTTGAGTGGTTCACATGTCTGTCAAATGCTCTCTTGTTGTCAAAGCTGAGCTGATAGCTGACACTCCATGCAAAATCCATATAAATAAAATCGTGACAAGCATTTTATTATTCAACAAGATCTGCTGCTGATTAGAATTACTTCACGATCGGTAGTAATTGAAAATAAAATCCTGTTGCCTATTGTAAGGTCGATGGCAGGCTTCGTCATGCCTGGTAATCCTAACAGTCGTTAGTGTGCCGTAATCAGAGCTAATCATGCAATAATGATGCCTGCCCAGAACAGAGGGGATTTCTATCAATTAGGCGACCCACCAGGGTCCCTGCTGCATCCTGAAGGGCCACGCTAATGCAGACTCATTAGCTGATTGTCACAGTAGAGAGATTCACAAATTCACACTCATTGCACTGGGATCTGTCCATATCACTGTGTTTCACCAACTGGACTGAATCAACATAGTGTAACACAGGGGTAAACATGCTTAGAAAAGGAGTAAAATGTATGATCCTGCTCTGATTTTATCCAAAATTAAAATATGCGCAAACAATATATGTGCATTGGGACAGAACCCTTACAGAAAATATGGTAATGCTTAAGTTGCATTTATTTGAGTCTTTAAAAGCATTACATAAAAAACAAATAAGACATTTATACTGTTTAATTTATTATTAATGTGACAGACACATTAATCACTTGTACTTACTATAAAATTTTACAAGTTCACACTTACAGATATTTTACTGAATAGAATATGCATATTTGGCGTGCTGTCCAGGGAGAGGGCTCTGAGCTTGGAAAGACACCCTAACTCATGTTATGGATAGAAAGAGATAGAGTCCAAGCGCATTGTCTATCCCGGCTCCAGATCGCACCCCCCTCAGATTTAAGTAGGTATCGGGTTTAACAGTGTGGAGTTGGGGTGGTGGAGGGAAGCTGAGATTAAGAGAAAACGAAGGTATGACATGTTTGATTATTTATAGGGGTTTGGTCTTTAGCTGATTGGATAATAGAACGATTGTCTGTGATGAATTACAGTAGCCTCATCAATCGTGCTCCTCTGAAATTTGTTTATGAAACATCACTTGATTAAAAATACGATAAAATTTATAATATGACGATTTTTTTCTATCTGGATTTATTTTTTGAGAATGTTATTTATAAAGATGAATTTCCAGCATCCATTACTCCAGGGTCCTCAGAGGTCATGTGATCTTTCTGAAAGCATTAAAATATGCTCATTTGCTGCTCAAGAAACATTTTAGTAACAATTTAGTTTGTAAAAAATCACACTATTACCTAGTGACTTATTACCTGCCTATTATTAAGATATTAACTGATAAGCCCCTGATCTCACGAGGAAACGTAAGTATTTTACGTTTTGTCCGTTGAGTGGCTAATTCGTACGAATTCATATGAGTTCAATCGTACGAAAATGTACGATTTTAAAAAGGAGGCGTGGCACCCAACCTCACCCCTAACCCCAATCGTCATTGGGTGATGAGCAAATCATACTAATTTGTACAAATATGATTGAATTCATACGAATTAGCCACTAAATCAAAAAGTTACGAATTGCCGTGAGATTGCGTTGGATAAGCACTTATAAAGTATGATGTTATTGTACATCCCTAATCCGAGCCAATACCTAAACCCAACTTCTACCTTACTAACTATTAATAAGTAGCTAATTAGTAGTTTATTGAGTGAATAGTCTTAGTTAATGGTTTGTTAATAATGTGAGTTGTGTATTAAAATAAAGCGTGACCAAAATTTATTGTTATTATTTGTGCAGAAAATTGTTGTGCTGCTTTATTTTCTTTATATTACTTAATTATTTTGTTTTATTTTTCATATAAAGTACAATTAATAAAAAAAATTCTATATAGAGTATTTGATTAATTGTTTATATTTTAAAGTGTCCTTGTTACAGTGAAACTATTAATTTAACTACTAATTTTAACATTAATTTATAACATGTACTTACATGGTTATGGTTAGAGTGTGGGTTAGGATTAGCTGCACACAATTATGCATAACTAATGGTAATTACCATAGTAAGTACAAAGAAACATGTGTAAAAAGCACATCTTAAAAGAAAGTGCTAATAAAGTGATAACGTGCTATAAAGTGGATAAGTGAAATTAGAGGACTTGTCTATAATTAATGGAGAAATGTGTAAGATTCAAGAAACTGGAACAAAAGTGTTGACTTGTTTTCATTGTGCGATTAAAAAAAAATATTGTTTGGGATTTCCTATTCCTCTATCTTGAGATTTATTGTTCTTAAACTGCTGCAAAGAAACACACACAAGTGCCAAATAAGCAGCGAAAGCACACAAAGAGACATCCAGCGTTGCCATCTCCAGCATGTGCAATCCCTCACGCAGCTCAGGCCTGTGCGATAGCTCTTTCGTGAATCACTGATCCCGTGTGTTCCAGTGGCCCGGCACCGCTGGTCCCCCTGCCAGTAGATACAGGCTATTTAAATGCTCCATTGGAGAGAGATTAAAGTTTATGCAAGGTCACTGGGGATGTGATAATTATAATCACAGGTTTTTGGCTCTGCAATGACAGCCATTTGTTATTTTCACTTGAGTAATTCCCGCAGCCCAAGGATGTTGACAAGCGTGCACTGATTTAGTGGCCTGCAGTCCCCTCTTCCCTCCGGAGCCCCCCTATACACGCCACCCACCCCTCCGAAAGCAGCCCGAGCTCAACCAGACCAAAGCCAGAGACTGACACTCCCTGTGGGACAGAGGCAGCGTTCAGCGCCCCTGCCCCACGCTGGAACAGTACAGTGGTACAATTGTTTCACTGGAGACTAGGGTTGGAAGAGACCTTTTGAAGAGTACGATGTATGGACATATACATTTTTTTTTGTTCAGTTTGTTGGCAATAGAAGCACAAGCAGCACCAATACTTGCACTTGTTTTACAAGATTCATTCTAAATTAACTCTTTTCAACGTAAAATAAGATATTGGTGTTTGTTGAGCCAATAATCACTATTTTAATATTTTTGAACAGACCCCTATCTAAATATCACCAATCTTAAATTTTGGTGTGTGCATCAAATCAAGGGTTTAAGCAATTAAAATATAATGTTCTAAAAAAAACATTTTTATTGACTTTTTTAAAGCCAAGTCACATTTATTTATTTATTTATTTATTTATTTATTTATTTATTTATTTATTTATTTATTTAT
>CAIGQZ010001256.1:1128361-1143768 GCA_903798205.1 Danio tinwini | reverse complement strand
ATACAATCTAGGGCTGTGTGTTGGCAAGGGCCTCACGATATGATACAAATCACGATACATGGGTCACGATACAATATATCACGATATAATGCGATACAATAAATATTGTGATATATTGCAATAGTTTGTATTAGTATGTGTCACATTATATTGACAACTTGATAAAAGTCGGCAGACAAATTAAAATTCCAATTCCAATGTATTTTTCATCCATTCCAATTCATTAGAACTGCACAGTGTGATTGAACAGAAAACTATATATATATTACAAAGCTTACAAATTTTTTGTCTAATTCGGTACTCCCTGGTATAGCGTTAAAACCAAAGTGCAGCCACACGTCAGCTGTAAAAGCTGCAGGCACCTTTATATTTTCCGCCATGCTCACTCTTGCTTACTTTTGATACCGTACTCCTTGACGTTTTGTTGATCGCGGGTAAGCAACATCTACTGGAGCGGAGGAGGAGGTCTTTTGGCACAACTTGAATCGATACTTGAGGTTGGACTATCGAAACACTATCGCAAAAGAAATTATTGCGATAGTTAGATGTATCGATATTTTTGCACAGCCCTAATACACTCCCATTCACACAAATACACTACGGACAATTTTCCTTACCCAATTCACTTATAGCACATGTCTTTGGACTGTGGGGGGAAACCGGAGGGCCTGGAGAAAACCCACGTGTACACAGGGAGAACATGCAAACTCCAGACAGAAATGCCAGCTGACCCACCCGAGGCTCGAACCAGCAACCTTCTTTCTGTGAGGCAATAGTGCGACCCACTGAGCCACCACGCCACACCTAATTTAAATTCATTTATCTTAAATTACATATTGACATACAGTTGCAATCAGAATTATTCAACCCCCTGATTTTTTAGCCCCCCCTGTTTATTTTTTTCCCAATTTCGATTTTTTCAACACATTTCTTAACATAATAGTTTTAATAACTTATCTCTAATAACTGATTTATTTTATCTTTGACATGATGACAGTAAATGATATTTGACTAGATATTTTTCAAGACACTTCTATACAGCTTAAAGTGACATTTAAAGGCTTAACTAGGTTAATAAGGTTAACTAGGCAGGTTAGGGTAATTAGGCAAGTTATTGTATAATGATGTTTGTTCTGTAGACTATTGAAAAAATAAATAGCTTAAAGGGGTTAATAATTTTGTATATACATATTTATTTATTTTTATATTTCATTATTTTATTGCTTCAGTGGTCTGACCTTGCTTCATCCATTTTCAGGCTTACTTGGCTTCACAAGTTTTGAAAATTTTAGCTCATCCTTAAACATTATTATTCCACACTTGGTCATGCGGTCAACAAACTGTGCCTTTGTTTGCAGTGAATACTCATTATTAGTATCAAAAAATTCCATTATTTGTGTCCTTAAAACTAATACGCCTACAGCATCCTTACCAACTAGCACATGTGAAACAGTCAGGCCGGACAAAAAAAGTACACCCCACTGACAAAATAATGCCCTGTTTCAAGGTCTACAACTTACTCTCAGTCTAACTGCAGAGTCACTAAAGAAAATTTCCCAGTCAACAAATGGAGGACAACCTATTTGCCATCCAGCAAAAAGAAAAAGCATGAGAGAGTGAAAGAAAAAAAAAGAAGAAAAAAAAAACACTCATTAAGCATTCCGCTCCAACGGCCTTAATCCCAATTGGATTTGTGAGAAATCTGAAGGCAATGCAATTGTGCAATTTGCACACAAAGTGGTCTGAATTGATCTAAAATAAACCCTCAACTTTAAATGTGCAAAAAAGACTAGCAGATAATTACATCATTTAGGAAATTGATCGGCCAGGAGTCAATGCACGAGCTTTCGGAAACTGAAGATAAATGGCAACAGTGGCCGTTTTAAGGGAGCCATTGACGTTGACGATGACCAAAAAGAGATTAAATATTTCAAACGGCACAAGAAAGGTGAGGACAAAAATCAAAGAGCTTCAGGGGGACAATGGAAGACAGAATTAGGGCCAACAAAAGATTTCATTAAGCCAAACAAGGCTTAACTACAAAATCAATATGTCATAATTAAAGCTAGGGCCATGCCTTTAGAGCAAAGAAAAAGAAGACTTAAAAGGGACTTATTTGGCCTAAATGATGGTCAGGGTTATTAAGATCAGACGATAAAAGTATTTCCTGCACAAAAGACACTACTTAATACATACTATATATTTTCTTTCTAGCTCCTTTGAGGCTGGGCCTTTCTTTCAGAGTATCTCAAAGAAATTGCAGCAGATATATCAGCAAGAGCCAACCAAGCAAAGGATTAAAACAAGCCCCTCATACTTGAGACAATATAGAAAGCCGACGATTTTAATTAGCTGTTAATAAGCAATATGTTCTGTTATGAGAGTGCAAAACCAAATGTTTTCTGATATAAATATGTAAAAAGTCATGTCATGACGCACAACACTTCACTTTTTTGGAAAAAAGGCTTATTTTACAACTCCCGTAGAGTTAAACATTTGAGTTTTACCATAATTGAATCCATTTAGTTGATTTCTAGGCATTATTGAATCGGATTAGACCATTAGCATCAAGTTCAGCTTGATAATTCTGTAGTTACATAGTGTTCCTTTAAAGTCTCTATACTATCTCTATGATCTGTTAAAAGTTTGGGGACATTAAAGACATAAAGCACAAGATAATAATGATAAATGGTTGTTGGATGGCAAATCATTCAATTAGAATGGTTTCTGAAGGATTATATGAAAACAAACACTAAAGTAATGGCTGACAAAATTGCTTTATCATCACTGGAATAAATTACATTTTATAATACACTCACTAAAATTAGGTAAACTTTAGTAGTACCGGGTTGGACGCCCTTTTGCCTTCTGAACTGCCTTAATTCTTTGTGGCATAGATTCAACAAGGTACTGGAAATATTCCTCAGAGGTTTTTGTTCATATTGATATAATAGCATCAGTTGCTGCAGATTTGTCGGCTGCACATCCATGATGCAAATCTCTCATTCCACCACATCCCAAAGGTGCTCTATTGGATTGGAATCTGGTTTCTGTGGAGGCCATTTAAGTACAGTGAACTCATTGTCGTGTTCAGGAAACCAGTCTGAGATCATTCACGCTTTATGACATAGCACGTTTTCCTGCAGGAATTAACCATCTGAAGATACTCAGGTAGGCTATGGCGTTGACACAATGCTCAATTGGTACTAATGGTCCCAAAGCATGCTAAGAAAACATCTCTCATACAATTAAACCACCACCACGAGCCTGAACCTTTGATACAAGGCAGGATGGATCCATGCTTTCATGTTGTTGATGCCAAATTCTGACCCTATCATCCGAATGTCGCAGCAGAGTTCGAGACTCATCAGACCAGGCAACGTTTTTCCAATCTTCCAGTGTGGTCTTCTGTTGCTGTAGCCCATCTGCCACAAGGTTCAACTAGTTATGCATTCAGAGATGCTCTTTTGCATACCATGGTTGTAATGAGTGATTATTTGAGTTACTGGTGCCTTTCTATCAGCTCAAACCAGTCTGGCCATTCTTCTCTGACCTCTGGCATCAACTAGGCATTTGTGCCCAAAGAATTGCCACTCACTGGATAGTTACTCTTTTTTGGACTATTCTCTGTAAACCCAACATATACAGTAGTTGTGCATGATTCCAGATCAGCAGTTTCTAAAATACTCAGACCAGCCCGTCTGGCACCACCTTCTCTCATTCTGATGCTTGGTTTGAACTGCAGCAGATCATCTTGACCATGTCTACATGCCTAAATGCATTGAGTTGCTGCCATGTGATTGGCTGATTATTAATTTGCGTTAACGAGCATTTGGACAGGTCTACCTAATAAAGTGGCCGGTGAGTGCAATTCAAATAGAAAACAGCTACTTATAAGTACGCCCACACGGAATCTGCGCACGCAGAAATTCACAAATTTTAGCCCATCATGTCTGTAGACTTATTGATGTAGTCTGTTTTTAATATTATTGACTAATATACAAATGCAATATTAGTTGCAGATGTACGATTTATTTACAATACAGTTTGTCAAGTAATATTGTGTGTCTTTTAGTAGATATATTTACTAAGACTTTCTTTGCTTACTAAACAAAAATATCTAATTAGATTCGCATTGTAAAGCTTAAATAAGAGTAAAGTAAGTTTTTAGTTAATAGACTCCCAAAATATGTTTGTGTAAATCTGCAACTTATTTTTTTTATAAAATTCAGTGCAGAAAAAGCAATTAATGTTTGCAGATTCTGTCTGACCTTACTTATAAGTGTAATACTCTATTAACATTTTACTGTAAATAATTACAGCTGTCACTCTCAATAAAATAAAGACTCCAACAAGGGGTTCAAAGTCATACTGTAGAAAAGCTATTTTGGGTTTTGTTTTAATCTTTTTTTACACTCTAAATAATTTCTTATGCAGATTTTAAAGGTTCGGCACACATTCTATAGTCTCTACATGATTTTTACCTATTTTTCATACAGTATGTCAGGCAAAATCACATAAAAATAAAAGCTCACCTCTGCTCAACAAGCCACATGCTTCATAAAATCATTTATGCCAGTGACTCTCTGGCTGTTTGACTGATAACAGCGGGATAAATTACACACTTAAATTTCAAACTAAAGTTAGGAGGTTGTTCAATTCACTACCTCTAAACATGAGCAAAAGTAATAGCGAAGCTTGCCTTAGCGATAACTAAACACTCATATCAGCATCTCAGATAGTTTGGATTCAATTTCAATTGCATTCTGGGTAACATCCACAGCGCTCAAGGCAGGGCTGAGCAAAACACTATCACTTTAAGCAGCTTTCAAAGAAATCCACACGTTCTGTCACTCTGAAGTCATTAGCCGCAAATGGCATTTCACAAGCACAGCCCTGATCAGTCTCCGTGATGACTGCTTTTTAGGGCTCATCTGTGTAGAAAAAGGTCATAATTTGAGTGGATCCATTCGAGGTGCACTGCGCTGCACTCAAAGGGGGGGTTAATACATTACACTTGAATGGGAGTACAGAATACCTGCGCACACATCTGACAAATGAACATTTGTTCTGCTTCATCTGAATTTTATGAATACGGCTCTACGATCCATCAGAAAACCTTTGTTAGTCTCTTCCCAGTTCTCATCTTTTGGTCTGTTCATTAATCTATATTTGTGGGAGTATAGCAGGTTGTACAGTTTCCCCTGGAATGACCCGTTTCGCTCCGTTATTAAATGTGTTTCTCATAGGGATGTGCAGAGGAGATACAGCCAGAGTGTATAGATATTTCAGATGGCTTTAATGTTTGACAAGGTTGTCATTCGGGTCGCTGTAAGGTCACGCGAAAAGCCCTTAGGCTACGAGAATGGTCAATACGTTAGTCTGTCTATACAATCAGTCTTTTATCTTTCCATTTTCATTAATTAGCTGTTATCAATTAATAGACTTGTAAATCTGAAAAACCTTTAACAAAAAAATCAATTTTTAGAGTTTGACCCAAAGCTATTGTGTCTGTTTCTTTGTTTTCAGAAAGTGTCTCTATAAAAATCAATACAATTATTAGAGGAACTAAGGCTGAAGGATTTCACACTTCATAATTTTATATTATAGGATATTTTTGGTGGGTTCAGCTTGAAGATGGGTAATCTGAAAGTAATAAAATAAGTGGGACAAATTTCAGTTGTGATTAGTTTTGTTTAAAAAATGTATATCAGTTTCTACCCATTATAGTGTATGATGAATATAAGGTCACACTTTGCTTTAAGGTACTATTCTTGCTATTACCAAACTATTAACTATGACTTTTAGCCAGGGATGGGCAAAAATACATTGAAATGTTTTTTTAAAATAAAGTACCAAATACCTGTATCAAAATAAACAAAATACAGCAGCCACAAATGTATCGTAATAACGTACTGTATTTTGTATTTTGAAAACACTACAAAATACTTTTCCAAAGGGGTATGACATTTTTTACCCAAACCTTCCATCAATAGGCATTTGATCAATCCTTTCACCATTAAACTGACTCTCTTTCATTTTAGCATAAATTTTGTACAGATTTCATACAGAAACTGTCTTGAAGATGGTCTCTTTAATCACTGTAAAAAACATATAATGCAGATAATGAGTAGGAATATAGTACAATATCTCTTCATTGTGTTTCCATCCATGGCCAGTGAAACTGCAACAATCTGTTAACAGTCTTATATTTTAAAAGGGTGATATATGAAGATTTTTTTGTTGTTGTTGTCGTTGTTTAATAAATGTAGTTTTTAATGTAAATACATGATTTCTAAAAAAACCACTAAAGGCTACTAAACTAAAACCGCTACTAAAACCTGCTACAGTTTTAGTAATTTCCTTAATTCATGTTTTTTTGCATTTGTACTCTTCAATGCTCAACATAAAACATGATATCTCTAAAAAAAAATGAGTTATCTGTTAAACGTCAAATAAACGCTTCATATACATTCTGCTGCTGACATGTAAGGGGAGTCTGAAGTTTTTGACCATAAGACTATTTGTACAGTTCACTCATTCTCCCAGGATTTTTTCAGGTCCTCTTTAACTGGAAGAGTCCTAGTTTGCCCCCGTTAGTTAACAACAGTACACAGTCTTTAGGTGTTTTATATTTCTAAAAGTCCTCTGCATTTCCACCTGCAGCACTGAGACTGAGAATGGTTATGTGCTGAAGGCTCCTCATCAACTGATACTCAAACTAAAGTGTTGCTGAATAGAATGTTTATTTTTAGTAATTAGATAATATAAAAATGCTATAAATTCACCATATAAACAAACACAAATATGGATGAGGGGCAAGAAATATAAAAATCTTACAGAAAAAAATGCTTTGTAGATTTTTTTATTATTTAAAAGCATTTAAAAAAGGTTTTTATATCTTATTTCCAATATAAAATAGTTAAGAAAAACTGACCCTGTGAAACTGAAACGTTCATGAGCAACAGCACATTATCTCTAAACTATATTCCTAGAGCAAATTCATTTACGTTTTTATAAAAATAATAAAACATAAAAATCAATCATTGCTTCAAAAACCCACTGAAACGTTAATACTGTTGACATTATGTTTCGTTCTCTATCATTAATTTATAATTAAGTACATTTTCAAGACTGAATATTTCCCGTAGGTGTATCTCTTATGAACATGCAACAACTTAGGATTCAATTATGGAATTATACATGTATTCGATGTAAATTGGTGAATTAATCTGTAGTGGTTCAGGAAAAAGGGCTTTCATTAGCGCTGTGGCTGATGGCAGCTGAGAGGACGTATGAGGGGGTATATCTGCCCATAAATAACAAACCAGCCCACTCTACTGATAAGAGGAGCTGGTCGCCGGCTGCGTGATGATAGTGGACCTCCACTGCATCTATCTAATTTTCAGGGGTCAGCTTTCCCTTGCTGCCCACACGCCGCAGAAATACAGAAATTAATAGCACTCCTACCACCCTGTCATTACGGCCACTGATCTCCACTCGGTCCTTAAGACGCATGACTGAATATTGTGCTTTTTAAAAATGATTGCTGAAAGAAATCCACAGTGATTCTTGTATGCAAATGAAAAGAAAATATTGTTAGATGTGGAAAATGGAGTTTCCCTCTTGTTTTTGTAAGAATGGTTATATTTTTAAATTAAGTGCCTTCTAGCTGATGTAAAAAAATAATGTGTTGAGTGTGAATTATAAAGTAGGTTAATTTAATTTAAAATTTGCCAAATTTACACATTTGGCAGACACTTTGGAGCATGACTTTTGGTCTATTCAAGTTACTCATTCAATATGATTGTTGCAACTCAAAAAAAATATGTTTACTGTGTGTTCAAACTACTTAAAGTTAATGTCAGAATTATTAGCCCCCCTTTGAATTTTTTTTCGATTTTTAGTTTATTTCCCAAATTATGTTTAACAGAGTAAAGAAATTTTCACAGTATGTCTGATAATATTTTGTCTTCTGGAGAAAGTCTTATTATAAACAACACAATTCTTGAGCTTTTTTGGGGGGGACAACTTGTTTCATGTTCAATCCACTTAATTGTGTAAAAACTAATCAGTTAACTTAATTTTCCCATGCAGTCCAAACTCAAGTTGAACATTTTTACAGTACTCTTCCGACCAAGCTTCAATGATATAGAATTTTTACGTTGATAAAAAAAGCACAATGCAATAAGTCATGGGTTATTTATTTACTTTTTATTTTTGGAAACGTTGCTAAGGGGTTTTTATTTTATTTCTAAAAATAAAATGGAATATTTTTCAAATATCAAAAGCTCATGTACAGTAATAATTCAGTCTATATATTATACAGTTTTTAATTCTCAGTTTGGAGTTCTATCTAGTATTACAGCAAAGTGTTAGTTAAGTCAACCAAATTAATTAATTTAATAATTTTGACATGCCTGACTATTGTACACTTTGGAATTAAAAGAAATTCTCCGTTATAACGATTTCCATCCTGGATCCAAAGTTGATATTTTATAAAACTACTAATTTGTGAAAGTAAAGATTTCAGATGCAAACACCTCTAAAGGCAATCTGATATTTTCTACTAAAATTAGATTTTTTTCTTAGGTTCCTGTGTGTAGGTTCAGTAATTTAACTTATATGGCAGAAATGCTAATCATAAACATAGCAGGCTGAGAAAAAGTTTTATTTTAGAAGAAAGTTTCAGATGGCACTTAAAGGATTAGCATCTGAACTTTTCAAGTGTTACTATCTAGCAAACAAACAAAATAATATATAGGGAATTATAGGGAATATTGGGACAAATGAAGCTCTCAACAGAATCACGTTTCTTCCTACAGGAGTATGACATATGGACTTAAATTGATAAAGAGGATGCAGTACAATCTATATCTTACATCCAATGCATTTAAAAAATTGGTTAACACTTTAGTTTGTCACAATTCCTACTATTAACTACTGTCTTGTTACCTGCCTATTATTAAGATATTAACTGTTTCAGTATTTATAAAGTACAGTATGACCTCATTCTACATTCCTAATAACTTGTAAGTATTAAGCTGTTATAATTAGAAGTTTATTGAGCTAATAGCCTCAGCTAATGCCTTGTTAATAGCATGAATTGTACGTAAAAATAGAGTGTTACCAAAATTTGTCACACTTAACATCAGCATTACATAGATTAGTTAATGTATTTACTGACATGCTCAAAGAATGAACAATAACTGGTCAGCATTTATTGGAAGTGAATGTTTATTTACATTATATTGCAGTGAGTTAACAAGAGACGACACAGAGGGCAGTAGGTAGTGCTGTCGCCTCACAGCAAGGTCGCTGGTTCGAGCCTCGGCTGGGTCAGTTGGCGTTTCTATGTGGAGTTTGCATGTTCTCCCTGCATTCGTGTGGGTTTCCTCCAGGTGCTCCGGTTTTCCCCACAGTCCAAAGACATGCGATACAGGTGAATTGGGTAGGCTAAATTGTCCGCAGTGTATGAGTGTAAATGAGTGTGTGTGGATGCTTCCCAGAGATGGGTTGCGGCTGGAAAGGCATCCGGTGCGTAAAATTGTGCTGGATAAGTTGGCGGTTTATCCCGCTGTGGTGACCCCAGATTAATAAAGGGACTAAGACAAAAAGAAATTGAATGAAAAGAAAGAAATGAGTAAACAAGAACTAACAATAGTTGTATTTTCATTAACTAATGTTAACAAAAAAAAATGACTATGATAAATGTTTTTTTTTTTTTATCGTAGTAAATACATTATCTAACACTAACTAATAGAACCTTATTGCAAAGTGTTGCCAAAATATGTTTGTACATGCTCATGGTGAAACTGTGAACTGACTTACGGAACCTGCATAATTATAACTGAGAACAAAATAACAGAGCAAAAATAGCAAAGCCATCCGTATACACCATGCTGATTATTTACAGCATTAATCTGACACTACTTTGATGGTAAACTTTTTAATTAAACAAAACTTATATGATATCACTAATGACAGTTATAAAGGTTTTAGCAGAGATATGACTGGTTAGTTTCTCTATTATGCTATGGCAGTGATTTGTTGTTTGTGAAACTTACCCCTAATTTCTAAATTTTGGTTGATTATTGAAAACCAGTATATCAGTATATCTGATTTCTTTTATCCTTGCTATGATGACAGTACATAATATTTTACTAGATATTTTTCAAGATACTAGTTTTCAGCTTAAAGTGACATTTAAAGGCTTAAATTTAATAGTTTTAATAGTTTATTAATAGTAATTTAATAGTTAATTCAGCAAGTTAGGGTAATTAGGCACCTCAAAATGGTTTTAAAAACATTAAAAACTACTTTTATTTTAGCCGATATAAACAAGACTTTCACCAGAAGAAAAAAATATTATAAGACATACTGTGAAAAAATCCTTTTTTCTTAATTTCTGTTTAATGGAACCGAGATTTTTTCAACACATTTCTAAACACAATATAGTTTTAATAACTCATTTCTAATAACTGATTTACTTTATCTTTGCCATGATGACAGTAAATAATATTTGACTAGATATTTTTCAAGACACTTCTATACAGCTTAAAGAGACATGTAAAGGCCTAACTAGGTTAATTAGGTTAACTAGGCAGGTTAGGGTAATTAGGCAAGTTATTGTATAATGATGGTTTGTTCTGTAAACTATCGAAAAAAACATATAGCTTAAAGGGGCTAATAATTTTGACCTTAAAATGGCTTTTAAAAAATTAAAAACTGCTTTTATTCTAGCTAAAATAAAACAAATAAGACTTTCTCCAGAATAAAAAAATATTATCAGACATTTTATTGCTTTGTTAAACATCATTTGGGAAATATTTGAAAAAGAAAAACAAAATTCAAAGGGGGGCTAATAATTCTAAATTCCTAATTTTAACTGTATGTGTGTGTGTGTGTGTGTGTGTGTGTGTGTGTGTGTGTGTGTGTGTGTGTGTGTGTGTGTGTGTGTGTGTGTGTGTGTGTGTGTGTGTATATATAATGAAAAGTAACTAGTAACTATTTACTTGAATAATTTTTTCATACTGTTTTACTCTTACTCGAGTAACTTTTAAGATTGTTACTTTTATTTTAACTTGAGTAAAAATGTCCGCAAGTACTTGTACTTTTACTTGAGTATAGATTTTGGATACTCAACCCACCTCTGATTTCTAGTAATTAAATAATAATAAAATGCTATATATTCACCATAGATATGAACACAAATATGAATGAGTGGCAAGAAATGTAATTTGTGACTTACGAAACCTGCATAATTATAACTGAGAACAAAATAACTGAGAGCAAAAATAGCAAAGCCATCCGTATGCACCATGCTGATTATTTACAGCAATAATCTGACACTACTTTGATGGTAAACTTTTTAATTAATAGAAAACATCACTCCACCACTTACATGACATCACTAATGACAGTTTTAAAGGTTTTAGCAGAGCTATGGCTGGTTAGTTGCTCTATTATGTTATGGTAGATAAGCAGTGATTTGTTGTTTGTGAAACTTACCCCTAATCTATAGATTTTGGTTGATTATTGAAAACCTACAGTATATCAGTCAAACTTACATAAATAAAAAAAGTTTTTAAACGTGCCTGAATACGTTTATGAATATTTACAAATTTATTAGCTCTCATATTTCAAATATTTCCATAGACAGTTTCAAATTATTTCTTGTTTAATACACACCATGTACCATATTTTCCAATATAATCTCAAGACAATAAGTAACTTTTTAATTTAGTGGCTATATTTGTATAATCGCATTTGTACATTTTATTCAGTTTTGCTCAACTCCAATGGCAAGTCTTCTTTTAAAAATTCTACATTTTCATACAAATGAAATAGTATAAACTTGAACAAATTAGCTACTTTTCAGACCATACATAAATAAGTTACATTTTCTTGTGAGGTTGGGTTGATATTTTCAACTTTTTCAATTATTTATAGACTAGATAGTGTGAAATATTCAAACCTCCTTTGACTGGAAAGCAAATGGGACAACTGACTGCAATTAAAGCTGACATACATGCTTTGTAAAGGACAGATACAGTTTTTCTCACCACTTAACACAGCATCATATGCCACATTCAGAGCCATTGCATCAGCTGAGAATCGCCAATCCAATTCAATCGGTGCCTTAAAGGCCTCGTGATTAATTGGTTCTGGTCATAGGGGGGCCCTTTCTTCAAAAGACAAATATAATAGGAAATACTGTGAAACATTGTTTTGCTCTGTTAAGGCTAGGACACACCAAGCTGACAGTCATTGGGCATCCCATTGGGCAGTGTCAGGCTGTCGGTTAGTATCAGTCCAGCTGGTTGGTTTCACACGTTGAAAAACTAAAGTGACATAACCAAGTAAATGACTCAAATCAAAAGAGTTCACAAAAATGCCATCTGTATTTTGCTACATTTCTCAAGTATTTGTCAATTATATAGATTAATTGCACAAGCAATTCCCTCTGTGGTGAGTAGCAACTACTATGATAATTGTACAAGATGCTGCTTTGTCTGCGTGCATTCTGGTTTTCTTGTGGAATGAGAAAATTGACCACCGCCCCCAGTAGGTCCAGAAAGACACATTCTCTAAAGCAGGCGCAGAACATGCACTCTTGCACTGCACTGTTTCAGTTGGCTGCCATCTGTTTGGTGTGTTCATTTGCAGCTTTTTGGTCCAGACGCGAGACGACGCAAGCAGACAACACAGTAGGTTTTTGTCGGCTTGATGTGTCTCGGCTCTTAAACATCACTTGGGAAATATTTTTAAATAATTCAAATTTCACCTAAGGGGTAATAATTTTGTCTTCAAATGTATATTTTCCCCTGATGATACATGAAGGTCACAAACAAAGATAATTGTTTGACTTTTATTCATTTTTTGGTTCAAATGACAGATATTATATTGATTACCACATTGTTAGTCGACAAAGTGTATTTTACAAGAGTATATTTGTTAAGTTACACTAAAAGTGCCACATTTGTTAAAAGTGGCATTGCTAAATGAAAGCAAAAGTTTTGTTTATTTTTATGTCTGTTTGCACATTCTGTCGTAAAACGTTCAGCTTAGCCATCCTGCCAAAAAGCTTTGATTTACTGGCCTTTTCTGAGTGAGCAAGCGAGAGAAGCTAATGTCATTATCTCACACCAAGATGGAGCTGGGATTAGCAGCCAATGTAAATGAGATATGAGAAGGGTCCAGCATTAGCAGCAGCCTTTCTTCAGCGGAATAGCTTCAGCAAATAGAGGGAGATAAGGAAATCCCTGTAATTACATGGAGACACATTGGTCAATTCAGCGCTGTAAGTACCTGAGCTCTGTAGCCTCTAAGTGGGAGGGGAAAGGCCGAGCGGGAAGTGTTATCCTTGGCAATATTAAGTGATTCTGCAGGATCAATAGAAGTACACCGAGCCAAATGTAAAGATGAGCACTGGCCGCGCTGCCTCTTTGTGCCCTGCTATCGCTCCATCATTTTTTGGTAATATCATTTCTGAATTAAATTTTATGGCTCATTACTTTCCAGTGTGGACTGTCTATAATGGAATCTCAAATAGGCGAGCGAAGTCTTTGTGCCTAGGGTCGTCGTTGTTAAGATGTTATTTATTTCTAATTGTTGGAATATAAAACGGTAGCTTATCATTTTGGCTATTTACATGCCAAAAGTCAATCCCCACTTGGTCCAAACATCGCTTGCAAACACTCGAGATTGAATAGGACTCACGCTTCAGTGATCCACAGCAAAAGGTTCGACCTTGATATTGCGGCCTCTGTATTGTGAACGTCATCACTACATGACTCTTTTCACATCTGCGCCAAAGAGAAGCATCGTTTTTGGTCAAACCGTGCGAAACGCTTTTGGTTGAGCAATACAGATAAAGGCTCCCAGTTTTTGTGGCATAGTAAATAATGGCTGTTGTAGCGGCTGAGCACCAAACAGGCCAAACTAAATCAGTTGTTACAGTGTAAAATGGCTTTAGCTTTACAGTTCCCTTGCACAGTGATTTTGGCTTTAGACGAGTCGCTCTGCAGCAGCATCACTTACTGGATCACGCTGGTCAGTCATCCAGAAAGAGCACTGAGTCCCAAAGTTGCTTTCTCTCTTCAGAGATGACTTTGTGAACAAGAGAGCTGAGTGAATCCCTTAAGATTCATTTTCTCCCAAGTCCGTCTCATGGAGTTAAAATTGAACCTATTCTGCGGGCAAGATAACCTTTTCTAGATCCAGCCCGGCTCAACTGAGTGAAATGAATGGTTGTAAAGGAACTCTATTAGGATGACAATTCATGTTTTAGGTCTGCAGCACAGGGTTTTCGAATTAAGGTGAGCGTAGAGACGATATGAAAAAAAAAATCCAAAATGACGTAATATACTGTATATCTGAAGACACAAGAGCAAAGATTAAAAATTACTTTAGCATAATTTAAAAATATTAATATGAACTTTTAATCTTTTTTTAGAACAATATATTGTATTTAAGCATTTCATAAAATAGTTTAATAATTACTAATACATTATTACATTAAATTGATTACTATTTAATTTACACTTTCAGTACATTTATGTTCTGAGTAATATTTATTACCTACATTTATATACTTTGAGGTAAGGGTTGAGATGAGGGTTAGGGTTAATTGCATGAGGTTATGCATAATGTATTAGTATTTCAAGAATAAGTACATGAAATATGTTTAACAAGGACACTGAAATAAAGTGTTACCACATAATACTAATATTAAGCTAATATAACTTAATGGACCTAAATGGTCATGTTTCTATTAATTAACATTAATAGCAGTAAGTAATAAGAATTTTTTGCAAGAAATAAAAACTTTTATTCAGGAAATATGCAAGCTCTTGCAAACCCCACTGTAAACTTCAGGCAGGAAACAGTTAACTTACCTTATTTATTCATTCATTCATTTTCTTATCAGCTTAGTCCGCATTATTCTGGGGTCAGCATATTTTTTATGCCCTTCCAGCTGCAACCCACCACTGAGAAATACCCATACACACTTATTCACATACAATACAGACCATTTTAGCTAAACACATTCACCTATAGTGAAGATGTTTTGGACTTTTGGGGAAAACCGGAGCACCCAGAGGAAACCCACACGAACACAGGGAGAACATGCAAACTTCACACAGAAATGCCAACTGACCCAGCTGGGGCTCGAACCAGCGACCTTCTTGCTGTGAGGCGATCATGCTACCCACTGCGCCACCATGCTGCCCCTAACTTACCAGGTCTCTAAATAAGAAACACTTTAAGTATCAATTCTCACTATATTAACTAGTGGTTTATTATGTTAGTTAGTTAGTTAGTTAGTTAGTTAGTTAGTTAGTTAGTTAGTTAGTTAGTTAGTTAGTTAGTTAGTTAGTTAGTTAGTTAGTTAGTTAGTTAGT
>CAIGQZ010001256.1:1073866-1104269 GCA_903798205.1 Danio tinwini | reverse complement strand
ATATATATATATATATATGCACACACACACACATTTGAAGTCAGAATTAAAGGTCCCCATGTTTATTTTTTCTCCAATTTCTGTTTAATGGAGAGAATATTTTTTCAACACATTTGTGAACAAAATAGTTTTAATAATCATTTTAATAATTGATTTATTTTATTTTTGCAATGATGACAGTAAATAATATTTTACTAGATATTTTTCAAGACACTAGTATGCATATAAAGGTTTAACTAGGGTAATTAGGCAGGTTAGGGTAATTAGGCAAATTATTGTATAACGATGGCTTGTTCTGTAGACTATTAGAAAAATATATATAGTTTAAAGGGGCTAATAATTTTGAAAAAATTCTAAACAGCTTTTATTATAGTTAAAAAGAAACAAATAAGACTTTCTCCAAAAAAAAAATATTATCAGACATACTGTGAAAATGTCCTTGCTCTGTGAAACATCATTTGGGAAATATTTAAAATGTAAAGGCGGGCTAATACAGTGAATAAAACGTATTTCATCCTGAAAATTTCTAAAATGGACTGATGGTTGATTTCTGTGAGTTGTTCTGTAAAGGAACATGTCATTCATTCGGTTCTCAGATTTTTGTTCTTTTTTTGAAACACTTTACAAACTCTGTCATTGTCCTTGCCCCTAAATAAACCTACAGTTTTAATAATATTGTTATGCTAAAAACTGTTATTTAGAAGAAGAAAAAAAAACTTTAGAAATAGCTAATTTAAATTGTTTTCATTCACATTAATTGATTAAAAACATGAAATTATAAATACATCCTACAAATAAAAAATACAAATTGGTGTCATGGTGGTGCAGTGGGTAGCACAATCGCTTCACAGCAAGAAGGTCGCTGGTTCGAGCCTCTACTGAGTCAGTTAGCATTTTTGTGTGGAGTTTGCATGTTCTCCCCTTGTTGGTGTGGGTTTCCTCCAGGTGCTAAAACATATGCTGAATAAGTTGGCGGTTCATTTCGCTATGGCGACCCCAGATTAATAAAGAGATTACATTGAAAAGAAAATAATTGAATAAACAAATGAAGTTGGGGGTTAATTTCGCTTTGGCAACCCCTGATTAATAAAGGGACTAAGCCAAAAAGAAAATTAATGAATGATATAATACAAATAAATTTACATGTGTCCCTGTATTTCTGTCAGTCCTGTCACATTTGTATTAAATTTAACATAAAATGCGTGCATTACGTGTTTAAGGCTATGATGACTCAAAGGAAGTGATATCATTTGACAGAGGAGAAGCTGACAGTGATCAAGGATGTGTTCTATCATTGAATATTATGATTTTATACATGTTTTTGTGCGATTTTTTTGAGGACGACAAGCTTAAGTCAAGCCCTGTCATGTTTTTTATAAGTGAAAATGTAAGTTTCTGGTAAAATGTCTCACACATATACATTTATTTTTGGAAATCAGAGCAAGAGCAGCTTTTACAGTATTTCCTATTATATTTTATTTTCTGAAGAAAGTCTAACTTCTTTTAATTTGACTGAAATTAAAGCAGACTTTAATTCAATTTAAGTCATTTTTTTATATTTTTAGCCCCCTTAAGTCATATTATTTTTACTGATTGGCTACAGAACAAACCATTGTTGCTCAAAGACTTGCCTAATTAACTTGGTTAGCTTAATTCACCTATTTAAACCAAACAAGCTGAATACTAGTACCTTGCAAAATAACTAGTAAAATATTACATACTGCCATCATAGCAAAGACTAAATGAGATATTATCATAGTTAAATATGTGTTGAAAAAAAGCATTCTCTCCATTAAACAGCACTAAAAAATAAAACATTTAAACACTTTTCCTTTAACTAAACATCACAAGACTTCTGTACTTGTCAATGCTAATTTGTTCATTTTAATCTCTGCTGACAGTCCTAGTTCAAACCAGCAGCCATTACAACCACGCAGGAAAAGCCTGAAAGTAGCACCAGTAAAACACATGCTGTTGTGCTTTTAGCATTCATTCTTTAGCCTCTTTTGTTAGTGAGTAAACATCAGCCTAATTGCCTATCTCATGTTAAATTATTTTTTATGGACATTTAGAGGGCATGTAATTGCCATGGTAATAAACATTGACTTCTGTCTCCCAGACATGACTTGAATCCTCTCTATAAAAATCATCTGCGATGGCAACCTGCCAACCTCCCATGATGTTGGTGAGCAGTTTGTCATAAAATGCTAATTGCTTATTGACCGAGACCCTATATGGAGATAAGAAGGCAGGGTACACTGCAAGCATAAAGCTGCAGATATCACGGGTCATTTGAAGATGTGATGGGCTGAAAGGACTGCTTGAAAGTGCGGAATTCAGCTCGTAGCTCATTTCAACATTTCTATCAAATCGATGGGTCCCATAGAGTTGTAGGCTGGGAGACTGAAAAGCCACAATTTCAACTAAACAATTAAAGAGATATTGCTCTTCAAAAATCAACATTCTGTCATTTATTCACTCTTGTGCTGTTCCTGCAGCACATGAGTCTTTCTAAAAAAAAATAACAGAAGACATAATGACAAAAAAAAAAGATAAATGTTTGTCATTTGTATGTACATCTTCAAAAATGTTTCATTTGTTTTCCACGGTTGAAAAAAAAAACTCTTTATCAAATCTCTTTAATATTCTGATATGTACAGCCCTGTGGTCATTTTTTAGAGGTATGGTAGATATACAAAAGCTGTATAAACACAAACATGTATTTATATGTGCAATATCACATAGCAGTATCATTATCAGCACAGCTTTTATTCGGCTGAGTAATTTGGCTTTATTAGTCATAAATCACATATTAATGTCTTATTCTGCATAACCATATTCTATATCCTTCAACCTTAACCCACACCTTAACAACTGTTAACATTCTGTTGCCTCACAGGAAGAAGGTCACTGATTCGAATCCTGGCTGTGCCAGTTGTCATTTCTGTGGAGTTTGCATATTCTCCCTGTGTGGGTTTCCTCCGGGTGCTCTTGTTTCCCCCACAGACCAAAGACATGTGGTATAGGTGAATTGGGCAAACAAAAATTGGCTGTAGTGTGAGAGTATGGGTGTTTCCAGGTACTGGGTTGCAGCTAGAAGGGCATCTGCTGCGTAAAACATATGCCGGAATAGTTGTCGATTCATTACACTGTGGCGACCCCTGACAAATAAGGGACTAAGCTGAAGGAAAATGAATGAATGAATAAGCAATAAAATAGTTGAGGCAAAAGTGGTATACTGAACATTTGTACCCCACACTAAAGTGCTATATTTTATTTTATATATGCAATATGATATGTGATCTCTGTAGTCTTTAATACATTTTCCCTAATGAGAGACTAAAGAGCTGTTAATGACAACGCAGTCGCATTTCCACTGTGGTTTAGAAAGTGAAAATATCAAAGTACTGTAAGTGAGACTAATAAGCCAAGTAATTTTATAAGATTTTATACTCAAAGAATTGTGAGGTGAAAGTATTGATTTGAAGGTGAAGTCTTTCTGATAAGTGAAGCTTCAGTGAAGGTATTGATTTTACATAAATTAGGGAGAAAAAACACAAATCTAGCAATGCATTAAAGCCAATATTGTTACTAATCGTTCACATGTCCACAACTGTGATTAAAGGCAAAAAAGAAGTTTATTCCACAATTTCATTTAATATTGAAAATAAGTTATTTTGTGTTTTTCTTAACAAATTTGTGACATAATTTATGATTTTGTCAATTAAGGAGTTAAAATTCTGTAATTTTCTAAACAATTTAGTAGTTTTGATTAACAGATTTATGCAAAAAAAAAAAATAAGAAAAATATTTATCCGATGCATTTTTACAGCAGTTTAATTTAGTTGATGTTTTCATCCCTAAAATTACAAAAGGGTAGTAAATTTGGGCGGGGGGGGGGGGGGGGGGGGGTTTACAAGTTTTGTTTTTTTTTTATTCAAGCATTTTCCCAAAATATGTGTCAAAAGAAGATGTTTCACCAGAAATCATTCCACTAGCTGAAACAGAAAAAGTTATGGCCAAATTAAGACTCAAAATCACCCCAGAGTGGATGAAAACATCCCCAACAGCACATAAGGGTTAAAGTTTCTGTAATTAAACTTGGATAGAAATCAGATTAAGTGACTTAATCTTAGAAATGAAGAATTAAAATAGCTCTTCGGACTAGGCCTAAATGGTTGATCTAGATTTGACTTTTCACACATTGTGTGAGATACTAAACAGTTCTATTAACAGTTAAGGTGTGATTGTGGCATCTAAGTCTTCCTCTGCTGATTCTGCATTTATCTTATGGTGTGTGGATTTTTATCTAAGTGCTCTGAAATTGCAGCCACCCCTCTTAAAACATTTGATCAATGAATCAATTTTGAACCTTTGCTCTTTTTATGAAAGCACTAAAGCTGCTCACTGCTGGAGAATAGTGCCCTCTGGCAGATCTCCTCCTGTTTAATGTTATGTGAATATTCCACCAGAAGGCAGGATTCACTTCTGCACCAGACTCAATAATGCCCTTCTCAACAGCATTCCACAGCACAGAAACACTTGGACAGAATAAGACTGCTACACAGAGCACTATTATACACACATGAGCAGCATTTAAACAAATAGAAAAATAAAACCTTCACCAGAGATGTTTTAGGCAAATACCTGACTAAAAAGGAAATCATGTTTGAATCTTTGTAGCAAGTATATAGGGACAATTGGACAAGGATTTACATTTTAAACAATTTTCCCTTGAAAACTGCCAGAAAATCATATATACTTCTACATTGTAAAACATTATATGATCAATTAGTCACGACAACATATGTTTCTAGTTCATTGTAACATATTAAACTAAGTTAATCATGTTATAACTTAATTTTATAAGTTATGCAAACTGTTTTAAGTCAGGGTAACATAATATAAGTTAAATGGACTCATACAGTTAATTTGATTCAGCTTAAAAATTTAAGGCAACCAGGATTTTTTTACATTGTACTAACAACTGCAAATAACACATTCACTTTAAGAAAAAGTAACATATACATACTAAGTTAAAACGAATAACTAAGCCATTTTAAATATTTAATCTGATTTAAAATTATATTTGCATGGTTTACTTTAAAAAAAATACTTTAATAAGTTAAAGTAATATATAAGCATATGTTGTGCTGACATAATACGTTTTATTGTGTAAAAATGTTTAATTTATAAAGATAAAATATTAATTTATTCTTTGTTAATTTGTCCTACTTTAATAGTCTTATATTTTCACTATAGCAAGTAACATTATTTTTATTTTTCAGACTTACACAAAAAATCTAACTACATTTATTTTTAACAAATTAAATTCTTTAGTTTACCATTTAGTACCAATTAACTAGTGGCATATTACTAGAGCCAGACAGAATCTGTGGACATTTTTTGCTATTTCTGCAGAGAACTTTGTAAAAAAAAAAATCAGCGATTTATGCAGAATTATTTGGGAGTATCATAACTAAAAACTTAATATATGAAATAAAACATTTTTTTTTACTTTTTTATGTATACAATGTAAATTCATCTAGATCCACATATTTGGTAAACAAAGCAAGTCAATCATATAATAGATCTACTAAAAGACAGAAAATATTACTGTACAAACTATATTGTAAATAAATCAACTATATTATTATAATATATCTATATTATTATAATATATAATCAACTATATAACTATAATATTATTAATGACATAAATTTAAAAACTGAATAGATATAAATTTATACACATTTTCACAAGTAAATAAATGATGACTCAATGATGGGCTAAAAGTCTGTGGAAATCTGCAGATTTCTGCACATGCAGATTCCATGTGGGTCTACTTTTTACCTGCCTATTAAGATTCTGGCTGTTTATTAGTATTTGTAAAGTACCCATATTCTGCATGATCTTATTCTACATGCCTAATCTTACCTAATATGTAAACCTAACTAGCTTATTAATTATTAATAAACTGAAAATCAGGACTTCATTGATGCAAACTTCACAGTTCATGTTTTACTAATTGCAATAGTTGTATCTCAGAGTAAAGTGTGATGAAGATACCTTTTTTGTAATTAGCAATACAAATCATTTGCTTTAATAATAATAAATAAAATGATACACTTTTATCTTTTGTTTTGTTCATTTGTCTTCAGTTGAATTGTACATATGGTTCCATCCAGAGTGATCCATCTGCCATGACCAGAGCATGCAAACAGTGCTGTGGACTGTAGATTAATAGCAAACTTTCTTTACACTCTGGCTGAAGATCAGGAGGCGTCGAGCACTTACAGGAAGAGATAACGTTAAAACCACACCGAGATATAGAACCTTAGCAGCTATAAGGGCCATTATTTCTGCTTCATAACTCCAGAATTATTTTGCTCAAAAGAGCCGGGCTTCACAGATAATTAAAAAAAAATCACAGCGCAGATCCAATTTGAGATTATTCTTCATGAAGAATATCAGTGAGAAGATGAAAAAAAAAAAAAGAAATTATCTATATGTTTGTGTGTAAGAATGCAGTACAGCACATCTTTTGTACACTCTTACAATCCACAGTGACTTCATATGCGTGTATTTACATTTGGAAATTATGATATGGGTTGCTGTAGCTGATGGGCATTTAATGTGCAGAGAATAAATGCACATCACTGCGATGAAAAGTTCAAGTTTAGTAGGCTCTGACCTGCATTGCTGTTTTATGTGAATATGTAAGAACAACTGAATAACTACAGGGCATAAAAATGTTTCCTTAAATTTAATTTAGTTGGCATTTCTGTGTGAAGTTTGCATGTTCTACCTGTGTCCGCGTGGGTTTCCTCCAGGTGCTCCGGTTTCCCCTACAGTCCAATGACATGTGGTATAGGTGGATTGGGCCACATTGTATGAGTGTGTGTGTGAATGTGAGAGTGTATGGGTGTATCCAAGTGCTGGGTTGCAGCTGGAAGGGCATCCACTGCATGCCCACTTTTTATACAACCCCATGGACCAATGAGAATTTGTTTACCAGTCGGACACATCTTTTCTAAAAAGTTTGTTTTGACTAGCTGTTTTAAAGATGCCAGAGAATAAAGCATTTGAATATATAGTCATGTAACAAGAGTTCAGTACATAGTAAATGAAAAACTGTGAGTTTCAAACACCATTGTTTTATCATTATCAGGTAAAACAAAAACTTTGACAATCCACACAGGTTCACTGATATGCATGCACCAGGCAGCATTCGATTGGCCACATTTCCTAATGAGATTACAGCTTGATCATATTTAGGCTCGTATTATTCTTAATATGTATGTGGGACTCCTGCTTACAGACCTGCTTGACCACAAAGTCTCATTTGTTCACTGTTTAAATGTATCTTTCTTTAGTTTAATGTGTATATTGTGAAATTGTTATGTTATGCAACATAACAATAACATAATTGTTATGCAACAGAATGTGTTGAATTAGTGTTTAATGCATGTTTATGCATCATGTCATATTACTCAGCTTTTACTGTGATTTTTTAAAATGCCAATAAATGTTTTTGAAAACAGAAACAACCATTTTTGTAGACGGAAACAACCATCCTGGGTATATTTTATCTCAATTAATAATTTACATGTGTGTATTTCAGAGTACATTATGCTTTATATGTGTGTACATCAAGGCACAGACATGACCTGCTTGAGCATCAGAGTAGAGCTCATTAATATTCAGGAGGACCATTCTAAATATGGTCAAAACTAATCACACCATATTAGTTGTAATTTCTAGGGTTCCTTGGGACCTGTAAAACCTTTTTTGAAGAATTTTGCACGTATGTGAGGAAACTCATTGAATGGTGATATAATGATGTTAATCGAACTATGTACTACAACATGTAGAATATGAAAGCAATATTCAAAAAGCAACTCAAGTAAAGACCTTAATCATATTATTGTTTTATTCAGATTAAGACAAATAATTAGATTACTGATGTCCATGTAAACGTACAGTAGTGTGTTGCAGCGTGTGTTGAGCACATCAGACTGTTCATCACGGATCTCCCGCTGGATCTAATCCCACTATATTTGTCAAACGTGATATTTAATTCATCTTGTTGTCTATATCTAACTACATATTCCCCGACTTTGGTCTTTTGAATCTATTATTGTTCTCAGGTAACGTGTTTTGGCTGAGCGCAGATAAGTTAGGTTAATATCCTAATTAATGTAACAGCGGACACCACATCTGACTGATTGCTTGCCTTAATTTTCTCTATAGTATAAACTTATTGTGCGTTATACTTTTATAATGGCCTTTATTATTTATTAAAACTGATATTTAATGAAAGAGAGGGTATGTTTCGTATTTTCAATGAAAATGAAAGGAGGCAGTAATGTTATAGGCTCTGTTTTGTTATAAATATGCATGAAGATGACGCTTATATTATGCAGCTACACAACGCCTCAACATTTTTTGATGTCTGTTAAGTTGCTAATATCAAAATAAAAACAGGCAGTTACTTACATCATGTTTTTATTTTATTGTTAAGAAAGTGAAACAGCATAGCCAGGGTGATGTAAATGACTTTTAAAAGTTTCATGTACACACTTGGGAGTTTGTTTTCCATATCAAACTTGCGAAGTCTGAACTTACAAGGAGAGGATGCAGGACTGTCACTGAACTGTGTGAAGGCTACCTAATATTGAGGAAAAGCCCCAATCAGATAGGCGAATGTCTGCAGCTCCGCCTCCGCTTTCAGATGTCTCCGTTTTCCCCCATCTACACTGAGACTGAGCAGCAGCGTTTTAGAATGAAAACGGCCTGTCCAGCGTTTTCAAAACGCTCCGTTTTTGGGGCTCTAAAACTCCGGTGTAGTGTGGACGGATGGTGTAACCATAGCAAAACTTATGCGTTTTAGAACTAAAATGTATTAGTGTAAACGGGGCCTAAATGTTTAGAGAAACATACTGTACCAGAGAGAAGTGTTTTAACACCAAATGAAAAGACAATGCAAGAAATATGCACAGACTAATTCACAATAAGCTCTATAACAGGGGTGTCTAAACTTTTTCTTATGAAGAGCCAAAACTCGAACTTGACTAAACATGGTTGGCCGAAGTTATATACCAAATTCCAGTAGAGTTGGCTTGGTAAATTCCTAATTTATTTATATCTAAAATAAATAGAAAAAATACTTTAATCATAATAATAATTATATATACATTTTACAATAAACTTATTACAATAAAAACAATCCCATTCATAAGAATATGATGCGGTAGCACAGTGGGTAGCATGTTTGCCTCACAGCAAAAAGGTCACTGGTTTAAGCCTCAGCTGGGTCAGTTAGCATTTCTGTGTGGAGTTTCCATGTTCTCTCCGTGTTCGCGTGGGTTTCCTCCGGGTGCTCTGGTGTCCACCACAAGTCCAGAGACATGCGCTATAGGTGAATTGGGTACGCTAAATTGTCCGTAGTGTTTGAGTAAATGATTGTGTATGGATGTTTCCCAGTGATGTAAAGGCATCCGCTGCATAAAACATGTGCTGGATAAGTTGGCGATTCATTCCACTGTGGCGACCCTGGATTAATAAAGGGACTAAGCCGAAAAAAAAATGAATGAATGAATGAATTTATAACAAAATGGAGTTCAATACGGAGTACATGAGACAAGCTGCACCTGCTTCTGGCTTGCCTGATTTGCAGTCTTCTGCATTGTCCTCGATCTGTTGCATGACACTACATATCAAAAATCTGATTCATTCACAGCACTAAATTGAATCATTTCATTCCAGTTTGCTTTTATTTGTAGCTCAGCAAGTAAACTAACAAAAGGTTATGATCAATTAGAAATGATGATCTCTGTTAAAGGCATTCGCCCCAACCTTCCCCATCATTCTCTCTTTCTTTTCAAATGGGATGGTGGACCATGTTACCATGCACCAACTTTGGCCCACAGGCCCTAGTTTGGGCATCTTTGATCTATAACATACATTCAGAAAAAAAAAAACGTCATGCTACATGCTAAGTTTTGAAAAACAATGTACAAGAATTAGCATATGCATACCAGCCTAAATGAAAGCATGTTTTGGACATTGTGCAGAGCTTTTAGCTGATTTTTTTGTCTCTCTCAGCCATGTCAGACTCTGACAAAGCTTCGGCATGGTCTTCTGTTGTGCTTATGGCTCAGTGCCACCCGCTCATGGCACCTCCTCTATAATGTTGAGAAAAGCCTTGCCAAAGTAAGAGAAATGAGATTCCTTTTTTCCATTTATACAATGTTGATAGTGAGTAAAAAGAGAAAACATTCTCTAAAGATAGAAGATACACGCAGAGGGCGATAAGAGAGCGCTGGGGCCAGGACACGGTGATGCTGTAACTATTTCATCTTCCATGGTAACTTAAACAGCAGACAAAAGCCTTCACACTCCAGGGCCCACTGCCAGCATGCCAAGATTGACTGGGATTGTAATAATTCATAGACTTTGGGACTTCGCTCTCCAGAGGTGAGCGACTGCATTAAGCTCTGATCAAATGGCCACTTGAATCTAGTGTTGAGCACCGGTTGAGCTCCATGTGTGCCACATGTGGTCAGTTCAGCCAGCCAGTGACCTGAGGCTCAAAACAAGTTCTGGGTGATGTGAATGTCACCCGCCGACTCAACTTGTGAACGCATGAGATCACACATGACATAAGAAAAGCATGCAAAATTGCACTACAGAAGCTCTAGTCCTTGACTTCGGCTGCATGCTCCATATGTGCAGAGAACACATGGCATGTGCAGCTGTGGAAACATCTGCCACACTATTACCGTTCCACAATATCTATACAGTTCTGAGCATCTGCCACAGTATTACACATATTCTTGTGGACTTTTTTTTTTCCTCAAGAAAACATGTCCATGTCACATTTTACCATAGATTAAAAGAAATGTATGGACTGTTTAGATTTGTTGGCATTTGTTTGCATTTCTTCTAAGATTCATTGCCAATTCAAACAGCCATGGTCTCCCACAATAATCAATATGTTGACTTATTGTACAACACATGGACATGACCTCAATCATTTTTGGTGATGCAATATATATCGACAATACATAAAAACCAATTCTAACAACATTTTAGCTGATTGTGCAACATCTCTATTTCTATTGGAGGTGTCAGTGTCAGAATGGTTAAAAAAACACTATACTATTTACTATAAATGACTTTAGTATACTTTCATGTTGGTGTCTTACAACTGAAAATAGATCTGATATTGCAGCCTCTGGTACTTTTTACCTTGTTAACATTTATTATTATTTATTTAGGATATGCGTTTTCACATTCTGATTGCAATGCCTAATTATTAAATTGTCAAAATGACTATAATTAAAAGAAATATTCTTAAAAATGTTTTTTATATGTGTTCTTTGCAAGAGTGTACTTGCATTGTGATGATAATGTAATTCTGGCATTATAAAATAAGTGGCATGAAATGGTCTTAAAATGACAATAATTTCAATTATCGCAATGTATTTTGGTGCAATATATCCTACAACAAAAAATAAATATCATGACAGGCCTACTCATGTTTTTTTATTCTTATTAATCACAAGAATGATTCTTCTCATTTATGCAATACAAAGACATATTACAGACAGGCAAAATAATAACACCAAGAACAACAATGAGAATTAGATCAAAAAAATTATTACAGTATTTAAATTATGCACTAGATGCACATTATTTATGAACACTATTTGACCCTGGACCACAAAACCTATGTCTTATTATTGATTTTGCAATAGCCAAGAATACATTTTCTGGGTCAAAATTATTATTATTATTTTAATTTTATGGCAAAAATCATTAGATGAAGACATTTTGTTAAATCCTTACGGTAAATATACAAAATTGTGTTAGTAATGTGCATTTCTTACTTATTTGCCAAAGTTTAAAGATGATTTGTTTGATGATTTTTTTTTTACCTTTTTTCAGCAAAATATTGCCCTGACCCATAAAACAATAAATTAATGGGATTCTTGTTTACTAAGCTTTCAGGTGATGTATAAACCTCAAATTACTGAAAATTGACACTTATGAGTAGTTTTGTGGTCTACACATACATTCATTGTATTTTTGTATACCTTTTATAATGGGTTGAGTAAAAAATATTATTTCTATTCTCATAAGAAGAATAAAAGAAATGAAAAAGAGACAAAATATGGGATAAATAAGGATATAATATATATATAATATAATTAATATAATATAATAATATAATATAATTACTGATAGGTTTGAGAAACTGCATCATTTATTTCTCTTTATCTACAAAAACAACTTGCAACTGACACTTACCCATTGACCCTCCCTGTCCTTCGGGTTGCAAAAAGAGATTGAGTGAGGGTAGTTATGCAAAAACACTACAGCAAATGCGCGTAATGAGGTAAAATGAGAAAACCTTTAACATGAAATTGTAAAGCCAGGAACCATTGAAGACATAGCGTCTGCCTCCCCGCAAACCTTCCCGCAATCCCCCACCTTATCATCATTAGCCACTGGATACAGATACAAAATAAGTAGCCCTTACAGTGGGCCATTAAAGTGTCATTTGGGCAACTGTGCATGAAGAGCCCCAGATAACACGCAGTGCTGATGCAGATCCAAGTTTTTGAATCATAGCCTCATATACAGCGTTTAAATCACACTGCACACTAAAGCAGTCAAGGGTTTCATTAAAGAACGAGTCACTCAGCAAGACAAATACTTTCAGAATGAAGGGAGACCACGCGTCAACAAAACCATACAAACTTATTGAGCAGCGTGGCGTGTTTGGCTTTTTGTAACGTCATTTGCATTTCACAACAACTGACTTAAAATGACTTGTGTCGATATTAAAATGTAAATAATATGACAATTCCCAGATAGTCTAATGTACTGTACAAATGTTATATTTCTTGTATGTATTAGAAAAATATAGAATGGAAAACAAAATAGAGAAATCACAAAATCATGATTTAAAAAAAAAACAGTACATGGATGGTTAGTCACAAGATTTTGACAATTTATTTTTTGAATATTTAAGTGAGAAAAAGAAATGTCAAAAAACCCTTTAAAACCTCAGTGTAAAACATGCAGGGTTTCACATAATTCATTCATGCTGTCCCAACACAAATCCAAAGTTAATGTAACTAATTTAAGTAGATTGAACACAAAACCGTAGGGCTGGACGATTTAGCAAAAAACTTATGATGATATAATGTTTCATATCATTAGATATCGATAATTATTGAATATTTTTTAACAACGCATTTAGGAATATCAGGATTTATTTTTATTTAACCACTTTATTTTAATTTACCAACATTGCTAAGACAAATAATTTTAATAGCCAAAAACAAAAATATTTAAACAAAATATCTAACCTCTTTATAATAAAATAAATATAAGTGTTAAAGAGACTCAAACTTGAAGTAAATACTGAACAATCAAAGCAAACTTTAGTGTAAATAATATTGACACAGTAAACCTCAAACTCTGTCAACAACACAAATTATGATAATCAAATCTAAGCTTTCAAGTAAAGGAACCAGCCATCATTATTCAAATACATACTGCAACATTACAAATTGTGAAGTTGAATGACTTTATTACCCCCTATGCTAAAAAATCTTTCAGATCGGGAGCTAGTGGCTGGGATGCACAAGAAAAGAAACCAAAAAGCCACTCTGGCGACATCCTTACATACTTTTTTATTTACAATCTCCTCACTGCTGATATACGGCACTCATTTTAACGTGTGTTATTCTGACCTGAAGTGACAAGCGTGTGTGCGTAAATTCCTTGACCATTTACAATGGACTTTGCTCTAGCACTATAATAACGATTTTAGAACATGATAACGATTTTATCACCCAGCCCTAAATAAAACAATTAAGTTTCCTCCAAAATTGTGCTGTTTCAGCTCATTTCAAATAAGTAGTTTGAACAAGCAACAAAAATCATTTCTTGAATGCTTTTACAATATTAAGTCAACAAAAAAAATTAAAAATTTGATTCTACACTGTAAAAAATCTTGGTTGCCTTAAAATGTTAAGCTGAATCAAATTAACCTTATGAGTCCATTGAACCTCTATTATGTTAAACTGACTTAAAACAGCTTGTGTAACATAAAATTTAGTTAGAACATGATTAATGAGCTAAAAACATATGCTGTCATGACTAATTGTTCATCAAATTTTTTATAGTGTATTTTTAAATATCAAATTTTATTTGTGTTCTGGAATTGCATGCAAATTAGAGTACATTTATTTATATAAAGCTTAATTTGCATAATCAAACATAACAAAAATTACATAAGCAGTACATTTGCATTTTAACATCTTGAAAAGTGTGACACATCAGCACAGATTCAACCAATGATGTGAGTTTGAGGTGGAGCTAGTGCTTCGACTGACTAAATACAGAAAGTGAGTCTTTATTTTGATTCATTCCAGCCATTATACTACAGCTTTTAAGTCTGCATGAAATCAACATTTACAATCACATCACATATTTTAAACCGGCTCACGATGAATCTGTAAATCCCTACTGAACTCTCAGGAATAGTAAAAAAAAAAAAGTCAAATAACACTGCAAGCCAAAACTCTGCTTGCCCCTCCTCAAAATTCTTCTGATTGGTCCACTGTTTTGGTACTGACACTGATGAGGGGTACTGTATGTAAAAGTTACATTTATTATTTAAATATTATTTTACTTGAAATCCCTTCTTAAAAACCCAGCAATTATGTGCGAGCCGCTACAAAAGAGGCAAGTTAACATAGAAAAACAATGGATGGATGAACCATTGAAATGGAAAAATGTATGGCCACTTGAGGTGTCCAATTAATCCATGCAAGTTAATCCACAGGAAAAACTGTTTGTTTTGGTAATCTTTAATCAAAATTTAATCATTTGCTTTAGTTCTAGAATGGCAGTCCTTCTCTGATGATGTCAGTTAGACAGCTTGGGTGTAAAATGCTTGGTGAAAGATGTAAAAGAGGTGAAAGAGCAGGAGCACACAAAAAAACCTGCCCCATATACTCAATATTCGGTTTTAATTGGAAATGTGTCATTATAATGAGGGAAAAAGTCTGCAGCAACTTCAAGTTGTCTTCAAGATGTGTAGTCAATATATTATGTATTCATAAATGTTTTGTTTTAACCCCTTATGGCATTTAAAATCATTTTATTAGTGATAACCTGATGCTTATATATCCAAGTGTAGATTTTTGTAGCCCATTTCACATGTAGGTCAGCGGCCAGACCACCACTTCTGATCATCCTTTATCATTTTATAGGCAGAAAAATATGATATTCCTCCGCCAAAACATTTGAACGAGAGATAGAGATTATGAATGGTGTCGTCTGGCTTAATAAACAGCTTTGGCTGACACAATCTGCAGCATGTTGTGACCCACTCCACATCTGTAAGAGGTTGTCCACACGCCAAAGCATTAAATACATCAGAGCATGGTGATAACATCGCTTATGGTGCTCGTTCCTGATGTGTAGCCTGTCGGCATGGTAACATCTTCCCGAATAGCCTCCCACCACCCTGTTTTTTAAACACACTAAATCAGTCCTTGAAAGAAGTGTATATTTATATATTGCTGATAACCTCTTTTCCAGAAAGTATTCATTGAAATGATATAATAACTGACACGGAAGAGGTAGACAGTAAAAAAAAAAGCTATTGATAAATAAAAAAATGAGCAACTTCCTTTTTTGACATGGGCTTTTATGGCGGGAAGAATTTAAGCATCCCGAAAGGCCAAGTCAAATCGAATGCCAAAAAACTCTTAAGCTTGCGTGTCTAAAAAGAAATTCAATTAAATGGGATTTTAACGTTCTGAATGCATGAGAGTCTTTGCGCAGCTGATAAGGGCTTCACCGAGCTAAGACCACCTTTATGCCAGCAAACGATCTGTTCCCTCTAAACGTGTAATCCTTACTCGCAGCACAATATGGATAGCAGAAATATCAATGCGCTGGGGAACCAATTTAAACATATCGAATCAAGCAAGGGGGACAGTTGAGGATGAACTTCCTGTGGCTTAGAGAACAGCCACACAAGATTTAATGTCTCTCGGTGAATGGAGCTGAAGCCTTGATAATGGTCCATGTCCCACTAGCGGCAAACAGTCTGTATTATTCCCCATCAATAGAGGATTTTGTATTGTCCTTCGTTTTCCAAGTGCCAGTTAAGGAAAACTTGAAATTCTATCACGGTGAATGTGCTTAAGGATGAAATGCTATCATCTGAACACTCTGTTGATATGAGCTTTCAGGGATAAACAGAAAATAAGAGTGGTTTTAACACTGACGACCCATGTCTCCAAATTCTCGTTCTTTCACTTGTTTTGGCAACACAACGTGGCGTCTCTGTCGTCTGAACACTGTAACAGGTAAACAGTCTTTGAAGCTATCATGCATATTAATGAAATTGCGCCACATACAAATAGAGCGCGCTGATTGGTTTGAACAAAGTCTTTCTCATGAATTAATGCTGCACACTCAAAGACGTCATGATGCACTCGCAGGTACAGACATCCACTCTCCACGCTGGACTACACGCAAGTATCAAAACGCCATGAAGCAGCTTCAAAAAATTGGTTCAAACCAGAAGAACGAATTTGCTCAAAATAATGCAAAAACAACCAATTTTCACTGTTTAGTGATATATAGGTGTCCTAATAGTGTTTTCTAGCAGCGTGGGAAACATATATGACTGTCAACAGCTCAAAAAATGTGTTTTGATGTTTCGTGACCCTTTAAACTCTTTCAACCACAAACAGTAATCAGACAGTAAGATCCTACAATTTTCAAGATGCGCAAAATTCCCAATAAAACAGAATATGACATTTATACACGTTTAAATAAACACTATCATTACACTCGAAGAGAATGACAGCATTTGCATAACATCAAAAGACAACCGAATCACAAATTCAGGCCACTGAGACAATAAAAGAAGATCTAAAGGCCACTGTAATTGCTTCAATAACAGTTTATGGAGAGTGTCCACTCTTTAACTGCGTAATAAAACTTCAATTACCTTCAATGACATCAGGAATCCTTAGCAGAGAAAATACTAGTGATGTCCAACAGAAAAATAGTCAAATGGTTATTTCTAAAAGACATTTTCTAAAAATAGATTTAGCCAGTTCATCTGGGAAGAACTTTTTTTCTTTTAAGGCTCCAATCAAGAAGTACTTTGTACACCTCTAAATTACCCATCGCACACGAGTAATTGAATGCCTAAGATTACGCTTAATTAATAAATTACAGGGCCACGCACAATGAGCAGTCATTAATGTTGCCAAGAGGCTTGATTTGATACATAAATGTTTTAACGGCTTTGGCGATCACATTATGCCATCTCAAATTATTAATTAAAGAAAGCCGATTAAATTATTTGCTTCATTATGTATTTTAGGGATTCAGCGGGCATTGTGGAGCGTTTTCTCCCACACCTTTTTAGCAGGCAGGATTTAAGTGCCTATTTGAAATCAATTTCTCTAATAATGATCCTAATGAGCTCATCAATTAAGTCTGCCATAATGGGATGTTAGCTCGGCTTGTGGTTATCACTTTAAGTCTGCCACTAATTTCCATGCTTCATCTATCAAAGATGATTGGCTAATACGGTGTCGGCCTGTTAGGGGTGATATGGAGATCAGAGGAGGACGCTGAGTCGAAACCTTCGCCAGCTACGAGAACGGATAACAATGCCATCGCTGATATCCTCCGAGACCCCTGCGTCTGTCTCTATGTTTCTATATGTCCTATTCTTCTCTTTAAGTGTAAGAAGGGGTCCATGTTTGGTGGGCGGGGGCTGGCTCGTAGACTGGGCCGTCCTGCACACCCCATTTGAAGTGCTTTATGTAAATGAGCATGATAATGGATTTCAACATCTCGCTCTTATTTACATAAGCAAGCTTTTCAATGGTGGTTCCACATCAGGGATCCCATTATTTGCCTCCTTTCAGGGCCGTTTATGAGCTTTGCCCTTTCTTCTGACCCTCCCATTTCAGCTTCTCCCCAAAGCACAGGCCTGTGATGACAGTGACAAGCGCACACTCTTCATGTTCACCTAATGTATGCTTTGCTTAACCGCCGACTGTTTTCTTAAAGCTCAGTGTGTATAGAGCAGCAGGATTTAATAGGCACTCGTTCAGCGGCATTGCTTGAAATGTGGTGGTCTACACAGTGGAATCTCATAGTGAAACCTCTCAACAAACATATTTTGTCCGGGCTTATGATGGTATCCGGTTTTCTTGTTGCAATTAATTGCTGAAACGTTTATCACGATATATGGTATATCACAATATTGACCTAAAAAGCTAAAAAATAGTTACTTTAACAGGTATAATAACACACAATGTTTGTTTTCTTGTTGCGATTAATTGCTCAAGCTTTCATCACTATAGGCGATATATCACAATATTGACATAAGCTAAAAATAGTTACTTTAACAGGTATAATAGCACACAATGTTTTTTTTTTTTTTTTTGCAATTAATTGCTCAAGCTTTCATCACTATAGGTAACAGGTTTAATAACACACAATTCTTGTTTTCTTGTTAATTGCTAAAGCTTTTATCACAACATACAACATATCACAATATTGACCTAAAAGCTGAAAATAGTTACTTTAATAGGTATAACACACAATACTTGTTTTCTTGTTGCAATTAATTGCTAAAGCTTTTATCACAATATACGATATATCACAATATTGACCTAAAAAGCTGAAAATAGTTACTTTAACAGGTATAATAACACACAATGTTTAGTTTTTTTTGTTGCAACTAATTGCTCAAACTTTCATCACTATAGGTGATATATCACAAAATTGACCTAAGCTTAAAATAGGTATTTTAACAGGTATAATAACATATAATTCTTTTTTTCTTGTTGCGATTAATTGCTTAAGCTTTCATCAGGATATACAGCATATCACAAAATTGACCTAAGCTGAATCAAGTTACTTTAACAGGTATAATAACACACAATTCTTGTTTTCTTGTTGTGATTAATTGCTAAAGCTTTTATCACAATATACAATATATCACAATATTGACCTAAAAGCTGAAAATAGTTACTTTAACAGGTATAATAACACACAATACTTGTTTTCTTGTTGTGATAAATTGGTCAAGCTTTTATCACTATAGATGATATATCACAATATTGACCTAAGCTGAAAATAGTTACTTTAACGGGTATAATAACATACAATTCTTGTTTTCTTGTTGTGATTAATTGCTGAAGCTTTTATCAGGATATACAGTATATCACGATATTGACATAAGCTGAAAATAGTTACTTTAACAGGTACACATAAAGCTTGTTTTCTTGTTGCAATGAATTGCTGAAGCTTTTATCATGATATATGGTATATCACAATATTGACCTAAGCTGAAAAAAGTTACCTTAACAGGTATAATATCACACAATATTGTTTTCTTGTTGTGATGAATTGCTGAAGCTTTTATCACAATATACGGTATATCACAATATGGGGTAACACTTTATTTTGATGGTCCGTTTGAGTATTAGTAGACTGTCTGCTTAATATATGTTGATACTGACATTTAATAGTCCTTCAACAGACATTTAACTGACTATAAGAAACTTTGCAAGTACATAACAAATTACACTAGCCCTAACCCCAACCTCAACCCTAACCCCAACCTAACAGTCTACTTATAATCTAATAAGAATTAGTTGCAATGTAACTTAAATTCAACAAACAGACCATCAAAAAAAAGTGTGACTCAATATGGACCTAAGCTGAAAAAGTTATATCACAATATTAAACAAAGCAGAAAAAAGGCTAATTTAACAGGTATAACACACAATAATTGTTTTCTTGTTGTGATGAATTGCTGAAGGTTTTATCACGATATATGGTATATCACAATATTGACCTTAGCTGAAAAAGTGACTTTAATAGGTATAACGCACACAATACTTGTTTTCTTATCGTGATTAATTCCTGAAGCTTTTATCACGATATACAGTATACCACAATATTGACTTATTGCCACGACTTATTGCCACGATCACCAGTGATCCAGCCTGTGCAGATCGCTAGTAAACACACAGTATTGCATAAAACTACAAGATCCAGTCATGCACCACTCACACACCTTGCCTAGAGCCCCATGTTTGCAGACAGACACAGCTGAAGCTACTCATGAACTGATTACTAGGACATTTATAGAGCACAAACACACTTCAGGGCTGAGTCTTGTTATACTGTGTATTTGAACCTTGTTTTGTTTTGTTTGTTTTACCCTGTCTGCTGCCTGCCTTTTGACCATTCGCCTGTGTATTTGACTACGACTCTGGATTTGCCTGTATACATCTGGTTGCCCCTATGTTGACCGTTGCTTGCCTGACCATCCTGTTATTAAAACCCTGCATTTGGATCTGCACACTGTTGTCAGCATCACTTCACATTACACCTATAAAGCTGAAAAAAGATACTTTAATAGGTATATTAATCCACAATACTTGTTTTCTTTTTGCGATTAATTGCTGAAGCTTTCATCAGGATATATAGTACATCACAATATTGACCTAAGCTTAAAAAAGTTACTTTAACAGGTATAATAACACACAATATTTATATTGCTTTATTATATAAAACTTTTTAGAGTCATAAAAAGTTTCAACCAAATTACATTGCGACATGATGATAAAGTACAGTAGGTATAACTTTAAAATGATTAAAACAAACAGCAAGAAAAGGCCAAACTACATACTATGATTAAATCTGTTTAAAAAATACAACTGAATTTTGTTAGTTATCAAACTCAATTTAATAAATTGATAACAACTTCTAGTTTTAATGTGTTATTTGGCATTCAATAAGAAATAACATAGGCTAAGATTAATACAAGCTTTTGTAGTTTTCATTGTTAGTTTAGTTTAGTTTAGTTTAGTTTAGTTTAGTTTAGTTTAGTTTAGTTTAGTTTAGTTTAGTTTAGTTTAGTTTACAACAAATGGAAACTTATTGAAAGCGTTAACGAATAGGCTTATAAATAGTTATAGAATTAACATGTAAAAATGTCAATGTTTGATAACAGCCTATGGGTTTTGCAAGTTAGGGTCTGCCAGAAGGTATACAGCAGCTGGAAGTTAACAAGAACTATTAATATTATTTATAACATTACCCATTAATTGTATTTTATAAAAGTCTACATCAACCCTAAACTCAACAACCACAGTTATATAAAAACAGTAATTATACAGCGTTACTTATTAAACACCTCCTAAATTGTATTTTATTAACATCTACTCCTACCCCAACCTTAAATCCAGTCCTCACAGTAATGTAAAAACATGAATTATTGTTGTACAGTGTCATAAAAATGATGCTATATTGATATGAGCAGCTTTATCCCATCTAGACTTCTGGTGCTGTAATAAAAACCACTGCAAATACATCTGACTTTTAAAAAGTGCTCTCAAAGTTGAAGTATTAAATAATTATTCACTGTATTTTGAAGTGCCCACGATATCAATACTGCACATGTTCATTAACACAATATATTGAAATACTGAATATCAGCATGTGTTTGACTTCACCCCAATATCAAAAGGTTAAGATTATTTTGCAGAAAGAACACTAAGGCTATTTATATCATATAAACTAATGGTACATGCAAATCAACTGCCATGTATATGACACTACTTAAGGATCAAAGCCATTACTATTTATGAATCATATTAGTGATATATGCAGGGTTTTTACAAACATAAATCTGATTTTCAATTGATATTCAGTGGTGCTACAGGCTATTTATTTTGAATGCCTAATCACATATACGCATTTAGCTTAATGTATGTAACGACATCCTGCAGAGGGACTACAGATGCAAATTAACTGTCTAGCTAACTCTGGCACAACATTTGTGTTGTGCATAAACTCTGTTAAATAACTAAATAAACAAAACTAGCAAAAACGTTTATCCATATATATCCAGTTGAAGGCAAAATTATTAGCCCTCCTGTGAAATTTGAATTCAAATATTTTTCAAGTAATGTTTAAAAGAGAAAAAAAAATCAATTGTTTTGTATTAGTATAATTTTTATAATGATTTTTGGTCAATATTATTAGCACCCTTAAGATTTTTTTTTGATTGGATACAGAACAAACTACTGTTTCCATCTTTAAATTAAGTTGAATACTCTTGAAAATAACTAGTAAAATATTGTTTACTGTCATCATGGAAAAGACAAGAAAAACTGTTATTAGAAATGAGTTATTACAGTTCTTCTCGAATGCTTAAACACATTTCTTGAAACTATGGCCCAATCCCAATTCTACCCCTTAGCCCTTCCCCTTACCCCTACCCCTCATTTTGCATGTTAACATGAAGGTGTAGGGGTGTCCCAATTCTCTTTTGCTTGAAGGCGTACACTCAAAAAAATATTTTTTAACTTGTTCAAACTACGTGTTTAAAATGAGTTGAAACAACACAATTCTTAAGATTTCATTGGGACAACTTAATTTTTTTATGTTCAATCCATATAAATTTGTTAAGTTAACAATCAATTTGTGTTGGGACAACATGAATGAACTGTGTGGAACCCTGCATTTTTTTACAGTGTACAGTAGTTTGAACAAGCAAATATATATATATTTTTTTTTTGAGTGTAGGGCTAAGAGGAAGGACTAGATAGCCCTTGAAATTGAGATTTTTCAGGACCACACTCGAAACCAAAAAAATTTCCCAGAATACACCATCTACAACGGCAGCATGGCTGCACACGGAAATAAGGAGATGCACAAATTAGTATTTTTTTGTCATTATTACAAATTTTTACAACAAACAAGCATATGTTTTCATACATTTATAACGGCATTCGTGTTTTACCATCATAAAAATAAAAAACACTTAATTTTGCTATCTATAATCCCTAATAAAAACTCCTGTATAGCAGTTCCACCTTTCATACCTTCACATCTGTCACTCGATGATGCTCCAATACCCTGCCAGAAAAGTATAGTGGCTGGGAATGACCTTTTTACAGCATCTGGTAAAATGTTAATGTTGTTTTTGTGTGTTTACATAGATGAATATGGCCACGGTGTAAATGCACAGTACAGTTATGATCTTATTGCAATATTATATTGTTATGATAACATAATACAGTATATGCTTTCAGTGATTTCCTGAAGATAAATACCAAAAAATAATGCAACTGGAATAACTAACATTACGGCAGTTGTGATCGTCAATCTCATATGAAGCAAGAGTTCGCGATGACATGTGATGACGTGTGCAGTTGTTGTACTGCTGTCCTATTTTTTAGGGGTAAATTTTGAAGGGGTAACTGTTTGAAGGGAAGGGGTAGAGGTACAAAAATAGAATTGGGATTGGGCCTATGTCTCGTATTTTCAAAACAGTAAACACAAATCCATAATGTCTCATCCAATTTCCTAAACATCCTATTTTCAGGACACAATAAAGCTCTATGCTCAAAACCATTCACTCTCCCTGAAAAAAACACTTTGCCCTCAGACATCACATACAAGGCCTTAAAAACACACACACTACAACATAGGGTCCTATCATAAACCCGGCGGAATAAGGCGCAAGATGTGTTTGGCACAATTTGTTGCTATTTTCCGACCAGCGCAACCCTAATTGTCATGTTTTGCACCTCGTTGTTTATTTAGCAAATCCATTTGAGCCACTTTGTGCACTCATAGGCGTGCTGGTGTAAAATAGAGGTGTGTTAAGGTGCATTGTTGGCACAATGCTATTTTAAAGAACTAAAATAGACCGCACCATTGACCGTCTAAAAGCTGGTCTAAAGTCCAGCGCAGAGTGTGTTAGTTATGTGCCTATGTGGGTTCAAATGCTTACACATTGCTTAATGCACACAGAATGAACAGCAATACACAAATATCTTTACATATGAAAAAAATTAAAGGATGTTACAAAAATGATTCTTTCCTACATAAATATTATAACCACTGCCTCCGTGCCTCCTCTCGAGGAGGTTTTTGGAAGCTGAAGCCGTGATGGAAGCTGATGTTATTGCAAACAACACTATAGTGAGGCTGCTCTGGCTGTGCTGGTTCCCTGTACTCCAGCTGGAGCATACACTCTCTTAGACCATCAAGGAAAGCAAGGAGAAGCATAGTGTTATAGGGTCCTAGAATTGCATGACAGTGGGGTAAGTTGTTTGCTGATGGCTGCGCACAGTGGCATTCCCTCCATGCTGGCCAGGGACATTTACAATAGCCCAATGGCCAATTCTGTTCCTCCCCCTTCTCATCTTTTTGGTCAGGTTAAAACCAGCCTGACCACAGTTTAAGAGGGCACAGATGGCAGAATAAACTGCTATGCTGTGATGCAACACAATACTCATTGCTGAATATATTCCACTTGTTGGTTTTTCACCCTGTCAGAGTTTCATTTGAATGGGATGCGTGACACCTATTTTACACAGAATTGGTTCTTCACCACCATCTCATCCTCCTCTTCCTCCGCCTCCTCCTCTTCTTCACCACATCCTCAACTTCTTCTTCTTCTGCTGCTTGCTCCTCCACTCTGCTATCCTTGTATTCTTCTTCACTCTGGTGTTCTTGCCATTACATCTCTTTGGATCCATAGTTTTGTACCTGACTGTGTTGACTTTGGCACTTTCATCTATCATTTAAAGTTTCTGGTTGGTGTGATACATTTTAAGTCTTAGTGTTTTAACTTGATTAACTGTGTACTATCTGAACTCAAGCTGGGCTGACTTGAGTTAACATTATTGAATGCTAGTGCTTTCTAAATGACCACATGGGTAAACACTGAAAAAAATTGGGATTTGTGTGTAGAGTTTTGCCACCAAATATATTTCATTTATCAAAGCAGGTTATAGTGTTTATAGTTTGGGGAAATGAGTGTGCTTTTTCAAAAATGGCCCCATAGTTTTGAAAGTTTTGTTTAAAAGGCTGGTTTTAGCAATCGAGAAAAAATCAACCCAGGCACATTCTGAAAACTATATATACATTTTTGGAGACCGCCAAATACGTTCCAGGAGGGTTTTTTTGCAGTTTTTGTTTTCGAGGCCGCTGTGTATGCTTTTTGAGATCTCAAATTTCTGTCGTGAGTGCCATTCATGCCTGCTGTTCTCACATAAATCCACCAATGACTGACTGAATGACTGACTAAATGATTGACTGAATGACTGACTAAATGATTGACTGAATGACTGACGAACCTACAGATCGACTGACCCACCCTTCTCTTCCCTAAACCCAACTAACAATTTCAAAAGTAATCCAGAAAAAGAAAAGCCCTCGTCTGATTTTGACCACGTTTTCAGATTTTATTATATTCTTAACCTGTTATTTACTTGTTTATTTTATTTTTGGACTCTTATTAAGATTTTGGTCTTACAAAGCTTTCTGGAACTGTTTTTCTCCAGACTCAAACCACATCATCATGGTCAACTCCTCTGCATCTCAAGTCCGCTGATGTACATGGCGAGCTAACTGGACAAAATAGTAACAGCAGGAAAGCCATCCATACGGAGGTAAGCAGTTAGCTGGTAAGAGTGAAAAGAAACAGCGTCTTACCGACACCGTATCGTTCATTTTAAAAATAAAATGTAGCCATACATACTTCTGGCTACATAATTCGCAATCTCCAGAAATGTATATAGGGCTACGTTTTCAGAATGAGCCTATGTTGGTAAAACTCTTATGTTTAAAAATGTGTTGAAGAAAGTTAACATTATTCAGCACTTGTAAAATATGTGAAAATAACAAAAAAAATTCACAGGAGGGCTAATAATTTTGCCTTTAATTAATTAATTAATTAATTAATTTATTTATTTATTTATTTATTTATTTATACACTCACCATATTTAAATATATAAACTATTTCAATATTATTTACAGAAAAGAATAATAAATGATCATTAATATTAGTAATGTATTTATAATAAAACATTGTCTGCATGCTTGGCTTCATTGATTTTTCATTAAGGTTTTAATTTGCTTTTATCTTCAGTATATGAATGAGTTTAGAATAAGCGAGTCGTAAAGACAGCCAATAATGTATAAATATGCATACGCATGATTAATACGGCAAAATTAACCGTGACACAACCAAATGATTAATTATTGCATGACTTTGTTTGATTAATTGATTTATCAAAAATGGTAAAGAACTCATTTATTATTTCATGGTAAACTAGGTAAGTAGTGCAAATATCGAGCGAGTAGAGGTTACCAAACACTATGGCTTTCCCATGGCTTTAAGCTTGTACTTCATGTTTTCTGACACACTTTTAACATTATAACCCTTTACAATAAGGTTGTATAAGTTATGCACTTACTAAATTAAATAACTAACAATACATTTATTACAGTATTTATTCATTTTTGTTAATGTTAAAATACAGTTGTTTATTGTTAGTTCACGCTAATTTACTGTGATAATGATAATAAATTGTATAAATGCGGTACAAGTACTGTTCATTAGTAGTTCATGTTAGCAAATACATTATAATGAAATGTCTCTATATTCACAAGTTTTTTTCTTTCTAATTAGAAAATAACATAGATCTGATACAATCCTAATGCTTTACCATAATCACATCCAAACTGATTTGAAAATCTGAAAGAAAATCCAATAATTCGGTTAACATCATTTTAATAACATTTTCTTTCACACGTTTTAATCTAAAAGTGCAAATTAATGATGTTCATGGAAAATTTCCAGTGCAGTTTGCAGAGCTTAAGTGAATTGTTAGAATTCAGAATGCTCAGAAATTATATTGTTTCATGTAGTTTTCTGTGTGCGAGCAGGGTTTGCACATAAGTGGAGCTGTACATAATGAAATGCAAAACCTATGCAGCTAACAATTGGAGGCTTGTGTAGCAGCTTAGCCTGTTGGTCCAAGGCTATTCGTCATAATCAGCAGCACTTTTCTCATTAGTAAAAAGCCATTACTCGTCGACTTTATCAGCCACCCAGCGTTATCGGCGCTGCAGCAGCAATCCTTGCATGCAGCGGAAGGGATGAAAGGTGTCTCAGCGTGCCTTAATAAGGCTAGTGTTTCAGAAGTCCTCGGTCAGGTGTCACTTCATGCCTGCGTTGAGTCAATTCTCACCCACTACTGCAACAGGCTTACAAATTGAGGAGAAAAATGTTCACAGTAGGCCCCTATCCAGCACAAAAGAAACGCGCCGTTCTGTGTATTCGCCATTTAGAGGCCCAAAGATGGGAGTTCATTGTTAGGCTGTCAAGAAGACAAGTGAGGTCCCACCACGCCACCATTGGGACCACGCTACTTAAACATTTTGGAATTTGTTCTGACAGCATCAGTTAGATGATGAGGAATCGGATGGCAATTTCAGCTTATAGGCTTGGACAGCACATTTATACATGCTAATATTTGAACAACACCACAAACTGATGTCTGCATCAGGGTTTTTAGATTTTTTAGCTTGTCACAATAATTTTATATAAGTTTTTATGGTTAATATTTGACCATGGACCCCATAACCAGTCATGGATGTAAATTATTGATACTTATCAGAATAAATACATTTTTAATTGATGCAATGTTTGCTAGGATAGAACAATATTTAGCTGGGATACAACTATTTAAATGTCTGGAATCTGAGGGTTCAAAAAAAATCTACATTGCCTTTAAATTAAGTTAGCACTGCATATTACAAATCAAAATTAGGCTTTAATACAGTATAAAATGCATTAAATATCTTCATGGAACATGATCTTAATGTTCTAATGATTGGTGGTATAAAAGAAAAAAAGGTGATGAGGAATCGGATGGCAATGTCAGATTATAGTCTCGGACAGCACATTTATACATGTTAATATTCCAACAACACCAAGGTTTTCAGGTTTTTCAGTTTGTCACATTGATTTTATAAGCCTTTTTATGGTTAATATGTGACCATGGACCACAAAACCAGTCATAAGTGAAAGTTGAACAAATACATAATGTTTGTTAAGATAGAACAATATTTAGTATGATACAACTATTAAAAAATTTGGATTTTTTGGGGGGAAAAAGTCTGAAATTAAGCTAGCACTGCATTTTCATTTATTCATTCATTTATTCATTTTCTTTTCGGCTTATTCCCTTTATTAATCAGGGGTCGCCTCAGCGGAATGAACCGTCAACTTATTCAGCATATGTTTTATGCAGCGGATGCCCTGCCAGCCATAACCCAACACTTGGAAACATCCTTACACTTTTGCATTCACACACATACACTGAGGCCAATTTCATTCATTCATTTGTTTTCTTGTCGGCTTGGTCCCTTATTAATTGGGCTCACCCCAGAGGAATAAACCGCCAACTTTTCCAGCATATGTTTTACGCAGCAGATACCCTTCCAGCCACAACCCAACACTATAGGAAACACCCATACACTCTTGCATTCACACACATACACTACGCCAATTTAGCTAACTCAATTCACCTATACCACATGTCTTTGGACTGTGGGGGAAGCCGGAGCACCTGGAGGAAACCCACGTAAACAAGGAGAGAACATGCAAACTCCACACAGAAATGCTAACTGACCCAACTGAGGCTGGAACCAGTGACCTTGCTGTGCTACCCACAAATCTGGAGGGTTCAAAAAAATCTAAATACTGAGAAAATCGTTTTTAGGTTTGTGCAAATTAGCCATGCAGATTACTAATCAAAATTAAGTTGCTGTTTTTTTGTAAATTTCCTATTGTAAATATATCTTCATGAGCATGACCTTTACATAATATTGTAATGATTGTTGGCATGAAAGAATCTATCATTTTGACACATAAAATGCCTTTTTGGCAACATAAATATCCCCATGCAATTTAAAACTGCTATGGTCCATGGTCACACATTATTTTGATTAAATGTTTATTATGTTTATTTTGCTAAATAAAAAGTAGGTAAAGGTGTTCAAAAGTTGTGCAAAACAGTTGAGTAACTGTTCATTTAAATACAGAGTAATATTAATTACAAGTATGTGGTTGCATGTAATTATCCATAATTATTTGAATTTACTATAGTAAGCACATGGAACATGTAAAAAAATTACCTTAAAATAAAGTGTTACCACATTTTTTCTGATTCAGTGAGCTACTTGCCTTTTTGTATTTAATTACTTCGTATTTATGTAATTTGTGAAAATGTAGCACTTATATATCTGTAAATATTTTTACAATTTTTTTAGTAATCTTTTTTATTTTTATTGCAAATATAAATTTTGACATTCAGCATGTTTTACACGTAAAAACCATTTAAGTTTTCTACTTTTTCTTCTTTTTTTTTGGCAATCATTTGTTAAATTTACTAGCTCTTTGTTAATGAAAATGGATTCTTTTTGCAATGTACAACTATATAGCTAATGCTTATTTGAATTGATTTGGAATGTAGCCATAATAGCTATATAATATACATTGATATCTGTATGCTATATAGGCCAGACAATGCAACAAGTTTACGTTCACTCTGCAGAATAGTTTACTCTTTATTGAAAAATCTTTGACCCAACAAGGTTGAAGCTCCAGTGCTAGCAAAATAAAAACAAAGACCTGATCCTCATGTTTGTATATCCTCATAATAGCACACAGGCCCTTGAAAGCATACAGAGCTGCACTTCTAAATGGATGCTGATAAATGTGGTTCAATGCTCCGCAGGTACATCTAACCAGTGCTCTGTGATTTCACACCTTGATTATAACACATGCACTCATGCACCGGAGTGCGCAGAGGTCATTACGGCCTGGCTGAGCAGTTTGTCGGCATGTAATTAATACTGTAGCTTTAACATTTCAGCGGCAGTGGCCATGGTGGTGAGTGAGTTAATCACCAGGGGAGCCAGTGCTATGAAATGACTCTCGGCTTTTTACGAATGGCTCCCCATCTCCCCTCTTAATCTGTATTTTACGAGTGAGAAACTTTGCATTATGCAAATCGGTGGATGGGAACAGGTGACATTTCAACGGAGAACACGAGCAACAGCCCAGTCTGGTCTGGGACGCTGATTTAGACATTAGTATCTGTCATCGCCGAGTGCCCAAGCCTTGATCTGCATAGCTGAAGAAAATATCTGCTTTAATCTATCAGATTTAAGGTGGAAATGGCAGGAGTGTGTTTAAGGTTCAGACTCTGAGTGGCAGTGTATAAGATTAAAAAGACAGTGATCCAGACCTCAAACACAATTTGTTTGCTGTATGTTTGCTTTCAGTGAAACCAGCCCAAACAGCTCTTTAAGAGCACTTTGGGCTTGACAAGCATATTTCATGGCTTGCCTAATATTGGGCTAAAGAGCCAATAAAAATATGTTCACATTAAGGCTGTTATTATTATTATTATTATTATTATTATTATTATTATTATTATTATTATTAT
>CAIGQZ010001256.1:1009863-1046838 GCA_903798205.1 Danio tinwini | reverse complement strand
AAGGACCTTTCCTGGACCACCAACACCTCCAGCCTGGTCAAGAAGGCTCACCAGCGCCTATTTTTCTTAAGGCAACTTAAGAAGAACCAGCTGTCATCAGCCGTCTTGGTGAACTTCTACCGCTGCACAATAGAAAGCATCCTGACGAAGTGTGTCACAGTCTTGTATGGAAGCTGATCTGTTGCGGAGCGTAAGGCACTGCAGCGGGTGGTGAAAACTGCCCAACGCATCACAGGGACCACACTGCCAGCAATACAGGACATCCAGAGGAAACGCTGTCTGCGCTGAGCATGCAGTATTCTTAAAGATTCCTCTCACCCTGCTCACAGACTGTTTTCTCTCCTGCCTTCTGGCAGGCGCTTCAGGCTCCCCCGGACAATAACCAGCAGACTAAAGAACAGCTTCTTCCCCAGAGCTGTCTCCCTTTTGAACTCTGCCCCCCACTGACTTTTTGCCCCCCTAATAAACCCCCCACTCTCCTCATAACTCAGACTCCTCATAATCACTTCACTACTTAACATTTGCACATTTAAAAATTGCACATATTCATTGCACTGATTCATTCACTTATTTGAACTGTACATACCTACTGCACATGTACATTTATAAATTATGTACACACCCACTGTACATATACATTTGTAATTATGTTTATCTATCTGCACACTTCTGATTATTAATAGCAACCTGTACATTTATCCATTTATTGTAAATCTGTTCATAGCTAACACAACCTGTATATAATGTTCATAGTACATCCATTTGTAAATATCACCTTAGTTTTTCTATAACTGCACTTTATAACTTATACCTGTATCCTGCACTTGCTGCTATTGCACTCCTGGTTAGACCTAAACTGCATTTTGTTTCCTTGTACTTGTAGATGTGTGATGACAATAAAGTTGAATTTAATCTAATAAAAAAAATTGACTTCTTACAGAGCACAATGACCTCAGAAAAAGTCAGATTGGGTTTCTGCCAAATTACAGAACATCAGACCATATCTTACCCCTTCAGACTCTGATAGACAAATACGTCAATCAAAACAAAAACAAAATATTTGCCTGCTTTTGTAGATTTTCAGAAAGTGTTTGATTCAGTTTGTCTGCTGTCTAAACTTCTAGAATCGTGTATTCGTGGTAAAACAACATTAAAAAACAATGTATTTGAACAATCAATGCAAAATTAAGCAAAGAGAAATAAGCAAAGAGAATTCTTCAATCAGGGGCGAGGTGTGAGACAGGGCTGTCCACTGTCACCAACCCTCTTCAATATTTACATCAATCAATTGGCAATGCTCCTAAAGCAAGCAGATATGCCAGGTCTCACACTATAGACTCCAGTGTAAAGTTCCTGCTGTTTGCAGATGATCTGGTGCTGCTGTCACCAACAGAGGAGGGTCTATAGCAGCAGCTGGATATCCTGCACAGCTTCTGTTAGACCTGGGCCCTGACCGTTAACCCAAAGAAAACCAAAACCTTAATATTCCAGAGAAAAAATTCAGATGTCAGGGAAAAAAAACACAGTTTCACTCTTGGTATGATGAAAATTTTACTTGCCACAAGCTACACATACCTTGGGTTAAAAATAAGTGCTAATGGAAAATTAATTTGGCTGTGAATTTACTGAAAACTAAATTAACTGAAAGAGAAAGCAAGAAGAGCCTTTTACACCATTAAAAATCAACACAAATAGCAATTCCAATTCGAATCTGGCTCCAAATTTTCCAGTCAACTTCAATGTTATTTAGACCTTAACAAAGATACCACAGCAACATATCTGAGTGCAGTAAAGGACAGTAAATTAAGAACAACAATGACCAAATACAGACTGAGTGCTCACACTGTAGAGACTGGTCGATACAGACAGAACTGGCAGCCCAGAGAGAAAACATTCTACCACAAACTCCAGAGTTAGACAATAAAACACAACTGCAATATTTACTAGGGGAAAAAACTGACTGTATCGTTCTAGCGGCACAATACATTAACGCCTGTCACAAAAAGAGAGAGGAGACCAAAAAAACATGAATGATGCGTTTGCAAACACGCACACACGTGCACACACATGCACACACACACACACACACACACACACACACATCAATTATAAACACACACACACACACATCAATTATAAACATCTAGATGATTATAATTGAATCCTTGTAAATATACTGATTATTATAGTTTTTTTATTACTGTTTTATCCTAAAATGTTGATTTGTTAAATGTACAGTGCATTCTAATCTATTATTTTTTTATTGATATAAATGAATAATATGATATATATGAATATGATATATTGACTATACTGGATAATATGATATATTATTTCAATTTGTTTAAATATTATATGTATATTTTTTACTACTACTACTATTGACTGTGTTTTTTTATACATTATATATGCATGTTCATTTATTTTTATGTAAACTTTATAAATGCTTTGGCAATACATTTGAAACATTTGTCATGTCAATAAAGCAATTATTGAATTTAATTTAATTTAATTGAGAGAGAGAGAGAATGATCTAAATGATAAGGATTTAAATAATTGTGACAATTATTGGGTAACACTTTATTTTGATGGTCCATTTGGGAATTAGTAGACTGTCTGCTTAGTATCTGCTAAACTTCCTATAAGAAACTTTGCAAGTGCATGTCAACTTACACTAACCTAACAGCCTACTTATAATCTAATGAGAATTAGTTGGCATGTAGATACAATGTAACTTAAAGACCATAATAAAGTGTGACCAATTATTGACCCCCAGATATATTTACCACAGTTCATCTGAAATGTCTTCCCATTGGGTTTTTATGGATGTCAGTGAACTTCTGTGCAGAGAACATATTTTTTTCATAAAAAAATGAAATCAAACCTTTCCCAATAGATACTGGTTCAAGAATTAAATTTAGAGAAGTAGGGGAGGGGAGGAAACTGCGGATACATATTAAGGATTACTTTTAATTTTTGTCCCAGCCAGTTCCATATTATGACTCCAAATTTTATTGATGTATACCTTTTTATTTTATTTTTTATGAACCTTCCACAAACATTTTGATCAATGTTAGATTGATGGGGTGGGAGGTAGGGCTTTGAGTTTCTTTTTGTAGTAAGTTAAATGCACTGTGATAGAGTACTTCCAAGATAACTATGACATATGGTTCAGCCCTTTCTTGTAAAGATTTAGGTGGTACTGTATATATGAAGTTTTTTAGCAATAAAATCATGCATTTAATGCCTTTGTATGTAAACTACTTGTGCAAATACTTCAATTCACATTTGGTGTCAACCCAGCATGAGGCTGACTGTAGCTAGGCCAACACAAAATCTGAGCGCGCAGAAATCCACAAATTTCCACAGATTTTTAGCTAATCATTGAGTCTATTTATTTACTTGTTTAAATGTGTGTACATTTTATATTTATTCAGTTTTTAAATTAATTTCACTAATAGTATTGTGATATAATAATAGTAATATTAAAATGTCCATATGATTTATTTACAATCCAGTTTTTAAAGTAATATTTTCTGTCTTTTCAAGAGTTCACACTTAGCTGATGATTGATTATAAAGCTTGGCATGCTGTCCCGGGAGAGAGCCCTGAGCTCATAAGATCCTCGAGCCCATGGGCTCCCTCCCGTTTGCAAGGCGAGAGGAGAGTTTAAGCTCAGGTAGCTCTCGAGAACTCCCCTTCTGTAGTAGCTAATGAACAGATAGTGATTGCTCTTAAGAGATAACTACCTACTAGGAGCATGTCTATAGTGTTGATTTAAATTAGTCAATTAATTTAAAATCATTCCACATAAATCTGCAGATTTTTTTACAAAATTCTCTGCAGAAATAACAAAAATACTGTCTGGCCCTACTAGTAACCAACAGTAAATAAAGCAAACATAATGAAGTGATGTGGTTGTAATATTTGCTGCGTCAAAGTGTAATTAGCAAATGCATTGCAATCTCCCATTATATCGCATTAACCCTTTCCAAGTCCATTTCCATCACTTGCTTCTTATGTGATGCTTTAAAATGCACATGAACACAAAGCAATAAGAAACCCAGCGGGTGTCATGTTGCCTCATGTTGCATCTTTAATCATTGTTCCTACCCACTGTACCCACCCACTATCTATTGGTTAAACTTCCCAATGATTTTAAATGTTATGTTGTGTTTTTGCAGTTACTTAAGAAATGTCTTGGTTTAACTACATAGTTTACTACAAGTTTAGGTAGGGATTTAATTTTAATTATTATTTTCATTTAAGGTAATTCCATTTTTTTACTCAGCCAAAAAATTGATAATGCCATTTTTTATTTTTTTTTTTTTTACTGTTGAAATTTGCATCCTGGCATTCGCTGCGTAAAACATGTGCTGAATAAGTTGCCGGTTCATTCCGCTGTGGCATTCCCAGATTAATAAAGGGACTAAGCCGAAAAGAAAATAAAGAAAAATTTGCATCCCTATTTTTACATGATCTACCCAGTTTGAGAAAAAGCACTGAGGTCTCTAGTTTGACTAAATATGGCCTTCTTTCCCATTTAATACATACAGGCTAAGCAGTTCACTCAAATCCAATTGTAATAGTGATGATTGCTTGATAAGATGTTTTAAATAAGAGGTTTGTCTTTATTTAATATTCAATCTATATTCAGAAAGCAGCTGGCTGCAACCAAGACTCAAAACCCAGTTTGTGTCTGACCTTAGTGGCAGACAGATAAAACGTATTGGGTTATTATTTTTCCGCCCCATAAAATAATAAGTAAAAAGCCAGCAATTAGTGATGAACCATAAATCTAAATATTCTGATATGTATTTTCAAACATGAATTGTTGCCACCGCCTATATGCATCTCTGGACATCCTTCATTTGGATGAGCAATATAATACTTCCCATTTTAAAAAAATGTTCCTTGCCATTGTTCCGAAGAGAGGGCCGCAGAGGGGCTACGGGACAATTTGTGTTCTGCATGGTGGTTTTATGCATCACCTACTTGATTTCAATTTACATGTATGTCCTGGGTTATGGCTATATTCATTTGGCTGAAGTAGTTAAATCAATGGAGTACAGTGTAACCTTCCCTGGCAAGACAAGCGACACATTATGACGCATTTAAATGAGTTCTCGGGGCACAGGGCAAAGGTAAATAAAAGGCTTGTTTTTCATTCAAGCAATTTGTGTTGACCTGAGCTCTTCAAAACCAGGGAACCAGCACAGGCTCTTGATGATAAAGGATTTATCGGCTAAACCAAATTCGCTATTGTTTATTTTATAACAGAGACCATTCAGTTGGGATTTCACACATTTTTGGGGAATACAAAAATATAAGCACACAAAAGTAATCCATATATCTTTAAAAAGAAATAGCTTAAATCCATGGCAAACAAACAGAGATATATTTCGAATGATGATATAAATCAAAAGTTTTCAAATCACAGTCTGTTCTGTGCACATTTGTCACACTGGAAACAGCCGTGCACACGCATTATCACAATGCTGTCTCTTCTAACCATTTCTGGAATGGCCATTTCTCAAAAAAAGATTTTTCTAAACACAATAATATCTTTTTTTCCGATAGGATGCCTTTCTTTCAGTGCATAATGTCTTTGGCAAAATAAATAAATAAATAAAAAATCCTAGATCTGTGTTGTAAAAGGTCTATCTCCCTGGCTGCCTGAAATGCTTTAATTCCCAGACACCTTATAGTGATGGCTTCAATTTCCAGGGCTTTTGATAAAATCGCACAGTCTCTCGTGTATTGGGATTGAGTACCCCGCTATGGACGCCGTTTAATGAAGTGTCATAGTTTCAGCGCCTGGTGTTTGACATAACCTCGTTTAGCGTACTTGTGATAAATGTGAGCCTTGCAATCATAAAGTATATAGCTATAATTGAGTTAATATGATTTAAAATACTAACCATTTGTACAATCGGATTTTGCTGTCATTTGCCTTCCACAGGTAAGCTTCTGACAATACAAGGTTTAAATGTTTTATTGTTGTGCCCCTGAGGATTTCGTTCTTGTTTTCAAATTAAACACAATATACACAACAATACTTAATAGATCCTTAAAAAAATATTAGGATCGCTATAAATTCAAAAGGCATAAAAACAAAACCAAGCAGTATCACTGCAAACCATATTAATTAACAATTGTTTTGTTGACTTTACACAATGTTCATCAAATTGAGTTCATGTTCATGCTGTTTAGGACCTATGCCTTTGTTTCTGAGAAAAGCTTACTTCAGATAAATATGAATTGTAATAAATTGTAAATAAATTGTTTAGAAAGCTGAATAGGAGGTGGAATATCTTTAAAAAATTATCTTTAGTGTGCCCCATTTTTTTCAAATGTCAAAATGAAATGCATTTCTTTTACCTCTCTAAACTGGTGTTGTTTGAAATAACCATCATGGTTTTTGATAGATAAACTTCAAAATCAGTTAACTGGTTTCAAAGCAAGAGAAGACTAATATAATTGGGCTGCTATAAAATAAATACATACATATAAAATCTTTATCCCGTATGATAATATATAAAGTTACAATATTTAATAAATAAATAAATAAATAAATCACACTATCATGTCATTATCAATGTGGTTGATATAATTCCTGTCAAATCATAACAACATTTTTATAATGACTAACAAATCTAGATAAAAAAACATGGATTTTGTCTAGCATAGGCATCAGCATTTAGCATAATTCAAAATATAAATTACTATTATATTACTATTATAAATTTAATAAAAAAATTTAAATTACCAAATTGATTACTAATGCTGACATCAAAAACAAGCAAGCAATAAATAAATAAAATGTTTAAATAAGTAAATGGCTTGAATGAATGAATGAATGAATGAATGAATGAATGAATGAATGAATGAATGAATGAATGAATGAATGAATGAATGAATGAAACGAATGACATTATTTTGGGTTTCCATTAGGAACAAACAAGTTATAAAAATACATCAACCTAAAAATAATTAATTACTTTACTTGAAGATTTCCACGCAATCACCTTTTTTTTTTAAAGTAAAGTTTTTATGTAATATCTTAACACGTTTTGCAGTTAAAACATTTAGTAAGACTATAACAAAAGAGATTTTGAAGCACAATATGCTGCCTTTAAGAAGACATATTTTCCAGGGACACACGTGTATTTCCACAAGACAATGCAAAATCACATTCTGCACAAATTACAAAGTCCTTGCTGCAGAGGAAGAGGATACAGGTACTTGACCGGCCTGTCTGCAGTCCCGATCTGTCTCCAATATAAGAATGTGTGGTTCATTTTGAAGAGCAAAATGCAACAATAAAGACCCCGTACTGTTGACCACCTTAAGGCTTGTTCACAGGAAGAATGGGACACAATTACACCTGAAACACTTCGTCACTTGATGTCTTCAGTCCCTAAATGTCTTTTAAGTGTTGTAAAAAAATGGCAACATTACAAAGTAGTAAATGCTTTTTCAAGAGCGTCACGTTGGCGCAGTGGGTAGCACGATCGCCTTAAAGCAAGAAGATCGCTGGTTTGAGCCCCGGCTGGATCAGTTGCCATTTCTGTGTGGAGTTTGCATGTTTTCCCAGTGTTTGCGTGGGTTTCCAGTATGTGCAATAAAAATAGTCATGTGATTTTGTTATAAGAGATTGTGTGATGGTCAAAATGTGTGTGAATGAACAAATCAGCAGGCTGACCACATTCTAAAACGTGAAATTATGTTTTGGTCATTCTAAAATGCCTTAACCATCTCAGTATAAGTGCTATTATATCATTAATTACCTCCAGAATCAGAGCGTCTGTGTTCTGCGTCTCACGCCTTCAAACACTGTGCTTTCACTGTTTGTCAGGATTGCCTTTTGAGGCACAAGTCATTTATTAAATGAAGAAAAAATGAACGCAGCGTTTCCTACCACAGCAAATTCTGTTTTTACTGTTAATATTTGGCACCAGATAATCAGGAAGTGACGATTTTGTTCACTTTGACTCATTAGATGGAAATGCTGCTTTATTCACACATCTTTTATGTGATATTTCTGTTTTGCGCATAAAGTTAACTTGCATTTTTGGATGGAAACATAGCTAGTTTCAGTATGGTTAATAAAACACTATAGTATTTACTATGAATTACTTTAGTGTATTTTTATGTGGGTGTCTGACAACTGACAACAGATCTGATATTGCAGCCTCTGTTACTCCTTACCTTGCACTTTTTCGTTTACATTTATTCACAACTTTTTCTCATTTGGGGTTGTACATATGTGTATGTTTCAGTAGATTAAATCTGTGAAACAGCAATTCTTAGACATGTCAATAGCAATTCTTAGACAACAACAAGACCTCGCTCACGGATCAGGACAGGAGTTAAACTGAGGAGATTATGATACAGTATGTATTGGTCCAAGAAGAAACAATTTTAAGTTTTAAGGGAGTTACTATGGTGCCCAAGAAGCTCAAATGTGCTGCAAGTTATGAAAACACATGTAAGTAGAAAAACAGACTGGGAAAACATAAAACATCTGCACAAACACACACACACACAATATTTTCCAAGCAAATTACAAAACAAAACCCTGCCCAAACAAAACAAACAAAAAGTGACAAATCTGGCTGCTTCTTACAGGAACATTCATCATCTAATTTCATAGGTTGTGAGAATTTGCATGCATGTGTGCTATCAAATTGATGTTTTCTCAGTGTGTAGGCATTTTTCGATTTGCATGTGTTTTCCTAACTTGTAGCACATTTGAGCTCTCTCTCTCTCTCTCTCTGAACTTGATAGTGTCAAAAGCATAATAGGACTTCTTTAAAGTTTAAATGAAATACAACTAGCATGAAATAGAATCTTCCACATAGAATGGTGCAGGAATGACAATAGAATAGTTTAACAAATTATTAAATATGCAAATAGTAAAAATGTTTGTTTTTGTTTTATTTTTTTACCTGAAAGAAAATTCACAATATAATTTATGACATGCATTTACAAAACAGGGTTTTTTTCCGTGCTGACTTCAGAAAATTGGGTTATGCCTCTGCAATTTTAGAAAACAGACAAACATGTTTCCAAATCTTTCTTTTTATTTATTTTTTGTTTTAGAAGTGATTTTCTAACATTTGTACTGGCAAAATTCTCAAAATGATATATTGATTTGGGGTAAAAAGAATCAGGGTGCACATGATTCTCATATTAACTGTACTTTTTTAAAGCTGTGAAAGAGAGTTTTATAGGCTTAGAACAACATCTAATACTAATGCTTCAACTTTGATAATGTTCTTCGCAAATCTGCTTTATAATCAGCTATTTCAGTGAATCATTAAATAACACATTTTCAGAATTGCAACTTTACCTTAAGGAGATCATTATTCAGGCTGTGAATCTTTATGGCAGCTATAAAAAAATGTAGACTAAAGTGCATTTCAACAAAGTTAAGCAGAAAAATAAGTTACAAAATAATATCCACTTGGATGTCCTGGTTTGTAGTGTTTGTTGTAATATTTATGTACTATATGCTTATTAGCAAAATTTTATTAAACATACTTGTTCTAAAACTTTCTGAGAAAACAAATGAGACAGATATCACACAAAGCAACTTTGAAGACATTGCACAAGAGGGCATCAATAAGAAATGCTGAAAATTTTATTCAGTTTCATAATTTTAAGACCTATTAAAAATTAAGATAGTTACAGTATACAGACAAGACTTAAGAAGAATCTGATTTAGAAAGTTCCAACTTTCCAACTTCCAAATTCCAACTTCCAACTTTCTCACAAGCATTAAAAAGATAGTTCAACCAAAAGTGAAAACTCTCATTGTTTACTAAACTTGTTTTTTTTAAATAGTTTTTTTTTTCTTCTGTTGAACACAAAAGAAACCTGTAACCAACTTCCATAGCATTTGTATTTAACTGGAAGTAAATGGTTACAAGTTCTCTTCAAAAAATATATTCTTTAGTGTTCAAGTGAGTGAAAAAAAAACACTCATAAAGGTTTAATTTTGGGGTGAACTATCCCTTTAACCATTACAAAATTACATTAGGATAGGTTGTATATGTATATTATAATTGTATACGTATGTTATAACAAAATATTGCCGTCAAAAGCCACAGAGTCATTAACTGATTTATATGTATACACACATAAAATAGCCAAACAAGTACCTTTTCATTAAATATTTTGTCTGAGAAAAATAAATCAATTAATGACCCTGTGGCTTTTGATGACAATATTTTGTGGTCAGAATGTAACACTACATTTAGTAAGATAATAAAACATTAAAGGTGCAGTATGTAAGTTTGACACCCAGTGGTTGAACTAGGTATTGCACTCCTGGATCAAAATAAACGCAAGCGTGGGATGCCAGATTGAGTACAGGAGCGAGTGATTTAAACTGTGTTCTAAATTAAAGCAACGACATGCGATAGAGGGAATATTTTCCATATTAAAAGGTGTTTTGGTTCTAACCAACACCTTGAATTGATATATTGGAAATGGCTTCTATTTGTCACAGCTAAACAACAGAAACCTATGACAGTGATCACCTCACGTAAACTTTGTGTGCTTTGTGCAGTGCTAAATGCTAACAATGTGACTTTGAATGCCATTTTACATTACATTAATTGCCATATACTGAAAGCAGCAGCAGGTAGTTCACCTCAGATCTTGAAAATACTATAAACCGTTTGAAATTGAACTTTAGAACTAAACACATATGAGTGATTCAGCATCTACATTTAATGATGTTAAAGAGGGTTAACATGTATTAAATAGATTTTAAACCTTAATATTTCATGAGTGAGTGCATATTCTTTGCTTCTGAAAGGTTGTATTTAAATTTCTGTCATGTTTCATCTGGTGCAAACAGCCAAATTGCTCATCAATGCCAGAGATGGGAAGTAACGAAGTACAAATACTTTGTTACTGTACTTAAGTAGTTTTTTCTGGCATCAGCACTTCACTCCACTACTTTTACTTTCTTACATTTTTACACAAATATATGTACTTAAATATGTGTATATTATTTCTTGTCATTGCGTAATATGAACGAATTTTTGATGCAATCAATCTATTTTTCCTCATTGTGTGCCTGCGTGCTGCAGTGTGAGGCTATTTCAAGGCTATCTCGCACCATGCATGGCCTAGGTCATAAAGATTACTATGAGAAAGGCTAGGATTACTACGCATATGTGACAGAGGGAGCCGGCGAATTTAACATAACTGATGCTGCCCTTTTTACACGATAATAAGACACCTTTGTTTGTTTAGATCACAGGTAAATGAGACACAGTCAAAAACATGCTGTTTAAATGCTTAAGCCTTTTGTCCACTTCTGATCATACTGCACGAGCTTTCTCTGGTCTTTCAATCTAATACCGTGAAAAATAGTGCTTTTTGTAAAGATTAGTACATTTAGCACTAAAACAATCAAATACTTTATAAAAAAAAGATATACATTGCAGTTTATTTCATTTATTTCTGGTAAGTTCATATCTCCTAATACAGGATTTATGCTGTTTTTATAAAAAATTTTTATTAACTATATGATTTTACATATAGGCATATACTGTTGTCTTCAATTAATATTTTTCAACAAATATTTTATAACAAAGGTAACTATACTGGGCTATTTATGAATAAAAATATAATGCAATAGAACCTGAATTTATCATGCGTAAAACGATCATGCACATGTTTTGTAGGTTGTAGTCAAGCCTGTGTATGTTGCTTTTAGTATAGAATAAATGTATTACAGTTTTTCTCAGTCACTTTGGCCCATTTCTCAGATCAAAACTGAAATTTGCAAAACAGTAGGCCTAAGTGCATTTATTAAAACAACACGTATAAATAGCAACACTAAATAGCAATAGTAAACACTATTACCTGCAAAAGCCAGTCTCCTGCTTAAAATCCTTCAGTTCATCTTTCAAAACTAAATTTCTGTGTCAATGAATATGTCAGTGGCATCAGAATGACATGTCCTTGTGTCATTGTATATGAACAAGACTCAAATTACTTAGTAGTCATGTTGTCAATAACAGTGTACACTGGAGGGCTGTTCTGATGTAAACTATGGCAGTATTTTTGCTGTTTGTACTGTAATTAGTTGCCAGATCATGTCATTCTGATACAGAAAGGACAAGAGAGCACAGAAGAAAAAACAAAAGTAAAAATGTGATTAGGACAACCACCTTTTAGACCTTCATTAGAAAAAGTCAAGATTCATCTGGGAGAAATGTAAAAAATGCATTATGACTAAATATTAAGACAACTTGTTCAGGCATTTGAACGATTAAATGTTGTGGGGGTGAGTATATTCAACAGAGATTAAAATAATACATGTTGATCAACATGACATCAGCAACTGATAATGTCGGAAACATCAGAGAATTGCACATAATCATTTGCATGGATGAACAAAAGCACTTGCAACTTATTCATAATGAGAAACTGATGTGCACAAGTAACACAATGATGATCTAAAGATTGAGCAGGGGTTTTGAGAATTTCAATTCTGATCTGAGAAATGGACCAAAGTGACTGAGAAAAACTGTAACAGAATTAATGTTTATCCGTTAAATAAAATAACCACAATACCTGAAAAAAACACTGAAATAGCGGGTTATATGTGAGGGCTACAACATGACTACTAAGAGAATAAGCAGTTTTAGCCTAATGCAAAAAAAATGTTTGCAGTCATATCTGTGAAGTATTTATTTTAGCAAAAGAAAAAAATCTATATATTTTGGACAGAATTCAATGTAAAATGTAAGACATTATTTATGAAGATAGACAGAGTGTATCAACACGAATGGCAGCTGTTGTTTTTGATCTAACAGCAGCAAAACTACATGCTGAACGATGTGAGTTTGCGTCCGGATGATGATACATAGGCTGACTTTTTGAGCAATGTTGTTAGGTAATATTACAGGGTGTGATGCTGCTTGGCTACTATCATAAAATTGGCAACAAACATTTTACATAAAAATTGGAAATGTAAGTTATTTTACATTAATGCATCAATAGGATGTGTGGTCTAGTTACCTACCTATCTCACTCGCCTTCTTTCAGCGTCGTCCCTGATTTATCAGGGGTCGCCACAGCAGAAAGAACCGCTAATTATTTCAGCATTTGTTTTACGCAGCGGATACCCTTCACATTCACACACACTTATAAACTACTGCAAATTTAGTTGAATTATTATTCGCCTATACCACATGTCTTTGGACTGTGGTTGAAATGGGTACTTTTTACTTTTTTACTTTTGTACATTTTTCAGGCGGTACTTCTTTACTTTTACTTAAGTACAAAAGTGTAGTCAGTTCTTCTACTTTTACCAGGGTTGTTTTAAACATAAGTATCTGTACTTCTACTTAAGTAAAGGATGTGTGTACTTTTGCCATCTCTGATCACTGCGTATCTCGTCACAAAGCGTGTTGTTAGGACACGCGGTTACAATGTAACCTGCTCACCTAATGTTTAAGTTCGTAATATTTATATCATTTGCTAATTAATAACCTCATGTGGAACTGAATCTGTCTCATTTCGATGTCTGTTGTCGCATTTTCAGTCACGGATGCATGCCTTTAGCGCCTTTCATGTTCACTTAGGATGTTTCTTAAATATCTGCACACATATTATGGTATTTTTATGCTTTAGAAGAATCAAAAACTTACATATAGCACCTTTAATATCTAATTCATGAATGCCAATGAATGTTTATTAGTCAACTGTACTATAACTTATGGTCATTCAAAAATACAAAATACAGCAACACCTGTGACAAAAATCCTTGAACTATCTGCTCTCTGCTGAGGACGACTGTCAGCTAGCTCTTATTCGAAAATAACAAAGAATATATATTTTGAACTCATGCTTTATTAAAACATTAACATTGCACCACTGCTTTGGTCCACTTTCTATTTTAAAATGAAAAATTGCATTGGTTTTCTAACACTAGCATTCTAACATCTTGTCAGCCCACACTGTAAAAAAATAAATTGACTCAACTTAAAACTTTAACGCCCCATTCACACGGGGCTTCAGCGTCAACGCTTAACAGAGGGCATGTCTGAATGTCTGCGATCGTCATAGCAGCGTCAGCCAATTAATTTAGTCAGCAACAGGCCACTGTCTGAGCTGGTGCATTTGCATACAGCGATCTTATTGGCTGACGCTTCCGTCACTGAAGCGGCGGCGACGGATCCACAATGCAGTTCGGCAACGCCTGACGTCACCCATTTAAAGTGAATGGGAAGCGTTGAAGCTGACGCCCCGTGTGAATGGGGCGTAAGGCAACACACTTCCGGAGATTTTTGAGTTTACTCAACTTAAATCGAGTCAAGTGCAGTAATTAGGTTGAAAGTTGAGTAAACTCAAAACAATTCCTGAAGTTTGTTGCCTTTTTAATAAGGCTGTGCAGGCTAATTTTTGCAAATGTAATTGCTCCTGCTGCATTTCATTGCAGGTATCAGATGAGAAATCATCTGTCTACATTTTCACTAATCTGAAATACGTAACTGTGGTACATTTCAGAGATTGTTTTTTGCATTGTGTCTTATGTCTTAATATTTTATGGTGTCCGTTGCACTTGTTGTTAATATATGTGAGTCTTGTGTTGGAATTGTTATGAATGATTGAATTTTGTTCCTTAAGGAAAACTTGTACCTTATATGGCACAGAAAAGAACTCTTATGATACTCTTCTGTACCTTATATGATAAAATTGAAATGAAGATAATTAATCTCATAAAAAGGTACATAGGAGTTGGACAACTCCTTTATTACAATATATATGAAAATAAATATTACTGAAAAAGCAACGTGATATTATGAATAATTTCCATATAAAAACATGAATCTTCATTTAAAAGCATAATTATTTAGTTCTATAATACAAAACAACTGGTAAAACAAAACTATAGGTATTGTAAACCAAACATTTGAGGCATTTTTAATAAACATTTGGTAAGCATTTTCTGATAAATACAATTTCATTATTTATATATGCACCTTTTGGCATTTGCTTTTCCACTACGCACGTGAGCTGGCAAAAGTCCTGCATATGCAAAGTGTTCATGCAGACATTTTAATACTGTAAAACGAATCAAACGTTGTGCATATCTCGTTACAATACTTTTGCATAATTCTATTTCTATTTTAAAATTAAGTAATTTTAATGAACTTTTAAGTGATTACAAAAATATTGTGTGAAAATTGGAGAAAAAAGTTTTATATTGTACATGGGAGAATGTATTTCTGTAACATTTATGTGAAAAGTGTTGTGAAATGTTTAGCAAAAAAATAGATATTTTGATTTATGTTAAAGTGTTTTTTATTCTTTAAATGGAACAGATGCATTTAAAAAACATTAAAGGTACAAATCATGTCCTTAAAGGAACAAACTGCAATAGTACAAATTTGTTTCTTTGTCTTAAGGTACAATTGGTAATTTTAAGGTACTTCCCTATTGACCAGTGTTTGTACCTTCTTTGGTACAACATTGTACCATTTTTTTTCTGAGAGTGCAAAACAAATCTAACTTGGATACAAGTAAAGTATAAAGTGTGCAAACTGACCAGGACTGTTATTCATGTGAGGCAAGTGTTGTCAAATACAAATCATAAACACTGTTACGTTGTTTTGTGGTACATATTTAGGGTTGTTTAAAGAACTGCACAAAACTATTCTTTATTTGTTCATAATATGGATAATATGTAAATATCTTTAGTGTGAAAAGGAACAAAGGTTCAAATTAAACAGTGTTCATTTTAACAAGAAGCTACAGTCAAATGTATAGGTTTAGGTAAGTTTTTCAGGTTTCACAAAAGCGTAAGCTGAAGCATGGTATTTCCAACGAGCCTGTGTTGTCAATGTTACCTGTAACTACACTGTAAAACATTGCTGTAAGATTTACAGCATTACTGGCAAGTTTACAGCAATTTTTTAACAGTGTAGGTACAGGTAATGGGTGTACTGTATTGTACTGTATGTGAGTACTGGTATTATTGCCAATAATACTGTATATTTAAGGATTTGTTACAATGTAGTTACAGGTAATACAATACAGGTGTACTTTATTGTTAATTTATACTGAAAAAAAATGGCTGTAACATTTACAGTATTACTGACAATTTTGGTTGCCAGTAATACTGTAAAATTTACAAGTGCACTGTAAATTAACTATTACAACTGTGCTGTAGTTTTTAATTGTTAATTTACAGTGCACTTGTAAATTTGACAGTACTTACAATATGGCAACCAAAATTGCCAATAATACTGTAAATATTACAGCAATTTTTTACAGTATACATTAACAATACAGTATGACCTCTCTTATATTATTGCTTAAGTAATTCATAATATGCACTCATGCCAGTAGTTTTCATGTTTTCATAAACCACGCTTTACTTTCAAAAAGCACATTCAGTTCTTTATGTGTCTGGCCATCAGAGAAAAAGCCCATAATTTCATCTGACAGCTCAAAAGAATCACTTTCCTGTCCTAAAACTCCCTTAACACGGGCTGATATCTGCTTGTTTATTTTGTAGCTGCTGGATGACCATTGTGTGAGCCCCGTTTGTGGTGGAGGTGTTAAAAGATATCTCACAGGTCACATCGTTCCAGGAAGGTTGATGACTCGGTTAGATCTCCATCACCCTCCACTCAAGCGGAGAATATGTCCCTAGCAGAAGTACACTGTTTAGATGGTGATGGGATAGGGTAGAGGTGACAGGCCGCTGACAGCTGTTTCCTGGGGAGAAGCCTCTATTAGTCCCCCGTTACCTTTTAACTCATGTTTGCATTGCAACAGTAATAGTACTGTCTGCTCAACTATGCCAATGAATGTCATCATGTAACATAACCAGATTCCCTTATATGCAGTACATTAGGGTGTCAGAGAAAGATGCAGTAAACTATTTGACATTTATATTAAATGTATATGCATGGTTGACATTTTTGCTCGCTACTTCTGTTTCGAAAGACAAAGCAAATGGAAACTGCAAAATGAGATTCATACATATGGGCTGTTTTTATTGTGGATTATAAAGTCAAAATGAAATTGTATCCACAAACAATTTCATTCTAAAATGTGACTTATTTTTTTTAAATCAAAATTATACCATATTTTCATTAAGAAAATAGTTTGACTGGATGATAAAGTGGGCACCCCATACCAGAATGTAGGCAGTAGTAATAAAGGAAAGTCAGTTGATGGCTAATGTTTATTAATGTTCAAGTATTTCTTTTTTATTATTATTTTGGACAAAGTAACCTCATGATTAGGCTAGTATACAATAGAGTAGCCTAAAAAAAATGTTATTACTCCAACTTCTCAAGATTTTGCATAGAAATGGCAGTTGTATAATCGGTGTATTTTAAATCATTCCATAACTATATTAATAAAATTATTACCAACTACACAAACTTCTAAAAGACAACATTGTCTACAACATTTAAGAACGAAGATAAATGTAATACCTAAAATATTTTAATCAATCATTGAAAGTACACAGTTGTTTTATTTGATTTGAGCCTTTGTGCCTAAAAAAGGGCATATTAAAGGGGTGGTCTACTACGATACACTCTCAGAAATAAAGGTACACAAGCTGTCACTGGGGTGGTACCTTTTCAAAATATACACACTTGTACCTAACGGGTCCATATTGGTACCTCAAAAGTATATATTAGTGCCTAAAAAATTTAAGAGGAACATTTATGGTCCTAATATGTACCTTTTGAAAAGGTACCACCCCAGTGACAGCTTGTGTACCTTTATTTCTGAGAGTGTATCATATTCATACTTTAGTTGATGTGTAGTGTAGCTGTGTGAACATAAACAACATCTCTAAATGTAATATGCTCAAAGTTCAATGCAAAGGGAGACATTAGCTTTTACAGAGTTAGCTTAGCATAGGTTTGGGGAAAAAAAAGTTTGGGAAAAAAGTTTGGGGACTACAAAAAAAATACACCTAGGCTAGTGAGATCACAAACGCTTCGGGATACGTGCATACACCCCACACAGCGAAGGTTTGTGGCCAGTACAGATGGGTATTGTTAAGGTTTTAACCGTATTATTACTTTTATCGATACCACTTATCGGTTCGGTAATTTAACGGTTCTCTTTTTGGTACTTTTTGTATGTTTTTTTTCATAAAAATTAACACTAACAAATTGAACAGAATTAACAACACTTTGTTTTATTATTGCATTTTTTATGTAAAATAAAACGAAACCAATAATTGTAAAAAATTTAAAATAAAAATTTCCTGTAAAAGAATGTACAATGGTTTGAAGGAAAAATGACTTTTAACCATTCTTCTGGAGAAAAATCAACATGTTTGACTTTTCTGGCAGAAGTTGGGACCTTTCTTGGTTTATTGTGCTGCCTGCAGTTGAAAATACCCTCTTTGAGTTGCAAAATGCAGTATGAGACAATGTTTATGATTTTTCATTAACGCATTCACATAAATGAGTTAACTGTGTTTTTAACATCTTTAGCATCTTGCAATGTAAAAATAAGCAGTTTTTTTTATAACTTCTTAATAAGCATAGTTTACTATTAGGCTATTCATAGGTAGATTTGTAAATACATCTGATGTAAAAGCATTTTTAATGTTTGAGATTTATTTAGGCTACTGCAGAAAAAAATACTGTTTTTTTTGTAACCGAATGTGTGTGTTTATTTAAATATGAATATTATACTAGTTTAGGTGATTGACTACTGGCATAATGTGGATGACCGTTAATAGCTAAGCAGTCAAAAACGTTTCATTACTTTTCATTGCAGCTAATACACTCTTGAAAGATACTTTCACTTAGCCAGATTGCTTGCATTTCTGCTTATACAAGAAAACAACTTGTGTTTGTTGCAACGAGCATTGTCGCTGTCCACTCCAGAAATACAACCTGTTTGGTTCACTCCGTATGCTTACGAGCTGTGTGTGTGTGTGCGCGCAAGTCTGTCTCGCAAGCTATGTGTATGCGATTAGCACGAGTCTCCGCTGAGTGCGCGCACAGCTGAGAACTGCAAAGGCTTTTATACTTGACGTGCTCACCAGAAACATAAGCATTTTTCATGTGAGATTGCTAACTGTGCAGGCAAATATCAAATATGGCAAATTAGAAAAGGTTGGTCAGTGAAATTATTCAACTATAAGTATTGTTTATTCAGCAATAATTCTCCAGTATCGATAGCAGAACCGTTAATGTCAGAGCTTATTGATACTTCTGTCTTTTATAATTTAGCACCGATACCGATAAAGTACTGAGTTTCGGTACCCATCCCTATTGGCCAGAGGTGCTGTAATGTCATAGCAGAGAAAGCTAAAATGCCATTCAAATGCTGCTATTTCCACAGGGCTTGTTCTGTTTCTGTATTTGGGCTTCCAAAGGACATGAGAAAAAGAGAGAAGTGCTTACAATTCAATTTTAATTATGTCTCGGAGTTATAAAAAAAAAAGATATAGCTAGCATTTGACAAAGGACAGCTTCCAGAATCTCTCCCAGTTCAGTGCTGTGTTCTGCTAAAAACTCCTCAAAGGAGGAGCAGTCCCAACCATAATAGAAGTAGCTGTGGATTGTGAGACATAACCTGTAACTATTTTTATTTGTTAAAATTGATTAATTACATGCATAGTGTCTAGTATTAATAGTATTTTGTAGCAAGAATTTAACAAGGATGTAAACTATGGAAAATGCTGTTTGGCACCGCTAACAATTTAGCTACAAATTTATATTTACCTGTCAAATCGCTGTAAACACCCACAATCTTTACCAGCACTGCATTGTTTCTCTTTGCGGCTGCTTTCCCTGCTTTCAACATCTTAAATAACGAACTCGCAAAAGATATATGAATGTTTCATATTACTTACACATGCTTATAACCCAAATATATATATGAAAGACACTTGTCAGATTTTATTTTAGAGAGAAGGCATGAGGTTCAGCTGTGTCATCTTCATTTTATGTTTAATTCAGGCGCACTGACACAGCTACACTGACTGACAGTATTTACACAGCACATGCTAGTGACTGGATGTGATGCTTCCTGGTGACATGGAGCCAATCCACGAGTCACAGCACATTATGTTAGCTGACCAATCAGAGCCTTTTGAGGGCGGGCCTTTCGGAGGAACTAGGAAATATGACAGTGGTTTTCATGTTAGCTTAGTAGCAGTATATAATTAAAGTAGACATATGAAAAAATAACATCTTATTTTTTTAATGAAGCATATGCACACATTGCTTTGCACCTTAGAAACACAACTAAGCCTTAAAAATACACTCTGGTCACCCCTTTAAAATAACTATCTATAGCATAACTATAGCAATACATATAACTGTATAATGACTATATATAGTTATAACTGCAATAATCAGTCCAATTGAGTATCAACATCACTACAGTGTCTTCCAGTGATATTTAGGTTGCTACCCTATGCTAAAAGTATTTTATTTTACTTTTTAGATCAGTCTACATTTTATACTAAAAAAGGTTTAATAATTTTATGATATTAATGTAATTTAATGCATGGGTGATTCTAAAAAGAATATGCAATTCCCAAAAATATATACTTGGCTTGCAGAATCAGCTGGACCTTAAAGCATTCGAGCATTTAAAGAGGCAAGTAACAAAACCACACTGCACACTTATAATCTTCAGAATAGTTTATTTAATCTGGACTCTAAAAATTGATATTATTACTTTCTTCCATTTCAGTAATCGCTACAAGTTATGTTGCAACAACTGTAGGTGATCTGCCTAGGGAACCAATCACCTCTGTGCTGTATGAAAATAAGCCAATGAAAGTTTGATCTATGGTTGTCACAAGATTGTCTTCATTCTGTAACCAGGTAAGTGACACTGACAACAGGGGTGCAGGTCCACATGCAGGTTTAATAGCGAAGTCAGGTAAGCAATGGTCAATACAGGGAAACAGATATATGCAGGCAATCCAGAAACATAGTCAAAATATCAGGTGAGACGATAGAAGGAAGGCTGCAGACAGGGCTAAACAGATTCACAAGGCAAGGATCAAAATACAGAAAAGCAAGACAAAGGAAACACATTGTAATGTCACTTTAAGAGATAACAAGACTCAGCAATGAGTGTCTCAAAGTGAGCCGAATACAGCTGAAGTCAGAATTATTCTCCCCCCTTTTAATTTTATTTATTTTTTTCCAAATGATGTTTAACAGAGCAAGGAAATTTCTACAGTATGTCTGATAATATTTTTCTTCTGGAGAAAATCTTATTTGTTTTATTTTGGCTAGAATAAAAGCAGTTTTTAATTTTTTTTTAAGGTCAAAATGATGAGCCCCTTTAAGCAATTTTTTTATAGTCTACAGAACAAACCATCGTTATACAATAACTTGCCTAATTACCCTATCCTGAGTAGTTAACCTAATTAACCTAGTTAAGCCTTTAAATGTCACTTTAAGCTATATAGAAGTGTCTTGAAAAAAATGTAGTAAAATATTATTTACTGTCATCATGGCAAAGATTAAATAAATTAGTTATTAGAATTAGAGTTATTAAAACTATCGTGTTTAGAAATGTGTTGAAAGAATCTTTTCTCCATTAAACAGAAATTGGGGATAAAAATAAACAGGGGGCTAATAATTAAGGGGGGGCTAATAATTCTGACTTCAACTGTATATGTGTGTGTAATCAGTCATTGAGCAGCATCAGCTGGGAGAGTGTAATCAGTCAGGATTTGGAACCGGTTGTGTGTGTTTGGTGCATGACTGGGTTTGGTAGTCCATTATGAGGCAGGATTGTAGTTCGTGTGGGTGTGAATGTTTTTCAGCGATCTCTAGTGTAGTGCATATAATAGCTTGCTATTGAGTGACCCACCCACCCCCTTTCCTAAACCAATAGTGTTTTCAAAAGCAAACTAGAAGAGAAAATCCACATGTTTTTAGCACAAATTCACAATTTTGGGGGGAAGGGGGGGGGGGGGTATCTGGTTTCTGGTCTCCTGAAATTGGTCATGCCAGAAAGCCATCCATACTGAGGTATGCAGTCAGAAGTAGAGCTGGCCGAAATTGTAAAAATAATTATTACGATATCATGTTTCATATAATTCCATATCGATAGTTATTTAATATTTTTTAACAATTTATTCAGGGATATTAGGATTTTTTAACCACCTTATTTTAATTTACCAACATTACTAAGGCAAATAGTTTTAATATAGTCAAAAACAAAAAATATCTCATCTCTTTATAATAAAATAAACATAAGTGTTAAAGAGACTCTTAAACTTAAACTCTTAAAATAAAATGTTACAAAGTGTGTTCAATGGTAAAGGTAGATCAACATCTATAAGGTGTCAATAATAATGACACAGTAAACCTTAAACTCTATAAAAAAAACAAATTATGATAATCAGATCTGAGCTTTCAAGTAAAGAAACCAGCCATCATTATTCAAATACATACTGCAACATTACAAATTGTGAAGTTGAATGACTACATTACCCCTATGCTAAAAATGTTTCAGGTGGGGAACTAGTGGCTGGAATGCATAAAAAAGGAAACCAAAAAGCAACTCTGGTGACCCTTTTTTATTTACAATCTCCTCACTGTTATTACTGAAATGTGTAATCCATACAAAGTGTGAAGCAGATTGATTAGTTCTAATGCTCGGGGCATTCAGAAAAGTTCAGATGTTTTTCAACTAGAAACCTAGAAAACCATGCACATCGTGCACATGCCTCCATTGGAAATGACAAACTGACACCCTAAGCTTCTTGGCATTGCTTCCAAGGCGCGCTCTCAGCAGCCACATTTTAATAAAACTATAGCGCTTCTTATCGAAACTTCATATCAAACTTTTTTATAATCGATATTGACAATGGTGTTCGATAAATAAATACCAATATCAATTGTATCGCCCAGTCACAGTCAGAAGTATCGCAAAAATAAGCAAATGTTGTCAGCTGCAACTTAGCATAGTCAATTTTACATGCAAAATGCAGCTGGACAGTCCGGGACACATATTTCACAATTCCCAAAAATATAGCCCTGGGCACATATTTCCAATGAGCCGGTGTTGCTTTTAAAGAAACTAATTTACAAGGTCATAATTTCATTTGAATTGCATTCAATTTTGACAGAATGTATTTTTTTAAGCATGAAGGTCTAACTAAATTCTACCCTCAAAATCTAACCACCAGTCGGGTGTAAGCATTATTGCACAAAATGATACAAATGAGGTTGCTACAGATTAAGCACCTATTCGCCACATGCAAAATAGTTTTGAATTGTGTTTTTTTTCCCTGTGCTTTATTTTTTAAATAGCATACTTGACAAGAAACTCTTCTTTGCTGCTTTGGGTGTTTTAAGAGATGCCCAAGGCAGCGATAGCCACATTCATCTCAGCCTATAGGGCGAATAATCCTGACAAGTTTATAAAGTGCTGAGGTGAAGAGGTTATTCACTTAGTGTGCTGGCCGGCTGTAATTTAAAACAACTAGCCCCCAGATTTCTGCCTGCTTTTTCCCCCCACCCCAACCTTCACGGGTCTCCCTGAGCGAAAGTTTTCAGCAGGACATTACACACAAGAGCAGGCAGCAGATTGTGTGAGATTACGACAACATCCCGGAGCAGCGTCGGCTTTGTAATATCTCCATGTTTGCAGTCATGGCCTGTCACCCCAGCTGACCAGTGGGGACGCCCAGTGGGTCGCACTCATGCCTCAATCAACTTCAAGTGTTATTAAATAGTGACCTCCATGAAGAAAAGTACAATGTAATGATGGCTTAAACAAACACAATTTATCATCCTCCTCACGCTGACGTTATTTTACCCTACCAAACCCAGCCAAGCAGGCACAGTGCAATTGGCTGTGTGGCCAGGCTCTGACCCCAAAAGAGGCTCCCAACAATCCTCTGTCCACAGTTCAGCTATGCTCTGTCTATTTGCTCAAATGGAAAAAACTATTCAGACTTTTTTCATTGCTGCATTATATGAAACAGATCAACTGATTTCCTGCTATCGATTAATAGACACTATGCTCACTATTTACTATTTTAAATATTTTGAATCTAAATTATATGATAGCAATCGGAAACTATGGCAATTACGTTTTAAAAGTGTTACTAAATTCTAGTTACTTTAACAATGCAATCTCATTTGATCAATCATTCAATCAATGTATAAAGGTTTATTTTCTCCACATCCAGAAATAAATAATCATGTCTCAGACACCCTTAAATTCTCAGTCATAGTTGACATACAATAAAAGTAGATCAGATGAATGCAGACAGCAATAACACAAGTCAATCCATCTGGTATTAGACAAAAAAATATCTATATTAAAGGGATAGTTCACCCTAAAATGAATTCAAACAGGTATGGCAAGAGTGAGAAAATGTTTTGGGTAAACTGTCCTTTTAAGATTTGAAACTTTATCTTGATGCGGCTGGGATGAGAATCAGCACCTCCAAGTCAGAGGCCATGGTGCTCCACCAAAAAAAGGTGGTTTGCCATCTCCAGGTTGGAGGATAGTATGGTCCGTTGTGGTAAAGAAGGAGCTGAGCTGAAAGGCAAAGCTTTCAATTTACCGGGCAATCTACGTTCCTACTCTCACTTATGGTCATGAGCTTTGGGTCATGACCGAAAGAACAAGATCTCGGATACAAGTGACCGAAATGAGTTTCCTTCGCAGGGTGAAGGGCGCACCTTTAGGGATAGGGTGAGGAGCACTGACCCCCGGGAGGAGCTAGGAGTAGAGCTGCTGCTCCTCCACAACGAGAGAAGTCAGCTGAGGTGGCTCGGGCATCTGTTTCGGATGCCTCCTGGACGCCTACCTAGGGAGGTGTTCCAGGCATGTCCCACCGGGAGGAGGCCTCGGGGAAGACCCAGGACAAGCTGTAGGGACTATGTCTCTTGGCTGGCTTGGGAACGCCTCAGGATCCCCCCGGAGAAGCTGGAGAAAGTGTCTGGGGAGAGGGAAGTCTGGGGTTCTCTCCTAAGACAGCTGCCCCCATGACCAAGCCCTGGAAAAGCAATAGAAGATAAACGAATGAACGAACGAACGAACGAACGAACGAACGAACGAACGAACGAATGAATGAATGAATGAATGACGAACTTTATCTTGCCAAATCTGAGTTCAGTTTGAAACATTTGTCTTCTTAATTTCTAGTAAAAGAGTCTTAGAATTTCAATGTTATTATAGAAAGACAATTAATTCCTTAGGTAATTGATAATCATTTGATAAATGTATTTAATTGCCACATAATTCAATGTGATGGGTCCTTTATGGCTGAATGTGTGATGTTGCAAGCACCAAAGTTGAGCTCAAAATTCAATTTAAAATATTTGGTCCCACTTTACATTAATTTGATGTGACTACATGTACTTACATTAAAAAATGTATAATGTACTTACTGTGTTCATATTATAATGTATTGCAGAACAATTCTGGTGTTATTGAGGCTATGGTTAGGGATAGGTTTGGTGGCATGAGCAGGTTTGGGTTAATGTGTAAGGGGTGGATCAAACAGTGAATTATAAACATAATTACAATGTAATTACATGCATGTATTTAATCAATAATTAAGTACAACGTTCATACATGTATTTACACTAAAGTACATTATAATAAATTATTAATTTCAGTGTAAGCAACATATTAGTTAGGGCCATCTAACATAAAGTGGGACCATAAATAATTTTGTTATATTTGATGATTCTTCATGAATTATTTTTTTCTTAAACAAAAGCTGAGAAGCAAACAAACCTTTTTGTATACAATGCATTTTGGGATTTTAACGAGTATATCATTCAAGGTTAGATTACTATTGACTTAAAAAAAATTATTAATATGCCACAAAGGAGTAGTTTTGAGATACTGACAAGGTGCAAAGAGTAATGAAAAAACATACTTAAAAGTCATTACTTGCCAAAAAATACAATATGAGTAAAAGTATCTGTTCTAAAATAATTTTGTAAAAAAGTAGCACTTCTAAAAGTCCTCAAGAGTAGTGAGTATTACGCTGTGATTAAAAATTCCACCTTGCCGTGTAAATTAGAAAATGAAGCTAACATCAGTGCCATTTTCTTTTTTAAAAGGATAGTTTACATAAAATGAAAATGTATTCAATATTTATTCACCCGTAAAAGGTTCTAAACCTAGTTTCTGTTAAACACAAAAGAAATTATGAAAAATGTTATAACCTATAACCACTGACTTCCATCGAAAAAAACAAATACTATGGAAGTCAATGGTTACAAGTTTTCAAAATATCTTCTTTTGTGTTCAACAGAAAAACTCAAAGAGGTTTGCGACTAGTGAATAATGAGTAAATTATGACAGGATTTTCATTTTTAGGTAAACTAAACATTTAAGGATGTTTCTAAGTGTATATTAAAATACTTGCCATTCACATTCTATAAGTTTAAAATGGGAGATTACATTACATTAATACATGCATTACACACACACACACACACACACAGTATATGCAGCAGGGAAAATAAGTATTGACCACGTCATGTTTTTTCCTGGGAATAATATTTTCTGAGAAAGTACTTAACTACTGAAACCTATTTAATATTTTATATAAAATGCTTTTTGGTGAAGGCAGCTTAAAGATGCCTCTCATATGGAGAAAGAAGAGAATTGCTCAGGTGTGAGTTTTTCACAGACTTCAACAGAGTATAAAAATCTTGATGATTCTTTGGATCTCGTCTCTGAAATGTGATCTTTATTTAGTATGTTCTATTGGATTCAAGCCATTCTACAGCTTAATTTTCTTTCTCTGAAAGCATTTGAGAGTTTCCTTGGCTGTGTTTTGGATCATTGTCTTGCTTAAATGTCCACCCTCATCTTCATCATCCTGGCAATGTAGATGTTGGACTGAAACAGCTAATTTTGATTTACAATGACAAAGGGCAGTAGGTTGCTGTATAACTACAGAGAGATTTCAGCTACTGTCTGGGCTTTTACTGCCTTTTTACACCTCCATTTCTTCATGTGTTCAATAGTTTTTCCATTCGGCATTACATTTTATTGTGCAAAACTTAATTTGTAAACTAATTAGTTTAGTTTTCTTTGCATATATGAATTTATTTGATTGTTGCCAATCCAGGAAAGATTTCAAGTCAACGGCACCTTTAGAATTAAGTTTTCTGAGAAAACTGTGACATGTTCAATACTTATTTTCCCTGCTGTTTATTTATAAAACTTATAAGAGGGCTAATAATTTTGACTTGTGTATATACTGTACGTATGTATACGCACAACTGTGTGTATATACTGTATGTATGTATACGCACATACATACAATACACATACAAATAAGCTGTCACAGAATAATGTAATAACTTCATAAATGTAATAACTAAATAAAATTGTCACATAGACCTAATAATTCCACGATCCTAAACCCCAGACTGACCTATCAATGACCATAGACAAAATGTTATACCATTTTTCTTTGTGATAAACAACAACAAAAAATAAAACAAAAAACACAAGAACTGCTCTGCTTATAAAGCAGACATTTGCTACTTCCTCTCTGTAGCCAAAGTTTTATAACTTTCCTTCCATAATCATTACAGGTATAAAAAGTTTGCTTTATCAGTTAGCCAATAAATGCATTGTATTGGTCAGACCCATCAAACAGGTCATTCGGGAAATGATGTGCCAAGTGGATTTTTATGAGTGTTTTTTCCAATGTAGTATACGCTGCGGGTCAATGCTAAGCTGAAGTTGCTTGACACTTCATCTATGGTGCTATGATTTTTTATAAACACTATTGACTTGGCCTTTATTGATTGGCGTGAATGTATCACACAAATCATTTTGCACCAAATCAATAATGAAATCTTGTGGAAAATTTATATTAAAAGGCCTTTGTTTGCCTAAGTGAGTTCCAGACAGGCACATTGAATGCTTTGCTGATTAATTGAATTAGTTTAAATTTGGGAACGGCAAGCCCATTAAACAACGCATTCTTAAATCACGCACTGCCATGTGTGATTGAAATGAGATTTTCCACGCAATAAGAGAGCTGTTAAATAAATCACATATGCATTTTACACACTCATAGAAAAGGAACATAACTCTTCTGAGCAACGTTCTTCAATCTGTAGGTTCAACACTTACTGATGGGTGTTTGCTGGCTTTGGTTAGCCTGCTGAACATTCAAGGCATCTATGTCTAGTAGTACAAAAAGTATCTGTGTAGACAGCCTGGAAAATGAAGCTTTTGTTCATTACTACAATAGTATATTAGGGTGAAAAAAGTAATATTCAAGCAACTGCATGACCATTTGTACTGTCAGAAACTAAAATGCTGCAAAACACGGATGTGGCTAAACATCCGTCAATCAGGTGATTTTAAAGCAGGACTATGGGTTTGAGCAACAAATAATGGATGAGACTGCATGTTCAAAAATTAAATCAAATTAAAAATGTAATTCAATTCAATTTAAATAAATGTACTAGTACTTCTCAAACACAACTTTAACTATATATAAATATAATTAAACATGTAATAAAACACAAACCAATTTTGATTTCAGTTTACTAAAGCTAAATAAAAAAGTATAATTTTGTTACTTTAAATAAAATGTTAATTGAAAAAGTCAAGTGCTATTTTGGGTCTTCCGTCTGGATTTTGCCAAACCAAATTCAAAAGCTTCCCAAATCCACATGCAGAGGTGGGTGTAAATGCAAAAGTTTGGTCTCATTTTAAAGAAAACCCATTGAATTTTCATAAAACACTGTTGAAAGTGATTAAAATAATTGTATACGTTGTCTGTGTTATAATAAACCCCTCCAAAAAAAGAGGCACTTTTTTTGTAAACTCAAATTTGAAAGTGTACCTTTTAGGTTCTGTGTGGTCTAGGATGCTGTAATTAATTTTGTTGGTTCCTACACGTCAGTAATCATAGGAAAAAAGAGAAATGCCTCTATCATAATCTTTGCAAAAGTTATTCTATTCCAACTGATTAGAGAAAAGAATCACTTATAGGAATATTGGGCCAGTACAAATCTTAAAATTAAAAGAATGCGGAAGTAAATGACGTCACAGACCCAGTACCAAGAATGCAGTGGTTAGGAGGTTACAATGTATAAAATAAATTATAAACAGAATGTAAATATAATAATTACATTTTAAAATATATATTTTTGAAAATACTTATTTTATTTGAAGCAATTGCCAGGAAAACATCTGTTATTTCAATTAAGTTAAACTTTCTGTATAAAAAAATTGACAAATGAAAATGAAATACAATTACTAAAACATTAATTAATAGTAATTTGTTAAAATTAATATAAAATGTAATTATTAAAAAGAAAAAAATATTACATTTATTAATCTATTTTATTGCATTTATATTTTAAACATCAAGTTCTATTGACTATTCATAATGATCATAGTGATGATAAAAATAATAATAATTATTATATATTTAAGTAATCCTCTGCCTCCCTTGATATTCACTTTTAATTGAACTTATCAAAATTGAATATGGCACACAATCTTAAAAGCACATGGTCAAAACTCTACCCAGCAGCCTTTTACTGAAATATGTCATTTTGATGTAAAAACTCTGATTCGGGGAGATGTCTCACTTTAGTGGCACTGAAGGACTGCTGAAGGAGGCCACTTTTATTTTTTATAACTATCAGTTGATCATTGCTGTTTAATTATGTCGGGTGGATTTCAGAGTAGATAACATGCTGTTATCTCCCGTCTGAGAAGGCTAGAAAGGATATCAAAAAGATAAGTCCCGTTCCAGCACACATAGGCTGCTGTTTGAATATTGTAATGTTCTTTTTTTTTTTTTGTCTTTCAGCATATTTAATCTCCTATCAAACTGATGCAGATGAACAATCAAAGAAAGCAAGAGAAATGTGTCGAGATTGGCCTATCTGGCATATATTTTTTGTGCATCTATTAACCACAGGTGCACTTACCCTTTAAACAGATAAAGGCAATGATGAAATGAGGGCTGGGGGGAGAGAGAGGAGAGGCTCATGGCAATAATAATAGCCCAGTGGGATTAAAAGATCACATGAGTCAAGAGGTGTGTTAAACAGCATAAAATGCAGAAATGATTAGGCTGGATCTACCTCATGCTGCAGCCCCTCTGCACGTAATTGAGGCCATGAGCTCAAGCTATACAATATGATTTTCAGCACAGGGTCATTCCTGTTCTGCAAGTGCCTTTTGAACTGGATGAATTGGAACAAATGTGCAGTTTAAGTAAAAAGAGCCATAACAAAAATGTAATCTATTCAAGATGAGGGACTCAGGAAAAAAGGTATGTTTAATTGAATTTAGCTATTAGCTCAATAAGGGATTGAATAGCTGAAATTATTTTAGATTTTTTATTTACAACACTGCTATTATTATAATCATATATGTATTTTTCACCTCAAACAAAGTGGATTGTAATATATAAACAATATGAAACACTAGAGAATACATTTTTCATGACACTCATTTAAATGTGGTTGTTTTTTCTTAATAGAAGATGAAGTTATATGAAAAAATGGCTTTTTTAGTATTTTTAAAAGTCATCTAGAAAGAACAGATATGTTGAAAGGCAAAACATGCATATAATTAAGATAATTATTAATTATGACAGTAAGAAGGAATGCTTTGTTTGAAATATTTGATTTAGGAGACACACAAATCTGGGGTTGGATTCACAAAATATTCTTAAGAAGACAATTGTAGTTCAGAAAAATGATCTTAAATTATCTTAAAATATACTTGAAATAGTTTTGAATATCGTGATTATTAAGACTTCACAAAAACAATTCATCAGCGAGACGTCTGCAAATCTTGCAATATAGTCAGATTATCACAAAAGTAATTTTCTTTTTAATATAGTTTTCTCATTTTTATTTTATTTAATTCTTAGAATTATTACAAGTTCATGGTGCTACTAAATCATCATTATTATTATAAAACTGGTACAAATATTTCTGTAACTTACCTTCAACATTTTGCCCTCAACTATCACAGTCCATAATAAATCTGTCGAAAATTAGCTCATTCTGTAAAAAAAACTGTTTGTTAGTGTGTCACATATGAGTGTGTAGACAACGTACACAATTAAAATAGTTCAACCGCATAAGAAAAATAAATAAATAGGTCAAAATAAAAATAAAGAAAACTAAAAAAGTAAACAAAAAAAATAAAGACAGATTAAGTTTTAGAAAGAAGTTTAAAACATCAACAACAAAAAAAAAAAACATTCAAATAACACTATAAACAACCAACACATTTACAGACATTTTCCCTTGAAACAGCAAGTTCTAGAGAGTAAAATACACACAAGCTATTTGTTAGTGGCTCACATACAAAGTGTGCAGTGTGTGTAGGCTAATGGGCTGAGCAATACAATACAATCAACACAATAAAAATGATCAAAAATGAACAAATAACCAATTCAAAATAAAAACTAAAGCAATAAAAAAGTCAGACAACATTTAAAGATAGATTAAGCGTTTGGAAATCAAGTTTAAAACTGCCAAATGTTTCCAATTACAACAAACAAACATGTTCTCAAACATTTTCAGTTCCAATCACGATAAAATGGCCAAATGTGAGCAAACACTACAAATAACCGATTCAAAATAAATATTATATATCTTCGGAGACGATTTATCGATGTTTCAAATTACACCATAAACAAACAAACATGTTCACAAACATTTTTCCTCGAAGCAGCAGAGAGTTCCAGTGAGTAATACACATGAGCTATTGAAACAGGAAATCGGATGCTCTATTAGCAGCGGATTTATTCAATCAGCTGGCTCACCTCTTAATTAAAGGTACTAATTATGCTATCGAAAGACTTCTTGGCTGGTGGCTCCAAAAGTGGTTTGGCTGGCACTCCACCCCTCTCTTACCTCGCTGAAGGTGATGACCTTGTGATAACCCGTGTGTTCATCAGTCAAATTACTGTCCCCAGTAATGGTAATGCCAAAGCACTGGAACACTGGGGCCAACTAATCTGTATTCAAATTACATGCCACCGAACAGTAAGGTGGGCCCGCGCGGCCATAACTCAGCCGCCGTGCATTCTGGGGAGGGGGCAGCGACGACGGCCCCCTCCCTGCCAATCAGACATTATCATACATTTCCCAGGTGTGCGACAGGCCTTCTGGGGCGCGAATGATATTGAGAAAATTCATCATACGTCTCCCCTCGCAGTCGTAATGGTCAATTTAAATTAATTACTGATGAGGGGCTGCGTGGAGCGGGTCAGTCCGCGGAGCTCTCCGGCTCTGAGGTATTTGCTGGTCACTTGACTTTGGCGGTTGTATGTAGTTTAGGTATCTGCATTTGGGGTTCAGAATGATAACTTGATATTGTTTTTCATTATTCAGCAGGTTTTGCAGCTAAAGAAGAATTTAAGAGACTGCTTGATAATTCACATTTTCTCTGAATTTATGATATTTTCCCCAAATTAAAAATAGAAATGTCTCTATTTTAAGATTTTTTTCTCTCATAAAATAGCAAAAAATATATATTTTTTTGACAAAACAATATCAGTGAAAGATTAAAAAGTTTTAAAAATATGCCATTTCATTTGGTTTTGATTTTAAAAATCTGCTAAACAAACAATGAATGCGTTATTACGTCTTTGTAGTCACCATGTAATAGCCCATATAAGTATTTTCTGAGATTATAAATACGATTATTCTCATCATTAAAGATTAATTTTACGTTATCTACACAATGCTTAAGAAAAGTGTTTTAAGCTAAAGCATTCGACGTAGCATTTCTCGTTTTAGCCTACACAATGTTAATTAATTACAAACCAATTTGTTATGAATGGGTCACATTTAGCTATTATATAGTAAAATATATTACAACTTTTATGCATATGTAAAACAACGCATACATAAAATGTAATACATATCAAATATTAATATTAATTTATTCACATAAACTTACATCAGGTTTAAATGTTGAAATTACTGCTCTTAGGTTTTGATTATTCTTGTAATTTTTTGAACATGAAATATAAACGTTAAAACCATTGTGACTGTTGGTAAAAATATGATAAAATGTTTTTTAAAGGTTTAACTCGATCATCATTCGAAGCGCTTAAAAACGAGGGGTTTCGTTTATGGTGCTTTGTCGCCACCTTTTGGTTATATGGTAGATAACTGTATTGCTCTGGGATAAAACGCTAGTAGCCCAATCCCAAAATTAGTTGTTAAAACTACATAATGGAGCAATGAAAAATATTAAAATACATAACTACACAAAAATATAAATTTAACAGTTTATTCAGGAAGGCATTACTGTTTATCTGATAAACATTTTTATACAAAATGAAATGCAAGTGCTACACATGTGTACATTCAGTGTTGATCTTTAAATACTACAGTTTTCCCTTTTATTGTCTGATAAGAAACTGAACTGTTTACATGCCTGGTGTCCTCATAGCACCTAATATAACAAAAAACAATAACAACACAAAAGAAATGTTTGTAGGTGAGCTGGTAAACACAGACATAACGTTTTTTGGTCACTTGACTACGGTTCAGATCGAGTAAAACACTGCAGCACTGGAAGTTTCCACCGCGAGCTGCTGTGTATCCGCAGGTCTAGCCATTCCTGCTGCGCCGCAGCCAAGTACGACTCCTGTGGGGTGGAGGTGAGCAGCTCCGGGGTCAGCGAGCTCTCGGCTTGGGTCAGGGCCTGCTGGCAGGCTGCCTGTATGTCCATACTCTCCAGATTGTTTAGACTCCCTGCAGCTGCCTGATCCATGACTTGTGCACTGTTAGGACCTGAGAAAACACAAGCATTAACATGAAGCAGATCCTGATTGTTAACTTAAGATCAACTGTCTTATCATATAGAGTAGTCCATTTTACAGCCCACATGTCATGTGACAAGCGGAATTCTCACTTATTATTAAACTATTAATTAGTAACAATTGTGTACCAATAATATATTTTAAAATACTGATTAGTAAATTAGCATATTAGAATAACTTCTGTACCATAATGACACAAAACAAACAAACAATAATCAGTGTTTCCTCTAGGATTCTTTCCAGCTGTGGCGGCAGACTGTTGACCGTTTACACAGATCTACCAACTACCTGTGGCGTTATTTCAATGACAAGTGTCGTGAGCCCAGTATTACAAGTCAAGATCGCATTTATGTTACACGAGCATGCAAATCTCTTTGCTTGCGCACTGATTTCCTCTGTTCGTGCACAAAACTTCTGGACAATGCTCCATCACGCGCGTCTAAGTACTCCACAACGTGGCTGGCAAGAAAGGGTTTAAAAGAAGAAAAACTAATGACATGGCCTCCTTGTTCACCTGATCTGAACCCCATAGAGAACCTGTGGTCCATCATCAAATGTGAGATTTACAAGGAGGGAAAACAGTACACCTCTCTGAACAGTGTCTGGGAGGCTGTGGTTGCTGCTGCACGCAATGCTGATGGTGAACAGATCAAAACACTGACATAATCCATGGATGGCAGGCTTTTGAGTGTCCTTGCAAAGAAAGGTGGCTATATTGGTCACTGATTTGTTTTTGTTTTGTTTTTGAATGTCAGAAATGTATATTTGTGAATGTTGAGATGTTATATTGGTTTCACTGGTGAAAATAAATAATCGAAATGGGTATATATTTGTTTTTTGTTAAGTTGCCTAATAATTATGTACAGCAATAGTCACCTGCACATACAGATATCCTCCTAAAATAGCTAAAACTAAAAACAAACTAAAAACTACTGACAAAAATATTCAGCTTTAATATTGAGTTTTTTGGGTTTATTATGGACATGGTTGTTGTTCAATAATAAAATTAATCCTCAAAAACACAACTTGCCTAATAATTCTGCACTACCTGTATATCGTATAACTGCAAATGAACTATGTACACGTTGAATAGCTATATTGTCCACCATACACCTTTACTTTTTCTGATTTTGACGAATGCAGTTACATGCACCCTTTGTAAAGTTGCTTTAGGACAATAACTACTGTAAAAAGCACTATACAAATAAAGTTAAATTGAACTGAATTTAAAATTTGATGGCTGCTGAAAAGTAAACTTTGCCACCACCAAAATATATATTTGTTAATATTTTTAGGTTTATGATTTTGTTAAATCACTGTATTTCTGCTTTTTACTGTATGATTACTGTATGTTTGAATCAGAAAAAGAGCATTTTTAAAATTGTTGTGAACTCACAGCAGTGTCTGAAGGGCTCCCAGCTGCGAGAGGGCAGGTAGGGTTTTGCCATGGGTTGCTGAAGCAGGCACACAATTGCATTATCCACCTGATGAAAGACACGTAGTGACAGCAGCTTCTGATGCAGCTCCTCTGAGAGACTGTATTCCTCTGAACGAATCAGGTCTCGAATCAAGTCGAAGTCTTGTTTCAGCTGAAGAGCTCCCTGAATACTGCAGTGAATGGAGAACTGATGTAAACAAACAGTGAACAGAGGAACAGAATATCCTCCACTGAACTCCACTTCTCTAACCTGAACTTGATCTTCTGTTTGAGGATGTGCTCCATCCAGGCCTCCATGAAGGCAGTCATGGCCTCAGTGAGAGCAGGAATACGAGCATTATCTGGCAGAGGCTGAACACCCTCCAGAACCTGACCAATCACACTCTGAACTGCACACGCTGCGTAATCGCTTGGACTGCTGGGCAACTCTGTCAACACAAGTTTAAGCATATTTAGAAGACTGAGCAGTCCATAAGCACCATCATAACCTAGTGTACATTTTGATTCACTGCGTCTGTACCAGTTTTGTGATTGAACCTCCAGTGCCTTGCTGATGGCATGGTTTGTTCAAAGATTTCAGTTGACATTTTCTTGCAGTCCATGGAAAAGGTCCTCAGAACAAGATCTGAAAAAGCCTGCAGAGTAAACGGAGTAAAATATATATATTTTAAACTAGGCATATTATAAACGTGCTTGTATCATTCATTATTTGATTGTTTCCAAGTTTTTATTAGAGTCAAAGGTTTTGTACCAGGATTTAATTTGTTGTTGTTTTATAAGACAAATATGCCAACCCAAAAATGCATTTGACCATAAAATGTAAAATAATTACACAAATTAAAATAACTTTTCTAAACTTATTACATTTTAAATGTAAATTTATTCATGTGATGGCAAAACTAAAATTTCAGCAGTTATTTGTTCAGTCCCATTTGATCCATTATTTAAAACGCTGATTTGCTGCTTAACAAACATTTCTTATTATTACTATCAAAGTTGAAAACAGTTGTGCTGCAGAATATTTTTGTGAAATCCATGATAATTATTTTCAGGACTTGTCGATGAATAGAAAGTTCACAAGATCTGCATGTGAAATAAACGTGTGCCACATTTGATCAAACCAATTTGCGGGGAGTGGGGGGTATTGCACAAAAGTAAGATAAGGGATTAAGCTGGGAGTTTGAGGCTTTCCTGGCTGAATTTAACCTTGACTCATGAAAGCAGGCTAAATTATGTTACTATGGAGATTTATTCTTTGCAGCTAGCCTGCTCCAGAGTAGGCTAACAACCAGGCTAAGATTAATTCTAGTGATGTATATGTTAGTTTCATTGTCAATGCTACAAGAAATTAATGTGTTTTACAGTCACTCCATGCTCTTGGATACATATTTTTTATTCTAATTGTTTAAAAATATAAGTATGTTTAATTATATTATCAATCATTTTATAAGTTTGTATATATCCATTTCAAATTAAAATATGTTGGGATATAAATAAGAAAAATAAAAAAATAGATTGATAAAATACATATACAGTGCTCAGCATAAACGAGTACAGCCCCTTTTAAAAATGAATATTTTATCCATTTCTCTGTGAATATAGACAATACTTTTTGGTGCATTCAAAAAAACTTTTATTTAACAGTTATAATCATTAAAATGCTCATTAAAATGTCAACATCATATAATAAATCAACAATTGTATATTTTTTATGTTATTCACA
>CAIGQZ010001256.1:991403-1004863 GCA_903798205.1 Danio tinwini | reverse complement strand
TTAGACTCTTTATTAATCTGGGGTCGCCACAGCGGAATGAACCGCCAACTTATCCAGCACATATTTTTACGCAGCGGACGCTCTTCCAGCCACAACCCATCAATGGGAAACACCCATACACACTCATTCACACACACACACTCATACACTAAGGCCAATTTTATCATACCCAATTCACCTATACCACATGTTCTTAAACTTGTGGGGAAAACCGAAGCACCTGGAGGAAACCCACGTGGACAAGGGGAGAACATGCAAACTCCACACAGAATTGAAATGCCAACTGACCCAGCCGAGGCTCGAACCAGCGACCTTCTTGCTGTAAGGCGAACGTGCTACCCACTGCACCACCGTGTCATCATATATATACATACACATTTTATAATGAAAGCGTTATAAATTACGTATTTATACATAAATGAGGTCATGAAGATTTAAAAAACCTGATAAAATAAACTAAACAATTAAAAAGACGTGCAATATTGGGTAAGCATTTCCAATAATCTTCATGATAAAATCATTAGTAGCATGAATGTCCACTGCGTACATTTAACACAAAGTGAACAATTTAACTTGTTAATACGTCTCACCTCATATATTTCTGTTAATTCTCTGAATGAAAGTAATGGGAGTTCCCAGATTGATGGGCAAGAGGGGCGTTTTTTAACTCGTTACTGGATTGCATCATGTATTCTGTTATCAATCCCGTGGTTATCAAATGCCACAAATGTGCTCTTATCCGGGCTATCAACATCAGGCTTGACACAAAGGAGCTTGACACAAGTTTCCTGGACCAGCAAACTTGCAATGGACTAAGCCAGGAGGACCTGATTAAAATAGGTCAAGCTGGGCTTTTTCTGTTATCCTGGCTTTCTTGATTCCACTTTTAAGCAATACTCCTCTGTATGACTTTCTAAGGGCCGTGACACACCAAGCCAATGTCAAACAATTAGCAATTAAACCCAACTGTGGATCACGTTGGATCGCATCTAGACCAAAAAGCGGTGTATGGAACACACCAAACGGCCGAAAGTCAACTGAAACAAGTGCCTTAACAAGAGGACGTGTCTTTCAGCTCTGCGGGTGCAGTAGTCTGTTTTGTCTTTCCACAAAGGGAAATAGAACTGTTGACGCACACAGACAAAGTGCAAACAAAGCAGCATTCACTACCATTATCACAGTAATTGCCACTCACCACGGAGGGATTTGCTCGTTCAAATATATTTAAGAATCTAATAATCCATATTGTTTGCGAAAATTTAAGAAATGTAGCGAAATTACAGCTGGTCTCTTTGTGATCAATCTTGGCTTGAATTGTTTACTTGCTATATCACTTCACTGTTACACTCGTGCTCTGATTTGTTGCTGAATAACCAGTAAGAGTGCTCTCTTCAGCCGACAAGCATTCTACACACTGAATCGGGCCAATGAGCTCTGATGTTAACCAGACCATAGCCAATGTGGGGAACCAACTAGCCTGACCGACAAAGCCCAACAGCCAACTGTCGGCTTGGTGTGTCATCAGATGGAGCATTTATAATCTACTTAAAAAACCAAACCAGTATGGTCACAAATGACTTTAATTTTATGAACAAAATACCTATATATCGAAACATCAACATTGTCTTTTTTTGTTCAAAAGATGAAAAAATATCACATGTTTGGAATGTCATCATAATGAATAACTGATGACAATTTACATTTTTGGAGTAAACATCCCATTAAAATGTTATGCAAGCAATGTATAATAATGCTAGAATTTCTCACTTGTAGCTCTGTGAGTGCCTGAGAGAGTGAATCGGTGTGATGAACTATCAGAGGGTGAACAGAGTCTCTGATAACTGCCAGAGTCAAGTGAACCAGGCTTTCAACTGAGTCCTTGAGATCCTTGACATAAGATAAACAAAGGTTAGATCAAAATATGAACAAACAAGTCATAGAGGTGATTTTCAGTAAAGTATATGTTTAGTTTACCTTTAGATCTCCTTGTGTAACCAGCAGAAACTTCGTAAGTGACCAGGAGGCCAAAAACTGGTAAGCTTTACTCATAACCCAGATAGTAGAGGAGTGAACAGTGGCAACAGACCTACACAGCAATGCCAGATGGATTCTCTTAAGGCTCTTGGATTCACTGTCACCTAGGCAAATACGTAACAAGTATATTTTAGTGCCAACAGGATGAGGATAATTGATCTTATGTGCCTTTATCATTGTCCAAAATAGTAATATATAAATGACTGGTGCATTGTTACCAAGGCAGAAACAAAAATAATAATAATATTATATGAAAAATAAATTAATTACACGTATTTTCACGATTGATTATGTTTCTATTTTTATCCATTCTATTATTATCTGGTTATGATATTATTATCTTCTATTACCATATTTAATGTGCTAAATTAATATTTATCAAGGATGCATTCAATTAGGTAACCATACAGACTTTCAAACTAATGTTGTTCTTTTCAACTTTCGATTCATCAAAGGGGGGTCTAAAGCCATTTTGTGCATTCAGATTTATTCATGAGGTTAAAGAGTTAGACTCATGTTTAAACATGGGTAAAGTTGCAATAAATAATTTGAACATAACACAGACCATTTCTTTATTTTACTTCTGGATCATAACCGCGCCTATCACTGCAACAGAGCTGCACAGGATTTGGCTGAGAATGTGCCTAAAAAGTGTGCTTTTGAATCTGAGGGAAAGCTGATCTTGTTCAGCCATAGTTAATTTAAACCTTTGACATGTATGTTTTAAATACTTTAGCTGACCCCCCCCCCCTTAGTGAGTTCATGACAAGCCTTAGCCCCATGCACCACAGAGGAGATTAGAGCTGCTGAATTTACAACACGCCAATTCATCAACTTCTCCTAAACTACATGAAAGTACATGTCTGCTTAACTATGAGTAGAATAGGCTAGAGTAACCATTCTAGCTACCTCAACAGTGTGTATTTGTTAAGAAAAACAAACATTTTCAGAGTATGTATAAAATGACTATCATTGCAGTCTTCTATAGACATCTGTGTGCGATTTTATTTACAGCGACATCACAGGATGCTAATGACGAGTTCAGACTGCATGATTTTAGCCCCAATTTTGACCCGTCGACAGGTTTTGAGAAATCGCTGACAAATGCCTGAAATTACAGGCAAATAGGTGCTCGTTCACGTGAGTAACAATCACACATATGAACTATCAAAGATGCGATCTGAGAAAATCGCAGACACTCGTGAGATATTTGGCATGCTACATATATAGACCTGTCGCCGATTCGAATCATGCAGTGTGAAATGTGTACTGATTGAAAATAACATCTGCGATTACCTACAGCCAACGAGAGAGCAGCATCCATTAGTATGGGTATCTGCAGGCCAGCGAAAGGATAGGGGAATAGGGGAAAGGGAAGTTAAAAGTGCTTCTTTTCAGTCTTTTTGGACCCAGGAAATGGAGGAAAAACTAGTGGAAATTTGGCAGGAGCACCCGTGTCTGTCTGATGTGTCATCTGAGCAATATCACAACAGAGTCGAAAAGAAAAAAAGTTTAGGAGAAATTGCTAATTCCTTTCAAACGCCAGGTGAGTAAAATAAGCACATTTTCTACCCCACTAAAGGCTTCTTTCTCATTATGTAGTTATTAGTTAATAACAAAATATACAGTGCTCCGCATAATTGAGTACACCCCATTTTGAAAATGAATATTTTTATCCATTTCTCAGTAAATACAGGCAATGTATTTTGGTGCATTTAAACAAAACAGATTTATTAAACAGATTTATTTATTCAATTTGTATTTTAGTCACCAAACATATTTAGAAATTGAAAGAGAATACAATTACATTTAAGCTAAATATTGCCAAAAAAAATTACAACGTACAAAATTTTAACTACATTTTTCAAATTATTTGCTTCTCTTGATTGTTCCTCTTTTTCAATTTTAAATTTGTATTTATTATTTTCCGATAACATAAATTTGGGTGTACTAGTTTTTGGACCATTATCGTAAGTTATTTTATTAGATGTCACTTCTTGCGTGCGTTTGGTTATGAAACATAGTTTGCAGACCGAGACAAAGTTGTCGGCAACTCTTCCTATTGTAAAATCATGCAGTGTGAAACCCTCTGTTACTGATCCATCTTGCAGTGTAAACAAACTACTGAAAATCGTGCAGTCTGAACTCGGCTTAAGCCAAAGTAGGTCTGGTGTCTTCAGATGCTAGTTTTTTTTTGTGGGTTTTTTTTCAGAGCAAACTGGAAGTCTGTAATTTTGTCTTAAAAATATGACAAAAAAATTATTAGGCATTCAAGATGAGTTTGGGCAAAACTAGAATGATACATCCCCTTTAAAGAATGGTTTTCACAAACACATCAGTAACTATTAATTACTGTGGTAAACAGTTTGCTCTACATTGTAAATTAGGCACATTATCAAAAAACGTGAATTATAAAGTTATGTGTTTTTTGTAAAATGTAATCTGTGCAGTTTAATAACATTTAAAGTATCTTCAAGTTATGGTTTACCACAGGCCTGATTTTACTCATTAAATGTAAATTCCTATAGTAAAAGCCCAAATAAAACTCTTGATGGAACAGGGTTATTGTTCTAGGTTCTGACGTCATTTCAGCACCACTGTATTTGGTTCAGCCAATAAAATATATTGAAACACATTAAAAACACACATGTTATTATGAAAGGGTGACACGGTTGCTCAGTGGTTAAGTCTCCGGTTTACCCGACAGTCCAAATACATGCGCTATGGGTGAACTGAATAAACTTAATTGGCCATAGTATATGTGCGTGAATGAGTGTGTATGGGTGTTTCCCAGTACTAGGTTGCAGCTGGAAGGGCACCCGCTGCGTAAAACATATGCTGGAAAAGTTGGCAGTTCATTCCGCTGTGGCGACCCCTGATGAATTAAGGGACTAAGCCGAAGGAAAATGAATGAATGTTATTATGAACCTTTAAGAACAAAAGAAACTTGTTTAAAGGTGGTACTTATGAAAAAATGACAAACCCTGTCTAGATATCTGTTATACTGAAGATGGCAAAAGTGTAAAGTTAAGTACCTGACTCTATGTCTGGGTGTTGCAGTAACTGAAGAACTGTATGGAGAGGCAGGAAGAGCTGAAGAATGAGATCCATGGTGGCGGTTCTTATTGCACATCTTTCCTGTTTAGCTCCAGGGACACATTTCTCTTTCAGTCCTGAGCCCAGCGACAAACACTTCACTGCAGAGAAACAGGATACATTCAAAAGACTCTAACCAGTACTCATTTAGTCATTATTTGGTTAATTTTACTTACTTTCATCCCACTGAGTGAAGGCAGCAGTAGATAATAAATAAAAGCAAAAATTGCTCAAACTTTCTTTACATTCCTCCGGAATAAGGTCTAGAAAGACATACAAAAGTATGAAAAAATGACTATTAAAAAAAAGGCAAAAAAACATCTGATTTGACACCAAAATAAAAAACTGAATGCAGAAAATATTATTGAGCTTGAATATTACATTAATTTAGATTTTTTTCTACTGTACAATCAAAGGTTTTTAAACTAATGTGAACATTACTGCCATTTAAATCACTGTAGAAAAGTATATCATTTAGTATATAGTATACATTTTCTTATAGTTTTAGTTTAATTTAATATTGCTTATTTATCAAAATTATATGATTCAGAAATTTCTATCAAAAAGGTTTAAGAAAAAAAGTATCACTGTTATGGCATAGTTCATCCAAAAATGAAAGATTCTTCACCATTTACTTTAAGCTAGGCATGGGCTGGTAAAAGATTCTAACAGTATGGATAAAAAAATACAGCAGTTTCACAATATTGTGATTACTGCTCCAAAATATATTCTTTTTAAATGTCTGGGTAAAAAATTAGAACTAGCGAGCAGAGTAGTATTCATAGAATTCGAAAAACAGTATGCGATAAGTACCCAGATGACCTACTACTTCCGACAAGATTCTGAAGTGGGCATCCGATGGATGCTTTGCTATCCCATGATAGACCATGAGAAAAATCATGAATGGGAGTGAAGCGGGTGTGTCACATGATGATGACTAAATGAAATCCATAGTACGTCTGAGCTCAATTCATATTACTAACATTCATACTGTATAGAATGTACTTTACTATCGTATATAGTAAATTCAAATGCAGTACCCACTGAATAGTGGGTGTAGGAATACCATAGGAACAGCATAACAGAACATTTTGGCTTCTGTTTTAAAACCTTGACTTTTCCAAACCACGGTATACTTTAAAAACGGTTATTGTCCCATGCCTAATTCAAGTGTTTCTAAACTTTCAAAAACAAATACTTCTGCTAAACACAAATCAAGATATTTTTGAATGTTTGTGAAGCCATTGATATCCATAGTATTTTTTATTCCTATAGAAGTAAATCAGTATATCTTCCTTTGTGTTTAACAAAAGAAACTCCAACAGGTTTGGAACAAGTGGAGGATGAGCAAATGGTGACACAACTATCCATTTATCAATAATATTAAGCTGTACAGCTTTACAGACTTAATGCTACTTTAGTTAGTATTTACATTTACAAAAAAAAGTAAGTCAGAAAGTGCCTAAGGTATGAATAATTTTGATCAGATATGCATGTGTGTGTGTGTGTGTGTGTGTGTGTGTGTGTGTGTTTAACCTGTTAATTTCACACTATCCACACATAGTACCTTCAATATATGAATGTTTGAGCCACGAGACCAAAAGCAGCAGCATTTCATTATTCCATTGGTTGATGCTTCCCAAGGTGCTGTTATATGGCTGATAATAAAAGTGTCTTACGACTGCTTTACCAAATTCCTTCCACAGAAGGTTCTTATAATTAGAGAAGAGCTTCATGCAAGTGTCAGACTTTCTGAGATCCACTGCAGCAGCATCGTGGGCCCTGGAGCTCATTCTAGGTCTGTTTAAAAGCTTCTCCTCTCCGTCATTTGCCCTACGACATATCACCACAGAGTCCTCAAGATCAACAGTCCTGTCTAATGGAGGCCTTTTGGGAATTTGCGGAGCCAAGAGATTTGTTGAGGTCAGTAGAACTTGAAAAAGAGTATCGAGGCACTCTCTGTCCCGAGAGATAAACAAAGTGAATGGGAGATTCGAGGACCAAAGTTTGTGAAGGGGGTTTTGAGGAGCCTCTTCAACTGTAGCTTGAGGTTCAAGTTGTACTGTATGTATGTTTATCGTGGGTGATGATAAAAGTTGACTATTAAGTTTAGCGTGACTTTTGAGTTCCTTGGGGTTATTCGCCAATAGGAGATTACTCTGCTGGAAAGCCCATGTGTAAAGTTGCTTGGCTGCTTTCTGCGCTTGACTGTGAGCAAGAATCATCATTATCTGCTCAACAGGGAATATTGTAGGACCGCTTGCTTTTTGAAATGTGCTAGATCCCAAATGAGGGCAATCTGAGTTGAACATGAGCTTTGAACTTTGTGTAGATGTCTTACACTGGCTCTTTGTATCTTCTACGATCTCGTTGTACAGCTCAACTGCACACAGCAGGTCCACCAATGCATCTCGGGGCACACGGTCAAGATGTGCAGCAGTGAGAGCTGAAAAAGCAGTGTGGATGCATTGCTCCAGCAACTGCATGGCTTGCAAGGCCAGCAAACATAGAGTTTGCCGCATGGACGAAAGAGTCTCTATGCGGCTGAAGAGGGCACGACGGAGACGAAGGTCAGAGCATGCTTTGGTCCAGAGCAGATCCCAGTGGCTAACATGAACCTGCATTTCCTGACACAAAGCTCTAAGGTTGAGATTCCAGGTGGAGTTTGGCTGCTCAGTCACCTGCCCCTTGTCAGTCAAAAGTAGTCGAGTCTTCTCCAACACCAAGCCTAATTGAGCAACAAAGCAGGTGGCCATTTGTGTGCGCCGAGCGTATTCGTGGAAGAAGAGCAGCTGGGCTCTTTGATCCATCAGGTGTTGTAGCTGGCAGTAATGCTGACTAAAAGCTGCAGCTTGAGTATGGTAGTAAAACTCCTCTTTCTCTGAGGACGAGAGACCCCTGATACAGCCAAACTGTCTGCCTCCTGCAGGACCATGGAGAATGTGGCACTGAGAGCTGAGGCTCTGCAAAGTTTCTCCAAGACGTTGGATACTTCTGGGGGAACAGGAAGTGAAGCTCTCGCTCTCAGAGTCCCAGCTGCCATCTTTGCTCTTCTGCTTCATGAGCCGCTTCAGGCTTGGGTTCAATCGGTTACGAAACAGAGCCTCTGCCCTCTGGAGAGGTTTGGTGAATGGACTTTGGTACCAGGAAGCTGGGAGGAAACAGAAAAGCAAAAAAATGAACTATGCTTGCAGGTCAAACAGAAAAACATGGCTATATAATTTCCAATGACGTAGGTTTGATTCAAAATAAATGGATGAACTGATAAGATGTATTTAAAGGTATAAATGTATACCTTTAATGCAATGCAAGTGGTATTGGGGCGAAATTAGTTACAAAATGCATAGAAAAAAATATTTTTGGTAAAAAAAAGTTTTGGTGAAAACAGTTCTGTTTCAGTCAGGCTTTTGTGATTTGCTAATCCACACTAAAAAACTTCAAAATTTACTCACCCTCAAGATATCCTCTGTATATATATGACTTTTTTTCTGTCAGACAGATTTAAACTTCTGCGTCAAGCGCACGCGTATGCTATGGGGCAGCCTACGCGTGGTTGCATAACCCTTAGCCGTAACCGTCGGCGATGTTGACGCGCACCTCTCAAAACATTATTGCAGAGAAACAGAAACAGCGAGCAGAAGTATAAATGCACAGCTTCGCGCAAGGCATACGCCATGAGTTACGGCGATCACTTGACGCAGAAGTATAAACCAGGCTTAACACAGTCGAGTAGTTTTAAATCGTATCTCTGTAATCATGGTGTTGGGCAGTGGCCACTATTTTAAAGCTTTCAAAAACCCATTGCAAAACTAACCCATACACCACCAGCCTGCTGTCACGTCACTGTATTGTCACCAAAGCAAATCAATGTGTTTTTGTAAAAAGAAATATTGAATATTGTTTATTTATACACTCAAAAATCACTGACTTCAGGTGTATCTCTTACTCGATGTATGATGCATGACATAAGATGCATTTGTAGTTTAAGAGCAAGAGGAATACTTTCAATTCATCTTTATTTCTATAGCGCTTTTACAATGTAGATTGTGTCAAAGCAGCTTAACATAGAAGTTCTAATAAATTAAAACTGTGTCAGTCCATTTTTCAGAGTTGAAGTTTAGTTCAGTTCAGTGTGGTTTTAATTTTTACCGCTGAAAGTCCAAACACTGAAGAGCAAATCATCAATGTGCAGCTCCACAAGTCCTAAACCATGCAAGCAGGTGGCAAGGAACAAACTTCACCAATTGACGAAAGTGAAGGGAAAAAAACCTTGAGAGAAACCAGGCTCAGTCGGGCACAACCAATTCTCCTCTGGCCAAACTTCTTGTGCAGAGCTGCAGTCTAGGCATCAGAGGCTGAGGAATCCTGGACGTCCATCGTGGAGAAGCTGCAGGTGTGAGAGGTCACCGGCTCGTGTACAGGCTGGCCCACAGGATAACATTATACAGCAACAATGGTTCCCATGAGAGATGTCTATTCATGGATCTTCCGCTGATTCTGACATCATGTGTCATACATCATGTCAGAAGTCAGCCAAGAAGTTGTCTAGAATGCAGTTGGCAGTCTGCAGTCAGTGATTACACTTTAATTTAAAAATTACAAATATTTCTGTTCTAAAACAAATTGATTTGCTTCATGAGACATCTGTTAACCTGGGTTGTTTTTATGATGAGTTTATGTGCTTTTGAAAGCATCAAAAAATGACCACTACGCAACACCATATAAGATGGAAGAGCCAAGATAAAAATTAGAACTACTCCAACTGTCTGAAAGAAGAAAGTTCTATACACCACAGATGGCTTGAGGGTGAGCAAAAAATTTTTGAGAAAACGTCCTTCATTAAGAAGTCAGATCTCCTCAACCGTCTTAGTGAGACATCAAAACATTTCTGGTAGGTATAGAGTTGAGAGTAACTGCTTTCTACACTGCTGAAGCGATTCATTTTTTGTAGCCCAGTCCAGCAGTTAAAATAACCACAATAAGACTTTTTCTCTGACTTTTGGATTATAGCAGAAAAAAAGACTTGCTGACCAACACAAATTTGACATCAAAAAATTAATTATTCATATTAAATTACTGAATATGAAGTTTATGATTTACAAAACTTAAACACAACTTATTTGAAACTTACAATAAGTATGTACAGCTTATGTTACCATAGTTAGCAACAAGAAAAAAAACAGAAACCTTAGCACTGATAAAAGCAAACATTTCTAACCCACTTTTATTTTTAGCAATTTTTTAAATTCAGAATTATAACTGTCATTTTTCTAGAACTCATTTTTGTGATTAAGTCATGATGGCCTTTGCATTCAAGTGACATCAATTCCTGTACTTACCATCATATTTCTCATTGGGAATATATTCATCAGGAAGTATCTCTGAATAGTAACTTGGCCTCTGTAAAACAAAAGAAAATCACAGACGATGAATGACAGATTATAGTGATAAATAGAGAGACTGCATTGGCATAAAATTTTCTACATTTAAATCAATGACAAACTGATAAAGCAATACACATTAAACATGATATATTGTGTCTGACCTGCCCATTATCACAATGTTGTTTTTCAGGGCTTTCAGCAGCAGAACTGTCCGTTTTATCTGTTTGAAATAAGAAAATGCCAGAATACAAGCAAATGTTCAAACTTCAATGCTATTGGTTTCTACTTATCATGCTTAATAATTTTAACATAGGCTCCCTAACATATACTGACATCACCTGTCTTTTAAACTTTTTTAATGGTTGTGTTACACTGGATAGTGGAAAAAAAACACAAACAAATGTCTCACTGCTCACAATTGTGTTCTTTAGTCTTTTATAGGCAATAATTAATTGAACATTTATTTGCAAAGACACAGAAATATTGGAGAAGTACAGTATTGTTCAAAAGTTTGGGGTCAGTAAGACTGATAGATTTGTTTTTTATTCAGTAAGGATGTACTGATCGAAACATGCGACACAAAATATTTCCGTAAAGGCTTCTGAAATTCTGCTTTGTCATTTCATACACTATCGGTCAAAAGTTTGGGGTCAGTTTTTTTTATGTTTTTTTTTTATTATTCTGTTCATCAAAATTATTCTGTTTACATTTATTAAATGTAAAAATTATTAAATATTTATTAACATTTTAAATAACTGTGTTCTTTTTGCATGTAGTTTCAAATGAAATTATTACTCCAGTCATTATTGCTTTTATTATGATTACCATTAATAATAATAATATTCATGATAATAAATAATATTAGAGTGATTTCTGAAGGTTTGTGTGACTCTGAGGGCTGAAGTAATGAAGCTGAAAATTCATCATTAAAATCTAGAACAAATTATTAAATTAAATTATAAACTACTTTTGAACAGTTATTTTATAGTGCAATAACATTTCACAATTTTACAATTTGTGCAATATTTTGGATGAAATAAATGCAGCCTTGGTGAGCAGGATAAGCTTATTTTAAAACATTTAAAAATCCTACTGACCCCAAACCTTAAATAAAAAAAACTACATTTAAAGATCATAAAATCGAAAACGGTTCATTCAGTGATGTATTTTGATGAAATTAAGCATTTGGATAAAATGCAGCATTGGTGAACTTGAACACTTCTTTTAAAACTGTTACCAAAAAAAAACATACATTCCGCAAACTTTTTAACAGTAGTGCAAAATGTGTCCAAATGTTTCACAGGTAGTTTACATAACAATTGAAAATGTACAATTACACTGCAAAGGAATATATAAAAGTATATATGTGTTTTCTTAAAGTTTTTGTCTTGTTTCTAGTCCAAATATCTACAAAAAATGAATAATAATTATATTACATTATATAATATTATGTATACGTTTTTTCAATTGTTTTGCCACAAATTTCAAAACCCTGGTGTCCATTTAAAAAAAAAAAAACTTTAACCCATTTTGAAATGCAACTCAAACATTACATTTGAAATAACCGTGTATTCGTTTGATTAACACGATGTAACTATCAACTGATACAAGTGCTCAAAATGATAGGTATCTGCTGCATTACTCTTGATGCATGGAAAGTGATGAACAATATTACATATTTGGATGAAGAAATTTTCAGGATAGACCACATGACATCAGTTACCATAGAAGACGACCCAAGTGGATTACATTATCGATTTCATCCTTGTTCATGCTTATTCCATACATATGGTTTCTATGTTCCATGTACCACTTTTAACAGACAATGTTTTCATGCTTGACATTACTGTATGCAAGAAAATCCAATCAAAGCATAACAGACCAATGTCAGGCCTGGATTCGCATTGACAGAAGGTTCTTTTCATGATTCTTGAGTAATTAAACCCTACTGTGATGTGGAGGAGAACCTATGGCCAAATCCACAAGACCAGACTGATGGTCCACAGATCCACAAAAAAGAAATCAGATATATTGAAATATGTGCAAATTACATATATAGCATACTAGTTCATATGGACTTCATCTATACATGTATATAAAATATATGTCATACATGTCAAAATACAGCAAAATTTGCCATTTCAACTATTATAAATTACAAATATGTACATATATGTTACAGAGAAATATTACCTATTATGTAATATATTTTACCTACATATATAAGACCTATATTTTATATGTGTCCATATATGGCTGTATATGAACACACACACATAAATGCATTTTATATATGTATATATATATATATATATATGGTTGAAAAAAAGTAGCCAGTGATTTTTGCAATATTTTGACAAATATGACACTTTTATACAGTATGTGAAATTCAATTGTAATTTGCATATGTTGCCATTTTTCAAATTAGGAACATAAAGTGAGAAACACTTTTGCTAACTGTACTATTCTGTTTATATATATATATATATATATATATATGAGCAATTCTATGCAAATGTCAACATTGCCATGAAAAAAATTTAGTTTTCACCAAAATAAATAAACTGTTTCTACATTTTTTGTGTAAACAAGTATTTTAAAGTACTTTAAAATACTCAAAAATGTGTCTGTCAATGTTTTCAAACTATTATATTTGATTTACCAAAGTCACACAAGTGGCAATTTCACATTTGTCACATCCATAACGACACTTTTCCCCTCATAAATGCAAAAATGTCAAATAAAATAAAATCAATCATTTTTGTTCTATAGTAAGACGACTCTTATCCTTTTGATTAGCATTATTTCTTTTGGGTTGTGCAGTTTAATCTACAAAGTATGTTATATACTGTAAACTCCCAGACTGTTTTTGGGGTTTTTACTGCAAATGTTACATCCATAACGCTGGAATTGCTCATATATATATATATATATATATATATATAT
>CAIGQZ010001256.1:958294-981403 GCA_903798205.1 Danio tinwini | reverse complement strand
ACACATACATACACATACATACACATACACAGGGCTAAACAATAAGAACTGCCCGATGGCCCGGGGCCAGTGAGAGATGCTCGGGACAGTAGACAGGATCGTTACTGGCCTGATCGGGCCAGTGCTGCCTTCTCACTAAAGTATATTAGGGCTTGCACGACTACTGCTTTCTGCTAATCGATTTCTTTTCAAAACAATACTCGAGTTACTCGACTACCCGTGTTTCGAGCTATAAGTAAAAAAAAAAAAAAAACACAAAGAAATCCTTCTCAATACGTTTTATTAATTTATAGTCGAATGCAACAATTTTATAGGCCTAACATATTGTCAAAACATTGATATTATATATTTTTTTATTAAGTTACAGAGTAATATAAAAATAAAAAGCTGCACGCAACATCGTAATCTTAACATCAGCGTCATAGGCTTCCTGTATATGGGAAGCAAAGTCGTGTTCATCCTGTAATACTTTAAAAATGTATTAAAGTAACTTTATTATTTAACAAGTTTTCAGCAATAATAAGAACGAATAAGTGAAACTTACTTAAACCAGTTCGGAAAAAAATAGTTCTCGTCAACAATACAGCTCACCCACAAAAAAATAAATAGCCTAAATAAATAACTAATTCATAAATAAATAGTTAAAATTGAAAATGCATAAAACAATAATAATAATAATAATAATACTTAAGAAAAAAGCTTTAGGCTAATTATTAACTTTTAACTTTACATTTATTGTAGGCTATAGAAAGTAAAAGTAGCCAGCTACACCCGAAACCTAATGCGTCTTGAAAAACTCATATTCATAACGCAGTATTCATAAAAGTAATTAAAACATTAATAAAATTATTCTGAAGTAGGCTAAATCTTATTGAATAATTTTATTTCCGCTACGTTTTCAACAGTTAATAAAATAACAAAATGAACTAATATATTAGTGTTCAACCAGCCTGAAGATTATGCAAACAACCATGTGCGTGCAAGTAATTATTTGTTATACAAGTAACCTAATAAAAAATAACTTTAACATTTAGGTTTCAAGCAGTGATAAGAATAAAAATTATTTTGCTTCGGAAAAGAAAGTTCAACAAGTGACAATGTACAACCAAAGTGAAAATAAATATCAAATAAACTATTTATGAATAAATTTAAATAAATTATTCAAAAAATACATAGAATATACGTAGACACAGTAAACAAAAAAATGATTACATGACATTTTAACATGCAGACATTATGCTGAGAATGTCGTAGAAAAAAAACAAACAACGCAAGTATGAATAAAATGCGCATCTTACAATGTAATCATTTACCCTGTTTTCGACAGAAATAAGCAATAGAAACTTACTTCATCTGACTTTATAAAGAACACAAGTAAGTCATCCCCATTATCATCCTCTAGCCACAGACCGTCTTTGGTCGAGCTTGTGGAAGTGCATCTACGTGAGAGGGATGCAGGCTTGCTCTTTGTCTTGTTACGGTGTTGCCAGCCAAAGAAAAATTATTTTACTTTGTGTGCTAGTGGCAGCAAGAGCAAGAAAGGATTTTGCTTGCTTGGATAGTAGGGGAAACTGATGTTCACTACATGACCATTTAAGACGATTCCCCATGGCGTTATTGCAGGCCCGGCGCCAGGATGTCATAACTGAGGGGGCATTTTAATCCCATAGGGGGGCACTAGACACTAGATTTTGGTCCCTCTTGTTCCTTTCATTTAGGTTATTTATTCACTTATTTTTACTTTGCATTACTGCCCAAGTTACTGACTTAAGGCAGTAATATACCTTTTATAGTAATAATAATAATTATATGCACAGTTTCACTATTACTGACTTTTTCTATGAAGGTTATGCAAAGATACCGTTTACATAAATGCAGACGGATCATGGCTTCAGTGCCAAACGAGTGCTCTAAATCTATTTTATTCTATTTATTTCTTTCCAATTTATTTCAAATTATATAAATGTTTAAAGTTTTAGGTAAAGACATCAAACTATGCCCACACATGCAAGCTAACCCATGGTTAGAATATAACCGGTAAATAAATTTAGTGAAATCAGCATAACAGGGTCATCACGTAGCCTATTACCCAACAAATATCAGTGGTAGGAAACAGTTAAATGCTACAATCTAATGTAATTTAAAAATAGTAGCTAAATGTGTTATTTAGTGTTACATTAGTGTAGCCAGAAAAAATACTTAAAAAAAAGATACCTAAATGCAAAGTTATTACCGTGAAAATTGGTTAAATTTTGGCATGGATAACATGCAACTCAATCTATAGAACCTTTTTTCATCATTTTAAAAAGATAAAAATAAAGATGTTAGGCTATCAAAAGTCAGGCTTTTTTCGTAATATTGTCCGGTTGGCATTTGTAAAAACGCCATCATAAACCATCAGGCTATTATGAGACATACTCGTCATTTTATTTATTTAGCCTATTTTAATAACTTGTTTTCAGTTTACATTTTCATTGAGGCCATGAGCTACAAGTCAAAATAAAATTGATACGATAACTGTATTTTAGCTGTTAAAATAGGCCTACAGTACATTTTCTGGTGTTTAATTTTGCATGAGCAAATAGCAGTATAGGCCAACTTACATATATTTTTAAAAGATTATCATTCAGTTTACATGCAGCGCATGTGAAAGGTTGATCCGCGGCAAATCCACTTACTCACGCACTATATAGGTTACCCATTTTATTCATAACACTGTAAACTTTGCAGGCCGATCATCTTTAAACTCAAAAGGCATTTTTTAAGTGTCCAAACTTTGCTGCCGCATAATGGGATGTTTCTCTTCACAACTGTTAAAGTGAACTTTAGCAATTTGAAAATGAAAGCAAACATTTAAAAGGGTTCTGCATTTTTTTGCTTAATTTTAATAATAATAATAATAATGAATATAATAAATTAAAATATTAATAATAGTGTAGACTACTGTGGGAATGTGTAGTGAACTAAACATTTTATTAGGCTACATATCCCCTAACTGAAAAAGTTATGTGAAAATAAAAGGCAGTTGCGTCTCTGCTAAAATTAATTTAACAGCAAATTTCTTCTGCGTTTTTTCCTTTAAGAGCTTAAGAGAATTGTATTTAAAGAATTAGTTAACCAAAACATAAAATGAATTATGCTGCTGGCCTTCACGTCACCCACTACTAGTCCAGCTTTCTCCATGAGTCGAGTGCGCCCTCTGCCGCCGCATGCGCGTTTTAAAGGCTATACAGGCTCACCCTGACCTGACGCGGGGACCAGATGTCTTGACTATAGGCCTAGCTTTAATTTCACAATTTTCATAATTTAATTGCTATTTCATATTATTAAATATAGTGTGTTCTGAAGGTAGGAATGACGGGAGTGTTAGTAATTAATGACAGAAAGAATTTTCAGTTTGGAGTGAACAATCCTTTATGAAAACGTAGCACCGGGCCTGCGTTATTGTCAGGCATCTAAAATAATATTATTTTAATCCTCAATTGTAGTTGGCTGCTTTTAACCTTGGATCATGTTGTTTGTTGGAGACGTTTGTCTTCTTTATATAATTTATGGTAAATGCACACTCGAGTAGTCGATTGTGTCTGACAGTGCCGACTAGTGGTTAAAGTAGTCGATCGCTCGACTAGTCTATGCAAGCTCTATACACACACACGCTTTTATTATTTTTTTTAAACACATGAATAGTTATGCCGTGGCACAGTTTTAAACTCGTTTCTTGATTTTACACAGAAACAGCATTGTGTGCTTATTGATTAAATGCCAGCAAAGTAGAACACGGAAGTAGCTCAAGTGGAAAGCGCGAGTATGTCTGTGATCTGGAGGTATTATAAAGTTGAAGATGACAGCATTGCCATAGCAAACTGTGAGATATGTAAACTTTGATTGCCTGGCGGTTATTTTAAGTTGAGGTGCTTTTTGTTTTTATATTAGATTTTATTTTATATTTAATGTTGCACTAAAGTCCAAAAGTGAAGAATTGATGTTATTTATTACTTGATCAATCAAGCTACCTCACAGAAGTGCTCTGTTTGTTAACAGAGTTGTTGATAGTTTAAAATAAGGTGAATTAAATAAAAAAAAACATCCTGGATCTGTTTCTTCGCTCTACTTTCTTTTTTTATGTATTATAGAAGTATCGGATATGGTTTTGTTATTGTCAGATACTCAAAAATCAAATAACTCAGAAACCTGATCAGGACATCTCTACTGATTTATAATTAATAAACACTTGCCACATTAAAAACTAATAATATCAAATGTTTCTTTTAAAAGATAAAACTTTAAACTCAGTAATATGGATTAGAATCACTTCAAATTACATATTGTAATGTTGCACAAGTGTATTTCTCAAAAACCGCAATAAAAAAAATTGGTAGCACTTTACAATAAGATTTTATTAATCAAAGTATTTACGCATATAAACAAACAAATACATTACAGTATTTATCTTTGTTAAAATTATTAAACTTGATTACTGTTAGTTCACATTAACTGACAGTGCATTAACAAAAGTTAATAAGCCTGAATTTGATTTTAATAATGCATTAGTAAATGAGATTAAACTATGATTAATAAATGCTGAACTAGTGTTGTTCGTGTTAATAAATATATTAACATGAACTAATGTTAATGTAACCTTATTGCAAGGTGTGAACTTTAAAATTGATTTCACATTTAGCGTTGGTCTCAGATTTAAAAGAAGGTTTGTTAGCGAATATTTTGCAGAAAAAAAGAAAGAAAAAAAAAAGTGGTTTGACATGGAAGAATGAGGGCACCTTTTAGGAGACTAAACACTAAATGTGACCCTGATTAAAACACGAACCTTCCAGAGGAGATTTTTCTGTCTCTTTGAGGGAAATCACCCGCAAGAATCCTTCTTCTGTAACTGAAAAATAAGTAAATAAATTAACAATTCATTAGTGTCATGTATATAAAAATTATATAAAATACTGTAATTATGATGTATGCAAAATTTAAATTAAATAAAAATTAATAAATCAAGAGAGGCAACTGACCGATGAATATCACGTCGAACATTTGAGCGCATTTCCTGTTCCTCCACCTCTTCACCCCAGTTTTTTATTCTGGACATTGGTCCTTCGCTCTCTGGGGTTGTAAAACTGCACAAAAAAAGACACAATTGTTCAGTAATAAAAACATGACCGACAATCATTTGTATCCCTGATTGAAATTGAATGAAATTTATCAAAAATGATTTGATGCATCTAATAAATCAAAATGTCAACCACTACCTTTCAAAGCAACTCCAGTTGACTCTCTTGAGAAATTAGTATGTTATGTGAATGCAAAATAGGAAATGTTACCTTTCTGATCTCTTCGAGCATCTTTGATCTTTGCCAGGTTCTTCATCAGCATGAGATTTCCTCAGACTACCATCTGCTCCACGTTTCCTACACTGTGACCACCTTGAAGCTCCTTTGTTCCTTTAAGACAAAATACATATAATACATTTGAAAAAAATGAAAGTGAATTTTGCACATTACCTGAACACTATGTGCTAAAGCAAGAAATACACGAATATAATAAACATTTGATCGAGATGCAACTATTAAAATTTAGAATCTAAAGTTTAAAAATATTTTTTTCAAAATATCGATAAAAAGCACCTTTAAAGTTGTCTTTAGCGAAGCATATTACGAATCAAAAATTGGGTTATTACATTTACAGCAGAAAATGTAAGTTACAAAACAAATCTTCATGATCTATTTAATATTCCCATTATGCTTATACATAATTACAAACAAATAAACAACTCTACCTCAATACACACTTAAGGTTACAGGAGATGGCAGACAGAAAACCGCGACTTCCTAATAACTAACAGTTACACAATGAGCTAAATCACTATTCGAAGAAACCTTTGTTTCCATGGCGCCACGAAATAACCTGCTGTCAAGACACAACTCACTGCAAAATATAAAATTAACAACTTTTAGGGAAAATAAAATAAGTAATGCTGTTTAAAGGAATCTAGAGGTAATGTTCGTATGGCGCCAACACTCATTTACACTCTAAACACAACACAGAAGACTGGCGGGAGATCTTCACACCTCATTCATTATCTGCACAAAGGTGTTGAGATTTTGCAAGAGCTAAAGACGTGAAAATCGTGGAAGTTAAAAATAAAAGCAAAAAGAATGCTCTATAGCCCAAAAAAGACAAATTGGAGAACTACAACAGGAACACAACACTTTGTTGTTTTGCTATGCTAGCAAACATCTGAGCCACAAAGCCATAAATCACAAAAAAACTAAAACTACTGCACTCACCACTAAATACAGTTTCAAATTCTTACCTGTATTCATTAGGTTTGTAGTCGTTTTCGTATTTGTATTTTTGTTGTTCAGACATTGCTTCAAAAGGAAGGAAAATTGAACCTGCACGTACGAACAGCTGCCGGGTTTGGATTAAACCGCGCCAATGTCCCGCAGTGTACGTCAACATCGATGTCACATGACACTTAAGGGGCGGTGTTAGTGACGTATCTCACAACTTGATCCACCCACATACGCCGATCCACAAATCATGTGTTTCAGTTCGTGTAGGTCGGTCTATTGTGTGTAGATCACATGTCGAGTTTAGCGCGTAACTTCTTTTTCCGTTTTAGAACGCCGTGGCGGGAATACAAACAGACAAAAGACCGGGGTCCACAAATATCATTTTATATAGTAAAAAATGAAGAGAAATAGAAAGTAATCTCCTAAGGAAGTCCTAAAGAACCCATGTACTTTTTCTCTCTTGTTTTGTCGTGATCACGGCTTAAGTATCACGTGTTCTCGACTTAACAACTCGTTTAATAGGCGGAATATTTTTGACTAAGATGGAAAGTATCTCAAGATTAACCCATTACATTAAAAGAGTAGAGTTAACAAAAACATTTAAAGATGGAGGTTTACAAGCCATTGATTTTGACTCTGTAAACGGAACACTTAAAATGAATTGGTTGAAATCCTTTATAAACCAGCAATATTTTTTGGTTTCATATCCCGAGGAAATTATTAAAAAATTAAGAGGAATAGAAAATTTATTAAGTTGTGATTTTAATGTTCAACGTCTCCTAATAAAACTAAAGAAGTTCATTTTAAAATTTTAAGCGGGATATATCCGTCTAGTCAGATGTTTAGACTGGCTTTACTCAAGGATTCCACACCTCAAGATCTTTAATGTGAATGACATCATTTAACTGGACTTGTAATAGACAGTAAGGAAGATGCCTTCCTAATCAACAACATCCTTATGTTTGGAAAATTTTACATACATAAATCAAATATTTGAAGGTGAAACCAATGTTTGTGCTTTGTATAATGAGATTCTTTCATATATAAAATCCCTTCAGATAATAAAAACCAAAAGTGCAATTAATCTTCTGTCTTTGATAGAAAAGTAAAAATTACAGGAAAACCACTAGTCATTTTTATTCATTTATTATATTTACTTATGTATGACTTTGCTTATAATTATTTAAGTAACATATTTAGGTAATTTGTTCTTTATTTTGCACCTCTTTCCTTTTTTGTAATGTAAAGATGTACTGATAATTTCAAGTTGTTGTACATAAGTATGTTCAATAAAATTAAAAAGAATAAAAAAAGAAGTGTTTCTGTTTAATGTGGCAAAAACACTAGTAATTTGTCTTTCTTTAAAACAAGAAAAATACCATTATCGTTGGTTTAAACCTTTATTCCCATCGGATTTTAAGAAATATTATTGACCTTAAAGGGATAGTTCAACCAAAAAAAAAGTTTTTCATCATTTAATGTTACTCACCTTTCAATTCCTCAAAACCGATTTGGGTTTTTTTTTAGTTGAACATAAAAGAAAACATTTGGGAAAATGCTGGTTGCTGCGACCCATTGACTCCCATTTTTTCTACAATTGAAGTCAATGGACCCCAGCAACCAGCATTTATCAAAATTTCTTTGTGTGTGTGTGTTCAACAGAAGAGAGAAACTCAAAGGACTCAAACAAACCAACAAACACACACACAAGGTCATTTTCTTTTTGGGTGAACCAGCTCTTTAAAATGGATCCATTACAAACAAATAAATGTAAATATTTAGGGCCTAATAATGCCATATTCCTTAAAACTATTGAACACTCATAGCTCATACAAAACTAAACATTCTGACATAGTTTAGGGCAGAGTGGGCTAAGTTGTCAACTCTAACACTAAAGGTGCTATCTCAAAAATCAAATAGCCACTTTGTGTGACTCTTCTTCATGGGGTCAATATTGCTCTAATCTGAAGTTAGCACACTTTTCTTATTTTTTTGGCCTAAAAAGGTAAAAACAAATCACTTTACATTTTATCCAGTACAACTTTGTTAAGTATAGATGTAAAAAATTATTATTTTGCACAAAATAGATGAGACAATAATCTGTCTTTTGATACCTTTGCTGACATGCGTTGAGCTAACCCTGACATTAAGCTAACATAAGCACAAATGTCAGTTTGGGCCAAGTTGTCACATGTGAATTAAGAAAGAAAAGGCAGGACTTAAAGAAGGAATTCCTAGGATTGTGGCAATTGCCTGTCTTCTGGCTGCAACCCCCTTGAACATTCAGGCTGGCTTTAGAGTGGCTAGGATTCAACCTTACAACAGAAATGTATTTCTTGTCCCAGCACCAATTATCATTATCATGGAACGATAGTCGTCAGAGAACATTTAAGTTTAAAGTAAAGTTGTCTGGCCAGTTATGTTTTGATTTAAATGCGTATTGGTTGAATTTTTTTTTTTTCAAATTCTCTAGGCATGACTGTTTATAGTGCAAGTTGTGTTCTGAATATGACAATTAAATAAATAATCACAATTAAGTAGTTGTGTTCTTATTTTCAGATAATCTATTGTGACAACTTACCTGGGGCAAATTATCACAAGTGCACATTCTCTATTTAATAGTCTACAACACCATAATAAAATGTGAAAATGTAATGAATACAAAACATGTGCGACTTCTTTCATTTGGTATGTCATTTTTTACATTGTGATGTATGGTGCTCAGTAAAAGTTAGACAGTATGAAAGGTGTGACAACTTACTCCGCTCTCCCTTACTCATACTCATCCATTATTTGTTCAAACCTTTGTTCAAATATCTTTCATCTGTTAAACACAAAAGTAGGTGTTTATTTGAAGAGCTGGAAACAACCATTGAATTCCATATTATTTATTTTTCTTCAAATGGAAATCAATGGGTACAATTTTTCAGCTTTTTTCTTTAAAAAACTTTGTTCAACGGAATAAAGAAATCATAACTTGAGGGTCAGTGAGTAAATGTCAGGTGAACATAAGGTTCTGTTAGCAAATGGCCCCAATAAAAAAATGAATTTATCAGGATAACAGGATTTATCAATATAATTTAAGACTCTTGTGGTGAATAAAACTTATTTTATTTTTATTTATCTTCTATCATCTCCCATTCTTGGTTTACTTTTCAACCATTATGCATTACACTCCTATCCAGTAGGAGGCAGGAATGCACCATTCAAGAAGAAAAAGAGACCCGCTGGACTAATGGCCTTAAAGCTACAGCAATATGCACTGCACATAATACACATAAGTCTAAAAAGTAGAACCAAGCACACTTTATGAGGTGGACTAAGAAAGACTGCAGGACTTATAACGGGTGTTTTTATAGCCTTTTACCAGAACTGGGTAATAATCAATAGATCACAGGACAAGCTTTCAAGGTAGCCTCAATATAAAGAACAATAAAGTTATTTTTATATAATTATTTAAGGATGTCCGTAAATATAGTTTACTGTAAGACATCTTTTGTTGTATTGAACACACAAAGATCTTGAAAGCTGGAAACCATTGACTTCAGTAGTCCATAATAGAATAAAGAAACGTAAAAATGTTTGGAACCACTCGAGGGAGAGTAAAATTTCATCTTTGGGTGACATGTTTAACAGCTGCCTTTTTTATTAGACTCATTGTGCTGATCGCAAAAACCCAAACATGCACAAAATAAAATAGTTTAAATCTGAAATGTAAAACAGTCAATTTGTTAAAAAAAAAAAGTAAAAATTTAAAGCATAGGTAACCAAACAAACATGGTTTTGCTTTACTAATCATTCCTTGATTATTTGCGAAACTGATTTTACAAATCAGTACACCAATAAATGAATTAACGTTTATTAGACTTTCAATCTAACAAACCAAGAAATGCAAAAAAAAAAAAAAAAAAAAAAAAAAGGTGAAAATTTAGTAAATACATAACTGTAAAAAAAATAAAAATGGAAGAAATGTTTCACACACACACACAACTCGTTTCGCTTTGCTTTTTACATTTGTTGTACATAAATTCACCATACTTGGCATTCCATGACAGACCATGGGTTCTAGCTTTTAATTTTGAAAAACCGCTCGTCCTAATACTAAATTTTGCAGTACACACACTTGACCCACTTTTCTACTTATGGTAAAGTGTTGCCAATTTTCGGGATGTTGCTAAAAGCTGCTCAGTATTGTGAACTCTTTGCTGTCAAAACTGTAGGTCTCAAAAGTTTGATTTCCAGCCCTCCAAATTCTATTTGGGTTCAATAGAAGAAATCTAAAGGTTTGAAGGATGAAAACTAACTTTGTGAACTAGCTTGGCCAACCAAAAGTGCACAGAAAAAAAATCTAAATAGCCAATCATGGAAAATCTTAAAAACAGACTAGTCCAAGCAGTTAACCCAATTTAATCTTTCTATTCAAGTCAAATCTCACACACACACACACACACACACACGTGTAACCTGTGAAAGACAATGTTATTTTCCAAATATAAAAACATGCCATAATTTATTGCATTACACGTTGCAAATTACTGCCAAAATCCTTAATAGTCAGCATGAAACTTGGAAAAAAAAAAAAAAAAAAAAAGAGTGAGGTCTTAAATATTTAAGAATAAAGAACATTCATATTAAACTCAGATATTTTGGCACCACAGTCAAAGTTTAGCTCTGGTGTTCCAGCTTTTAACAATTTCAATTCTCTGCATGTTCAAGTGGTAAAACTGACAGTGGACCTTGACAAAGAATTTACACCAAATAAGTGGAAGCTTATATTCCACTTGTTACTTCCACATTAAACAGTTTTAGGGAGATGATCATTCTAGTGGATCTTCAACACCCTTCCTACAACCACAAAAAGAATAGTCAAACACTGATCATGACATTCAAAAACAAATGGTGAAATGTAGCAGGCTTCTTTGTCAGATTTTTGTAGAACACAGCAACAAAAATCAGTGCCAACCCTGCATTTAATATTCCAAGATTAAAAAGACATCACAACCGAGAAAGGCTTCTGCTATGATGGTATCATCTTGGATCACAATACACAAATGACAAAAAAAAAAAAAAAAAAAAAAAAAAACTACCTGCAATAGGATAGTTTTGACAGGCATTTCACATCCTTGAGTACTTTCTCTCCTCTTCCTGTAGAAAAAAAGCCACTATTATACACATGTAAAACACTGAAACCACTAGGTAAATGTGTAGTTTGCCTACTTCTGGATCAGATCAGGATTTACTACAGTCAATACACTACACCAATTTTCTTCTTTTACTATGAGCTGTATTACCTACCATTAGTAAACCTGTAACACTTAAAGTAGGTCTTAGTTACTCAAAGCAACTTTTAATCTCGTTTCTAGTGTACTGCCAGAGGCAGTTTTAGCATTAGTCATTATGCATCTAGGCTAATTATTTCCAGCTTGCTTTCAATAGGCTTTGGTTGCACTGCAGACTTTAAAATGGCAATACAATGCTCTGCCTGTAGTAAATGCACAACCGGACCAGGTGGAATGATATATTTTTCAAACACGGATATCATAAAATGTTGACAAATTTTGATTTCTGGAGTCTTAGGACTGAGGTCTATGGACGATGAGAGAGCTCTAGGATTTAAATCTATGATATCTTAATTTGTACTCCAAAAATAAACAAAGATTCTGGTAAAAGTACACAAGCAATTAGTGACAATTATCATTTAAGTGAATAATCCTTAACAATGGAGCAATTTAGATTCAATGGCAACCATCAAACCTAAACACTTACCTCTCAATTCAACTGACCATTGGATTGAGGTACTCTGGAGTCTTGTGTAACCTGGAAGAACGGTCTTCATTAGAAACACTGAAACAAATATGGAGTACCAGTAGCCAATTGACTTGAGTGTTTGCCTCCAGACTAGGCCTGCCTCCTTTTGTGAGCACAGGCCACTCTCAGAAGACACAGCATTACCAGTGCCGCACAGCAGGATTCACTAAAACAGCCAAACCTGATGGAGCACAATTGGCAGTGCCTTTCTCTTCCAGCAGAGTAACACTAGCTCAGGCATGGTCTGGCCTGCACAGCTGACTGCCGCTGGGCTTTCAATACACCGAGTGAAGAAAAAAAAAATAAATAAATAACACATACTTGCGTTACAGTAGCTGAAGGGTCTTTATCAGAAATTCACACCACAGTCAGCCACCTGAAAAGAAAAAACGAACTGTATTAAACTGCCTTTAAAATTTTAGCAATTAAAAAAAAAGTACACTCTAGTTATAAAAATAAGCATATGTGAATGTGTGTTCCTAACCTAAATTAATTTTAAATTCTCATAGAATCAGCCACGTGGAGTATGGACGGAAACCACGTGTCGAAAGCAATGTGTACACACGTTAGGAGCAAATATTTTACAAACAGACGTCGCCAATTTAACTACCTTACGAATGCCCTTGCGTACATACAATGTGTGCTAGAATTCAAAATTATAAACTTTACCTTCTTGTAGCCTCTTGGATTTCTCATGTTCAGCTGTACCGTACATCTTCCGAATAGACATCGCAGAATGAGGGATACGAAGAGGGAACACCACGCTTTTATAGCCTCAACTACATACCATCGAAGAAGATTGACCGTGGCGACATCACGTGGCTACATCCTGTTTATGAGTGAACTGATTCTTCTCGAAGATTCATTTGAATCGACTCGAAAAGCAATCGTGATATGGTACTACAAAGAGTTTGTAGCAGGTAAGAAAAAAATGAAGTAATAATATTGGTCGCTTTTATGTGTATATTTATTCTAAACAAGTGACATTGTTTTCCGAAATCATGATTACAATAGGTAAAATATAAAACAAGTATAATGACTCGTTTTATGTGGCTAGGTTAACGCTACTTGCTCATGTAGAAATTCAGAGTGACGAATAAGTAAATAAACTAGCAAAAATCTCTGTTTAGTTATTTATTTATTTATTTATTTATTTTAATGTGTCAGTGGCAGTGTTAAACGCCGTTTAGAGTTATGAGTGAGATGAGCCAACAGATGGCGCTGTATTATTATATTCGCTTGGGGTTGTTACTGATGGGATGATGTGATCAAATTGAGTCAAATTTCTATCTTAAGTTTAAACAAAGTTCTCTTGAAAGGAGGAATTCCAACAATCCCTCAGAATATATTGACAACAGCACAGTAACCATCCAGGACAACTAGCACTGCAGTAAGCAATTGTTAAAACAACCCTATAAAATGGATTGAACGTAATTTAGTGAGCATAGCCACCATGATTGTAACGTGTTACAGATTGTAATGCGATATACCTATGCAGAGGCTTTTAAAATAAAGTGAGAAGGCAAAAAAAAAAATATTATTTGTTTCAAGAATGTGGTTTTATTTAACCCTTTACAAAGGTTCTGTTTGATGTTTGCATGGTATGTTGATTATTTTTGTTATTTTATTTATTTTTTGTTTGTTTTGTTTTTGCCAAATTTTATGGCTTTATATTTGATTCCTTGTATATCTGACATTTCTCATTTCCGACTTTCATCTTGTGAAAGTTTATGCTGGAATTAAGTTTGGCCTAAATTGTTATGTTTTTGAAAGGCAAATAATAATAAAAAAAAACTTTGCAGACACTTTGTAAAATGCATTTTTTAGAAATGTGGCAATCTGGTTTGGAGGATATTAATAAACACTATTAATTCTAGACCTTGTCTTATTCAGTTTAAAATAATTCATAGGTTACATTATTCAAAGAAAAAATTAATTAGAATCTTCCTAAATATTTTGCCTCTTTCATACAAATGTAAATTCATCAGATGCGGATCTATCTCACAGTTTTATGTTTTGTTCTAAGATACAGAATAATTGGAATGGAATTTTTGAAATGCTTTCCGAGGTGTTGAAGTTGAAATTACAACCAGATCCAATGCTTTTAATTCTGGGATTCTTGAACAAACGCATTTGTTGTCAAATACACAACATAAATTGCTCTCATACTGTTTAACTACTGCCAAGAAGCTACTGCTACTGTTTTGGAAAAAAAAAAAAGAAATCCCCTACATGTAAACTGTGGCTTGGGGAGATTGCCTTTATGTTACATTTGGAGCGAACTAGATACTATTTGAAAGGAAAACTTGAACAATTTGACAAAATTTGGAATTCTTTTATTTGTTACCTTAAAAAAAACTCTCATAATAATGCATCTTCTCTGTAATGTTTTAATATGCTCTGTCATCGTACTCTGTTGTTCAAACTGGTCTTTGTAACAAGTTTGCTTGTTACTTGGGTGGTTTTTCCTTTCTTTTTTTTATTATTTTGATCTTCATATTGTTTTTTCTTTTTTATTTATCTATTTATTGATTTTTTTTCTTATTTGCTTTGCCTATGTTATATGTGGACAAATATGTAAACAGAAAATTCTTTTTTTTCTGAATCTGTGTCTTTAATGATACTTATCTGACAAAAAATGCATTTTTCATGAAAATTGTCACTGGTGTTACTTTTCTTATGGGTAACGCCACTGAAGATCATTATGTTTCTCACAGGTGATTCATTGTGTCATTTGTGTAACTGTGTTTTCACCCATTACATCAATAAAATGTGTCGAGATATGTAATAATTTTACATGCATTGAAGTTCGCTACACTCACAATTTAAGATTTAAAAGACTGCATTATTGCTTATTTAGAAATGTCTTTCAAAAATTTTCATTGTTATAGCAAATATATGACTGCGGAAAATAACTAATGTCATTAAAACACTTTTGAAAAATTCATATTAATTCATTCATTCATTTATTCAATCATTTTCCTTTCGGCTTAGTCCCTATATTAATCTGGGGTCGCCACAGCGGAATGAACCGCCAAATTATCTAGCATATGTTTTACGGATGCCATTTCTGCTGCAACCCATCACTAGGAACCATCCATACACATTCATTCATACACACTACGGACAATTTAGCTTACCCAATTGACCTATACCACATGTCTTTGAACTTTGAACATGCAAACTCCACACAGTAATGTCAACCGCTGCATAAAAGATATGCTGGATAAGTTGGCGGTTCATTCCGCTGTGGCGACCCCAGATTAATAAAGGAACTAAGCCGAAAAGAAAATGAATGTATGAATATTATTTCATTAAAAAACTTTAATATTGACAAAAAAATGGTATGTGAGATTTAAATAAACGTACAAAAATAAAATCATTAAGCTACCATTTGTGTGTTAGAAGTCAAAAGGTAATTGATTAATGTGGTCTACGTTTAAAAATGTAAAAAAAAGAAATAGATTTTTTGTCATTTTGCCATACCAAAAGAGGATGTTTCTGTAGAAAGACCAATGTAGGGTTCTATAAGGTTAACACTCTAAGGATGATTTGATGTATGAAATTTATTTGTAAAAATCCTGTTTGTTTATGACAATCAGAAAGCGTTTTCTAAGAAACCTCGGACACTTAATGATATTATTATATGCAGTATACAACACAGTGCAGCATTTGTAGTGCAGTATTCCCAGTGGTGTAAAGTAAATAATTACAAATACTCAAATTATACTGTAAACTGAGTAGTTTTTCTCAGGAATTGTAATTTACTAAGAAGTTTTAAAAAGGTGTACTTTTACACTCACTTAAGTAAATCAGTCCTGATTTATGTCTAATCAAATCGCACATAGAAGATAATTTGCATAATAATGAACATGTGACATGTGCGATGTCAGATTGACGTTGTACCATAACATCATGTGGATGCTGCATTTTTTTTGGAAATGAAAATCAGGTTGACGTCTATAACCAAATATCATTGTCTAATGATGTAATAGCTTGACATTGTGTGGATGTTACCACTATGACGTCTTTTAGATGTTGGATTTTGGTTGTCATACCTGACAAATATATGTCAGTATTTGATGTCAATATGACGCTGGTTTAAGATGTTGGCTCGATTTTATGGCTAGATGTTTTGGCTAGATTTTAGTCACGTTCTAACAACCTAAAATCAACCAAATATCAACGTCATTTGACGTCATTATTGGACATCAAAATAACATTGTCCTTAGACGCTGACTAGATATTGAATTTTGGTCACCTGCCGTCACAACCTAAATCTAACCTAATATTAACGTCCTATGATGTTGTGTGCCTTCTGGCACCTATGTTTACACACATACACAAATTAAATGTAAATGCATCAGCTTTTTACAGCGTAATACTCACTACTCATGAGTACTTTTAAAAGGTCTACTTTTTACTCATACTTTAAGTAATAAGCACAGCAGATACTTTTACTCTACTTGTAGTACATTTCTAGGCAAGTAATGGTACTTTTACTTGAATATGATTTTTCAGTACTCTTTCCACCAGTGAGTATTCCACAATGCGGTTCACATGACTTTCCAAATTGGAGAGTTGGAGAAAGCCAGCTGACACCATGAAGGTTGTCATAGTAATGTGACGTGTACCAGGAATTCATTTCAGTCACTTTTAGTGACACATTGAGCAAAACAACATATTGGACATGCTTAACTTGAGCCTCACATCTGACGCCTGAAGGCCTATTGTATTACAGTTGTGACTAGATAGATGGATCAAACCAGCAACGCACAATGAATGGCATGAAGGTGCATGGATCCTTAGACAACAGTCGTTTATTGCCTTCCCCAAGAGTTCTGGCGTCATTATGTCCTATAAAAGGATCTTTCCCACTGAGACCCCAAGACCAGCATCTTCCCCCATCCCGTCTCCCACTGTTCCGCTGCGGATTCTTGACCATGCCTGAAGCATCACCATGGCAACGTTTACAAGTTGGGAGTGACTGTGTCAAGAGATGGGGATGAGAGTCTAGGGGCCTTTGAGTGCAACCGAGGGCCACAAAACAATAAGCTGTTAATGAGGACTGGAAGTCAGAGAGAGTTTCAGGACTTTCTGGTTCATTTGCCCTCCCTGACCTTCTCATTTTAATGTTGACTGAGTAAAAACAATAAAGAATCAAACATGTGGCTGTCAAATCACCACCATCATGGAACAAAAATAAATGCTCTTTCTTTCTCCTTCTTTATTATATGTTTTCATATTCAGATTGAACATTCAGAGAGATTCAGTATGATAACAGATATGGCACTGATCATGTGTTTAGGCTTGACGGCATACATCTGCTACACTGCTGCTGCTGCTTTGTTTATTGGTGCAGAGCAAGTTAGACTTGCTACTGCCAGTACATTTAATATAACACACTGCTGCTGCAAACAACATACATGAAACCCCCATTGCAGATCTATACACAGGTGGAGCGGGGTGGAGGAAGGTATTTGAAAAATTTGGTGTAGATTGCTAACGCCAATAGCATTGAGGTATTTAAATAAAGAGCAGTAAGCAGAAAAACTAGATAGGATACAGCTGTGGACACACACATCAATGTAGCATCATTTTTGTGACACTGTACAACAATACTTAATATTTTTACAGTACTGTGACAGTTGGGTTTACGGCTGGGGTACGGGGTCGTTATTAAAATACAATTTATTGGGTAATTTAATAAGTAACATAAACAATACTCGGTACAACTACTGGTTTACTGTGATGGTTATAGAGTTGGTATAGGGGTAGATGTTAAAAAATACAATTAATGGAAAATTTTATGGATAATATAAATAATTCTCATCAACTTCCGGCCACAACTGTATCTGATCTAGCTCACTGGTTGCTGAGGCAGCAGTAATCGATCACCTGCACCATATATGGAAGCAGACTAGAAGTGTTTATCAGCCCATCGAATTTCACGACAGAACTTTTTGTTCAGAATTTTCACTTGCATAAGTAGCATCATTTTCAAATTACAGTAGACTTATCAGTTGTTTTTTTTCCAAGGACAACAATTGGACCAGATGGAGACATCTTTGTACATTTTAATTCAAATCTACATCAAAGACTACAGAATACACTTAAAAAAGGACTTTAAAAAGGGACATTGTCTAAATGCGATGATAGCATTTTTCAGTCTCTGGACAGAGGAAAAGATGCTTGTTGATGTAGCCCCACTTTTAAGATCATACAAGCAGCTTTCTATTGGTCATTTTGTAAATGACTGTGTAAATCAATAGGGTAAATCCCTTCACTCTCTATAAATTAATCATGGTTGACAGATGCAATTGCCACTGCTGTTTTTACAGTGGTATTCAAGACTTGTGTTTGCTTATGTAAATGCTGCGTCCACAATCACAGGTGACTGTTTGAGCTTTGTTTTTTTTTATTTAACATTTCAAAAGGTATGTCAGGTGGGGAAATGGCCATTCAGTAAGAAAACTCCCCTTCAACACTGACATCCCAGCTGTGACGCTTGTTTACAAATAAATGTTTTTTTTTATTATTATTTCTGTAGCCTTTATGGATCCTTATCAAAAGACAGTGATGATGTATTTAATGTTAATCAGCTTCTTAAAACTTAAATATTACAAAGTCTGGAGGATTTAAGATTTGTTTTAATTCATACATACAATTTATAAAGCTATACTTTGTATCTCTCCATCAAATTACAAAAAAAAAAAAAAGCTAACGCTTATGGAAGGCTTTTTTAATCTAGTGTTGATGAGAGTGTTAATAAATTTGACATTGTTCTCTCTTCTTTTTTCCATTTTCTGAAAGTTGTGAAAACATATCTTGGAGTTTTTCTTTTGTTATTTGAGCAAATTGGAATGCAAAAAATGATTTGTGGTACTCTCCCATTCTCTGCACTCTACGTTTACCCAACTATGATGTCTTCCACTGTTGAGAATCCCAAAAATGTGAAAAGGGTCTATTATAATAACCAGACATAATTTACTATTAATTAACAATCTGCTAAAAACAAAACAAAACAAAAAAAACAGCTGTAGCTTGAAAATATTACTAGAAGCGTCAGACTGAAAGTCTAAAACAGTCTAACACAGATTTACAAAACAAGTAACAATTCATTCTTTATTTCAAAATCTCCTTATTTACAATATACAAATATTACAAAGGACAACTGTGTTTTTGATAGTTAATTTAACATTTAATTTACACGTAAACACACAAAGGTTTTGCAGATTACCACAGAGACTGTTTCTGCCAGCATGAAATCTCTCTTTCATCTGTAAAGTGCATCAAAGTCAAAAGACCCCAACATACAGGCATTTCTCTCACAAACAACATTACTTCAACATGTTTGCTTTGGGATCTTGAAATATTACAGAGGACTTTCATCGACATCAGTATTTTGTACCTGCAACAGGGCAAACCAATTTGACCATTGTTTTACATAGCATGAGGTTTCATTTCCATCATTGTTAATTTATAGATTGATATTGCCAACAAAACAGGAATTGAAAGAAAGTTCTGGCAGGAACTCTTCTAATGTGCGCTGTAACCAGCACAGGGCACTTGAGTGTTCAGAGGTAGAGGTGTAGTGGAAGACAGTGCTGGATCAGACTCTCCCAACAGAGTCCAAACTTAAAGTGACCCGAATCAGTTGAGAACTCTGAAAGTAGCGGTCATTCTGCTCAGATCCATTACAGTGGCTTGCAAAACCGTCCATTCTGGGCTGACCAGATGAAAGGCTCCTTTATTTAGAGCCATTTTGCTAGGGGACAACAGTTTGAGCTGACCATTCACGCTAACAACTTGACATACACCAATGAAAGTCCACTCTATATATTAACTTACTTCCTTATGCACAATGCTCCTTAAACCAAAGATTTGACTGCTACTCACGAAATCAGAATTAAACAAGGAATTATCTCCACGAGGGTTGAGTGGTCGCTCTGGGAATTTTGAGGCCTGGGATTCTAGTGCCAGGGCTCTTGGCTTTAGCTGCACTTATGATGGCCGTGCGGATTGTCTTTGCAGTCGTAGCAGTGGTTGGACTGTGTATGGTGTGGGGAGTTTGGGATTCAGAGTTGGGTGCCAACCGCTTAGGCACACGAAGCGGAGAGCCCCTCACGAACTGCTCGCGAGCCTTGTCCTTGTCTTGGTTTAGCTTCTCAGCACCACTGCCTTTTTGCTTGCCCGTTTCAGCTTGGGTGTTTACTTTCTGCCGGTTAGGTTTCAGTTCATTTTGTCCACCAGCGAAGCGGGTCATTAGCGATGTGCGTATTGCTGTGGCGCGTACAGGCGAAGCTCGGGATATGTGACTAGCTGATAAAGCATCAGGAGAAGTCGGTTCTGCCTTTGTGCGCACTCTTGGAATTCCACTGCTGTTGGTAGGTCCTCCTCGGGGCACCAGAAGTCTTTTGGTGGGTCCTCGAGTGGGTGATTTTATCAGACGGGAATCATCCTTTGTATGCGGCGAGTTAGCGCCTTCTCGCTCCTCTGCTTCCCGCTCTTTTTTCCATTTGGAGCAGTGATTAGTGGCAGGCCGTGTCACGGTTGGCGAAAGGCTCTCATAGGAGCGCAAGCCTCTTACAAGTGTGTGGCACTCCAGCGTCTCTCCAACCCGGTAAACATTTTCTCTTTCCGGGCTACTAGTGTCCGGTGCAAGAGGTGAACTAGCTTCAGGAGGGGAGGACGCACTCTTCCATGTCTCTCCCTTCAGATTGGTGGCCGTTTTGGATTTTGTCTGTGGTGTTACTGCCTTTTGAGATAGACACTCTTTGCCATTCACACAATTGTTCTTCTCAGAATCTTCCGAGCCATCTGCTGCGATCTGCGTCAGCCTTTCAGAGGTGTGTTGAACCTGTTTCTCAACTTTCAAAACATTGTTAGGGGATAGTCCTGTGAGCGGCAAGACATTCACTGCCCCCTGCTGATGTGATGCGATACTTGTTTTTCCTAAAGCAACAAAAGCGTTATCACTGGGGACAGTCCTTGTATTCAATCCAGAATGGCTTTTCATGGTGTTTGGTGGAGCCGTTGCATCTCGTTGAAGGCCACACATAGAATCTGTGATTAAACATAGAGATTGTTTGACCATTTTCATCCCTTGTTTGTTGCCCTCAGACTTGGCCTCATTCTTTTGTAAAGAAAGCCTTTTAAGCTCAGAGTCTCTACTCGATCTTTCAGGATGAAGGTTTGAGTCTGGGTGGTGTTGGCTGTCAGATTTCAGATTTCTCTCCTCGGAGCGCTGGAAGTACTGCGAGAGCCTACGCAAGCTGCGGCGGCTCCCAGTGTAACTTAAACTCCTCTGCAGTGCATGCTCCAGGTCGTCAGAGTCGCGTTCTGCTTCTAGACCGGTGCAGAGAGCCAGAGAACGACGCTTCTCCACATTCTCACGCTCACGAGCCACACGACGCTGCTCTTGTAGCTGCCTTTCTGTGTTCTCCTAGAAACAAATGTGAAATCGTATGTTTTAGAACAACTTTTCCATAAATCAGTTTCAATAAACATTTCTGTAAATTGGTTTGAAAGAACTTATCATACAGATTTGTGCTAGGGCTATTGCAGTTATCTTGGGGGGTTTGCAGTATGATATGTGGTATTATCACCTACCATTTTTATTACTACTTTAATCCAAATGCATGTGACCTATTCAAAATACTATTTTATTGTTTTGTCATAAAATTATATTTGTGTCAACAAGAGATGCACATTTAGCTTTAAATAAATTAACTTAGGCATGTTGTTTACACGTAGACAAATGTCATTATAATGTATTTTGTTTAATAATATAATATAATATACTGTAATATACTGTAATATAATTCATTCATAAATTTTCTTTTCGGCTTAGTCCCTTTATTAATCTGGGGTTGCCACAGCGGAATGAACTGCCAACTTATCCAGCATTTGTTTTACACAGCGGATGCCCTTCCAGCCGCAACCCATCTCTGGAAAACATCCATGCACACACATTCACACTCATACATTACGGACAATTTAGCCTACCCAATCTACCTGTACCGCCTGTCTTTGGACTGTGGGGGAAACCGGAGCACCCGGAGGAAACCCACACGAACGCAGGGAGAACATGCAAACTCCACACAGAAACGCCAACTGACCCAGCCGAGGCTCGAACCAGCGACCTTCTTGCTGTGAGGTGACAGCACTACCTACTGCGCCACTGCGTTGCCCTAATATAATATAATAAAATATAATATAATATAATAAAGTATAGTATAATCAGGGCTTTACATTAACACCTGCCAACCCGGCAAATGCGGGTAGATTTCGGTTGTGGTGGGTTAGACAGACACTCCCACAAGCCACTTTGGCTGGCTGAAACTCATTTTTAAATTGCCAGTGCTGGCTCATCGTCACTTCAGATTAGACTGTTTAGTTTATGACCGTTTGTCTATATGCGTACAAATGTGATCTTAGAATCGAGAAGCAGCACGACTGTCAAAAACAGCCTTTCTTGCGAGCAAAAGCAAGCAGGTGAATAACGAATGAGAGGATCACGCGCACAGTGAGACAGGCTTCCCTCACTCACTGATGACTGAAGAGGGCTTTAGTGTCACGCGCACAGATGATTTGATGCGTGCGAGTGTTTAAAAGCTCCTGTGCCGTTTCCTCACTCGAAGCAACTGTGCCTGGAAATGAAACTAGTGCAATGCTCGTGCACCCACAGTCCTTCAAGGGTGCGAGATTCTTTGTAAGCAGCAGCAGTTGTCACTTTCGCTTTAACCATTCTTTCAACAGATTATTAATTGGCCTAACATTAACCCTGTGCGCGGCATCATCATCCTTTTATTATCGAGCACAGAATGTTATTTACCAGCTTTCTTTTGCTTGCTGTTATTTTTGTTAATATAGTTTAATAATTATCCTTTAAAATAATATTGCTTTAATATGTTGTTGTATGCATAGTTAACTGGTGATCTGGGAGCCAGAACAGACCACTGTGCATAGTTTTAGATGTGTGAGAATATATATATAT
>CAIGQZ010001256.1:936171-953294 GCA_903798205.1 Danio tinwini | reverse complement strand
TATATAAAAAAACATTCTGACCTTGAAGCTGGACTGACGTGACTTAAGCGACTGGAAAACATCAGCAAGTCTTTATCCTTCTTCACAACTTCCTATAATGAGAAAAACAAAATCCCATAGCATTAAGAACTATACAAAACTGATCTAGAACCCTTCAGAGTCCATTCCTAAAGATGATGCTGTTACATTTACTATATATCCTACACACACAAACCTGCTGTCCATCATTTTAAGTGAAGTTCTTGAGACACTTACCATGGCAACAAAATGGAGGAGGTTCATGCCTGGTTTGTTGGCTTTGGTGTCGGCCAGTTTGAGTAAAGAGGAAATTCGGAATCCAGCAGCATTTCCAGCGTAACCACCCTGAGAGCACAAAACTTTAGTATTATTTTTTAAATCTAAAACAGATAAACACGATAGATGTGTCACTCAGATAAAGCACTTACAGCGTTCATGTAGTTTCCTGCTTTGAGCACCAGTCTCAGGATGTAGTGGAGCTCAGGGCAGCTCAGCAGCTCTGCACAAACAACACATGAGCATCAAGTACAAAGAGAATCAATGAGACTCTCCATCAGCTTCCAATTACACTATTAAATATCAGAGCAAGCCTCCATAAAAAGGTCTGCGATATGCTGTGGCTCACATGTGAGCTTGATTTAGGGGGTGAGCTACAGCTTTCAGGGCTGCAACAGGTCCAAACAAATCCAGGAGAGAGGAAGTTCAGTGACTATTTACCTCGAGCTGCCTCCCGCAGACATCTGGCCGCCACACAGAGAGAGGTTACAGCTGGGTCAAACTCCTGCTGGAGGATCATGACGTCCAGGCGCATGCGAAAGCTGCTCATGACGATGATGAGAGGAAGAGACGATTAATCAGAGGTCAATGAAAAACAAAAAGAGTAAGAGTATTTAGTCATGAACTCTTACCTGGGTATCTCCACCAGCAAGAGAATGAAGAGATCTGGCTCTGCTAGTAAACTACGATCACCATTGAATTTTTTGACTCTGGCCTCCTGAGCAGAAGAAAATACAAATACAAAGTTTATATATGTGATGTTGAAACCTGCACGGTACATGCAACTTTTTTCATATGAAACATCCAAATGGGGTAACTCCCAAAATTAAAACTGGAAAGAATATTGTTAAACGTAATTAACTTTTTTCAGTGTAAAAGAATATAGATTACTAGCGATGCTCCAATCAGGATTTTTGCAACTGATACAGAGTACCGATTCGAATGCTTCAAGCACATTTTCCTTTCAAGTATGAACCCATGAAGAAGAGTAGATCTCGCCTTACTTAAAAAAATGAATTAAGAATGCTGCATATAATACCTTAAATGCGTCTCTTATAAAAATTTAGGTGTGAACAAGTCAAGGCCAGAAGCAGCTTTAGACTGTATAAATATGGAGCCAGATCAGTCTAAAAAATAATACATTTACAAAATAAAATTCATACATGCACAGCACAATTCACATTTACAAAATAAAATTTGTACGTGTTAACACAAGTAAATATCATAAATATTTCACCAAATAAATTAGATTTGTGTATTTATGAATTGTGTTTAGAATTTACAAATTGGATTTGAGTATTCATGAATTGTGTTTTAAACTTACGAATTGGATTTGCAAATCTATGAATCATGTTTTGAACTCACAAATTGGATTTACATATTTACTAGGGCTGTGTATTGGCAAGGGCCTCATGATATGATACATATCACGATACATGGGTCACGATACAATATATCATGATATATTACGATACAATAAATATTGTGATATATTGCAATAGTTTGTATAAGTATGTGTTAGGGGTGTCAAAATTAATTGTTTCTTCGGTGCACCGCGATGCAGACGCAGACAATTCGGTATTGGTTCAGTAATAAGCCGTGAGCACAAGTAACTACAACGCTCTAACTACTTAAAAACGCAGAAACTGTGCACAAGTTCACTGTATGTGTGTTTTCTGGACAGTCTTTTACTGACACTTACAGCAGATGCCCCTGTCTCACTGAGATTTAGAGAATGAAAGTAAACTCTCTCTCTCTCACTGTGGCACACACTCATCTGTGAAGAGCGCAGCGGGCAAGAGCTAATCACAGCCCTTTCTGTTGAGCGTGTGACCAATCATAGGGGTGTAAGAGAACTTAGTAGACAAGGATCAGAAAGCGAGCGGGATATTCATATTTGTTTATATTATTTGCTATAAATGCTCGTGTTGTTTAAAGATACAGTTTATATATCTGACTGTTTGTATTAAAGGACAAAATTGTATTACAAATAGTATATACATTTATTTATACATTTTAATACAAAAATTGTTGTGCTGTGAAGAAAATATAAAACTGTGTATGGAAAGCATCGTCAATGCACCGTTATGCATAGAGATATCGAATTGAACCGAATCGATGGCATGATAATCGTAACCGAATTATAAAAAAAATGTTTTTTTGTCTAATTTAGTACTCCCTGGTATAGCGTTAAAACCAAAGTGCAGCCATATATCAGCTCTAAAAGCTGGAGGCACCTTTATATTTTTCGCCATGACCACTCTTGCTTACTTCTGATACCGTCCTACTTGCCATTTTGTTGATCGCGAGTTAGCGACATCTACAGGAGCAGAGGAGAAGGTCGTTTGGCACAACTTGAATGGATACTTGAGGTTGGACTATCGATACACTATCATAAAAGAAATTATCGCGATAGTTAGATGTATAAATTTTTTTGCACAGCCCTAATATTTATGAATCGTGTTTTGAACTTACGAATTGGTGTATTTTTGAACCGCATTTTGAATTTACTAATTGAATTAGCATTTTATCGTTTTTTATGTTTACAAATTTGATTTGTGTGTTTAATCTTTTTTTTTAAAATTTTCGAATTGGATTTGTGTATGTTTGAATCATGTTTTGAATTGGCATATTTTTTATAATTTTTTATATTTACAAATTTGACTTGCGTAATATTGAATAATTTTTTTTTATTAATGAATTGGATTTGTGTATTGTTGTATTGTGTTTTGATCTTTCAAATTGGATTTTGTAAATGTGAATTGTGTTGTGGATGTATGATTTTTATTTTGTAAATGTATTGTTTTTGAGACTGATCTGGCTCCATATATAAACAGTCAATAGACTGTAAAAACCGGTCGCATCATATATATGTGTATATATTAGCTGCTGTGACGCAAGCTCATCGATCGCTCACGACACCACGCATCATTTACCTCCTCACGTGGTATGGCTGCTGTAGGCTATGCATAATATACGGGAGCACACGTGAGTTCATGAAATCACCAGATTGGCAAGTACCGATCGAGTGATGAAATGTGATTATCGGCCGATACCAATCTTCAGCTGATGGATCGGAGCATCCCTAATGACTACAGTGAAATGCATACTTTGCATGTCCTGCTGCATGTGCCAAGATTGTGTCAGTGATTTCATATATATATAAAAAATAACATATCCATATATGTATTGTTAAATGCAGAAATTGCTATGTGATTATGGCAAGATGACAGTATGAAGTACATTACTACAAATAGAATACATGTATTGCATTTTATTATACATTTTGTGTACTTGCATGGTAAAAGCATTTAGCCAAAAGACATCCTCTTTGAACACAAATACCTCCATCTATCTATTATCCATCTACAACAGTAGCAAGTGCCTGTGTTTGGATTTAGATGTAAACTTATTTTCATTAAGAAAAAATGGTACCATTGTAGCCTCATCTTATACATTTGTAGTCGTAACCATAAAAATAATGTAATGGCTTCACATGGAAAAACAATAACCTACTTCACACAAAATATGACTTATAAACAAAATATAATTAGCGATTATTACATTACTCATTTAATATAATAAATGCATTAACTAAAAGGACAAATTTTGTTATGAATATCCCACATTTCTGCCAATGACTTAAATTATTACTATAGTAAAATCATGGTAATAGTTGTGGTGTAAAAAAAAAAAAATAATCAAATACCCTTAGAGTGGTTGCGAAACGTTTGAGATGTTAGTTTAATTTGTGTAACAGATGTTTCTTACAGGATTTCACAGTGCCATTTAGTTGTCAAGTAAACTACTGGGTCAAGTAAAACACATTCTCTCTAGCTCAATCTGTGCTGTCTTTTCTTTTAAACCAAGCTGATAAATGGGCTGTGGGGTACACAGAATAGTAGTGCTATTCTGTTCAGCTTTGGGAGTGTTTAGTGATGTTTAATGGTTAGTGGCCCCAGCATGACCTTTATAAAAATTTGAATCTCACTAGCAGCAAAATGAAACATTAACTAGTAACAGTCTTGCAATTTTACTCTGATGGTAAATTCATAACAACAAGCTAGTGCACAATGCACTCTGAGTGGTGCTATAGCAGGCATTATTATGCAGCACTCTGGAATACTTGATTCTGATTGGTCAAACATGATATTCCAAGGTATGTTATTCCCAGATAACAACCTCTAAAACGAATAACACAAGCTCATGCTGATACTAAAAATCTTGACAATTGATGCAGAGTGAATACATTCATATTCTTATTTCTATGCTTATGTAATGCCACTATTCTTTACTATATGGCACAATTTTGTGACTGAATAAGTTAGTGTAGGCTGCTATTAGACATTTTTTGTTTCAGTTAGCTTTATGTTTAATTAACAAGTTAACATTTTAGTACAGCTCAGATCAGATGTTTTGTGTTCCCCGTGACGTTTATGAGGAGTGTCAATTCCCAAAGCAAGTGCTGCTATAACAAGATTTCTTATCTTATTAATTTCAAAGTTTTTTTTATCTTGAGTCAATCTCAATAAACACTCATGCTTGTTGACAACGAGGCTACATTATTTAAGGGCATTTGTTATGACATTGATAAGATCAAACATACATTTCCTTTTTAATATTAAGATTTTTATTTTATCTAAATGTATACAGTATTTTGCATACATGGGTTGCTTATTAAACACTCCCTTGCCTGAACTTGCCGCGAGTGAGACAGAGAAAATAAAAGCACATCAGCACCAAGGAAAAATCAGATGCTCAAGACATAATCTTTAAAATAATGACATATTAAAAAAAAAGCTAATATATGACAGAGGTTTTTGATGCAACAAAAACAATTCATATATTTTTCTTGGAAAAAAAAAAAGAAAGAATTTTGTTTGGTATATTTTGTATCTTAATTTGAATGTATTTTTTTGTTGGTCAGTTATCTACCAGATAAACAATAATAACGAATAACATCTGAGTGCCTAAAAAAACAGTCCGCTTTATGCTTCAGCGCCAAAGCACATACTGGTTTGTTAAATAAAATAAATTATAAATAAATAAAATAGTTTTCATTTTTAATGACAAAATCATCCATTGCACTGGTCAATTTTAATTTTATTATTTTAATGAAGTAATGAATAAGCAAGACAGGCATTTATAATGTATTAGCAGCACTGAACATGTTTCCAGAGAATAATAATAGAAAAGTAATGAATGAAGATGTCTGCATTTTTGTGCCAGTCTGTCAAATAAAATTGTTTTAAAAAAACTTATCTTATCCAACTGGGAACCACCCACAGGTAAATATGCAGCCTATATTTTGATAAGCTGACACACAGATTAACGGCAACACCCATAGGTATAGGGAAATCCTGCCGAAATAATGACAAAATTATGTGATCTGACCAGGGCTTTAGGCACCATCTACACTAGTGTGTTTTCATTTTAAAATGTACAAGTCTAGTTATGGTTATGCCTGGCGTCCACACTACTCTAGCATCTTCACCCTGCGAAAAACACTGAAAGCTCTGTTAATTTAAATTTGCCATTTTATTTTAGTGTGGACGGATCAAATGCAGACCTTTGAATACAGATTTGTCTAGCCCCTCTCGTATGACCATTAACCAACCAGTACATTGTGAGATTAAATGCCAGCAAAATATGCACATGCCCAGTGAGAGGTCAAAAAGGTTTGCATTTTAGGCAGCAGAGTGTGGACACAGAGTGTGGACACAGAGATCATTTTAATATAATGCAATACAAATAAACCAGGAGTGTTTTCATTCTAAAACAATGTTTTAAAATGAAAATACACTAGTGTACTAGTGGTCTTAAACCACTGCTTATAAGCCTGTTGGGCTTTATTCTAAAAGAACAACCACCTACAGTACATGTACATTCTCCCTTACTTATGTATCCAAATGTACTCCTGAGGATGTTGTTTGCAAGAAGATAAAAAGAAATATGAAAAATAGTGCAACACAGTGTTTGTTAACATTCATAAGTCACTAACACACCCTGAGTGTTGCTTAGACATTGTAAATATTGTCTCAACACAAGAAAAAACTTCTGGTGATAGTTATTAGGATGTGTTTTGCAGCAGCCCCAGTGCGTTCACGTTTTTACTTGCAAGCATCTGACCTCAATGGACTGAAAAGAAGAAATGAACTGGAAATGGTTTCCACATCAAAGGCAGAGCTTCAGAGGAAAACCCACCAACATAACCATGGACCAATAGATGTTTGTAGGTGTGAAGCCGTTTGCTTTGGAAAGATTCTTTTTTTATTTTGCTTTACTTAAATTTGACCTTCAGCGTCCAAAATTGCAAGATTATTTGTAAGGCAAGTAACTTTAAGATTGAAAACTCTTCATCACAGTAGCAAAAGTATTCCATTTTTTAATAATCAGAAACTGAAACAGGAGACCATATGGGGTAAAAAAAAAAAAAAGATCAAACAAGCACCATCACATCTAACTCTTTCTAATTTGAAACAGACTGAAGTGTGGATGGATAGACGTATAAGTTTCTGTGAAGTGTAGCCACACGATACCTCTTCATTATCAGGCAGCAGCTTGCACAGTTCTGCCAGTTTCTCAGCTCCATAACGCTCTGCGGCTCCCCGTCTCACATCCTCTACCATTTCACCAGCAGCACTGAGAAGTGGAAAAAAGGAAACAATGAAAAACTACATCACTTTGAAGCGTTTTTTCCAGTAGTCTGTATTACAAATCTCAGGATCAGATATAATGAGTTTGAGGTAAGGAATGCACTTTTTATTCTGAATCTGAACCCTCAGATAACACTGCAATCACGTGGTCTCATGTATGCACTTCAAAACTTCAATGTTAAAGAGTAGCAAAGTCCCTTTAAGACAAGTCATTTTACTCGGCGGCCATCTTTGAAACACCTTTCAGGCAGTCTGCTCGGGCATTCTGTCCAAAGTTCCTTTAAGGCAATTCATTTCATTCGGTGGCCATCCTTGAAACGCCATTCGGAAACATCAAATTCTCCAAAATTGCTTGCCAAGCTTACGATTACATTTCACATTAGGAATCACCAATAAAATTAAACAACAACTGCATCTTTAGTTTCATTTCTAAATGTTCAAATCACACAAAATCACCAGAAATTTAAGTCTGGTTTGACCCACCTCCCCCGAAGAATCCTCAGTCTATTGACCTTATTCTTCAATGCGGAAGTGCGCTCGTTTTTGCGATTGTTTTAGAACTTCCGATACAGTCGCCTATGGGAGAAATGACTAGGAATAATAAACGGCATGTCTTTTGTATTCTATAATGCTTGTTTATTATCTGAATAGGTAAACATCAAACTCTCAAAAACTGTTTGCCAAGCTTACGATTACATTACATATTTGGAATCACCAATAAAATTAAATCAATAGTTGTCACATAAGTTTCATTTCTAAATGTTTGAATTAAACAAAATCAGCAGAAATTTACATCTAGTTTAAGCCCTCCCCCGTAGAATCCTCAGTCTATAGCAATCGCTGATTGGCTCCTGATTGATTCGCCATACAGATCGTTACACTTTTCCCATTCAAAACTATACGAGTGACATGTCTTGTGTATTCTATAGTCTTTGATTCTGTCTGGATAGGTAAACATTAAACTCTCCAAAATGGTTTGCCAAGCTTACGATTACATTACATATTTGGAATCACCAAGAATATTAATCAACAGTTGTCTCAGTTTCATTTCTAAACGTTCAAATCAAACAAAATCTGCATTTTTTCAGGTTGCCCAAGCTAATGCGCACTCAAAAGAAATGAGATCACAACACCAACGTCATTTATGGCTGCTCTACATTTATCATCATATTATCATCTTCTGGATAATAATAGTCTGATTGCACTGGTCTTCTGAAGTAATTCACAACTTGATCTTGATCACCTCCAGAAATGAAAGCAACTCTTTGTTTACAAGTTTGAGGGTGTTTGAGTAATTGCTATTATGTGATGTGCGTTTGAAAAGACAGACTGTACCTCACGTTCATTTCATACAGATTACTAAACCAAAAAAACTTTTGTTTCAAGTGCACTTGGTTCATTAATTTGTACAGATTTCAAGCTTTATGTGAATATATTTTTAATGTGTGTGAAGCAAGTATTTGCTGAGATGTGCATTTTTTGACCACAAAAAAAAAACAAAACAAAAAAAAACTGTCGTTAAAAACACATGTCTGGTGCGAGCTTTTCCCCCGGATAAATGTCAGTCTATAGCGATTGATGATTTGCTCCTGTACTAGTAGGCAGGGCTTAATTTGCCACATTGACTATTACACCTTTCCCCATTCAAAACTACACGAGTGACATGTCTTGTGTATAGTCTTTGATAGTAGTTTATGCAGATACAGTACTTTTTGTTTATAGTTTTATGAATACTCTGAATTCAGACAATTTTAGATTTCAGCAATTTTATCATATAAGCCTAACATTAACATTTATATTGCCTACGTCATCATTATACTTCTAAAATATTCTGCATTTAAAAAAAACATCTCAATCCATCTAATTATTATTAATTAAAAGTTTTAGCAAACTAAAAAATAGCACAATTTCTGCACTAAACAGCTCCTCTTGACCCAAATAACGTCACAGTTGCTTGTCAATCCAGTTTAACTTGGCTTTCCTAGCCCAAATAACGGACACAAGCCCACAGCTGGTTAAACTGCTCTTATCAAAAGAGATTTACAAGACCACACTGGTGTGGGCTTTTTTTATTTTTTCATGACATGTAATTGTTAATGTCGGAAGGTATTGAAGACTCTCACAGTTTTATCACAGAGTTCAAAATAAAATAATGAAAAAAGAAACAAAGACCTGCTTTGGCCATGGAGGTGTACACCTACATTTCAAAAATGGGTGCTACTGTAAAGTCAAACAGTCAGGAAAATGTTTTTTTTGTGTGAGCACTTCGTAATTCCTTCACATGTTCTGACAGATATCAGTTTCATGGAAGAGCTTTTAATACAAGCGGGCCCTGCTGCACCCATATATTTACTTAAAGCAAGTGCTGACATGAAAACGCAAAGGCTTTTTTTATAAAACAAAGGCCACTGCAATGAAAGGGATGTATAATGATTAATAGCTTATGATTTCCTGCCTACTGTGCTTCCACTAGAAAGCATAGTGTTTCTTTGGAAACACCTGAATCAGAATCTTAGACTTGAAGAAGTCCTTGCAGAGATCAGGTTCCATTTCTCATTAAGGTTCATTTGGGCTCAAAGCAGGTGTGACCTTTGCCCATCTTCACTGATCGTCAAACCCAGCTGTTCTGAGTGGACGGCATCTTCTCAACACTTGTCATCTGCCCCCAGGGGCCTCGTTCATTCACACATCCATCCTCCATCTGAGGGCAATCAGTAGCTCAAAAATAAACACATTCTGGAGCTACTGACCATCAAAAGTGTTAAGACGCTCCATCTAGGACACCTTCATGTCCTGTTTGAAACAAATGGGACTAAATAACGGCCCTTGTTTTTGAGCAGCCAATACAGAGGGTGCGAATATAAAATAAATCTATACGTAATATAACAAATTCCCTTTTAAAACAAGTCTATTCACTTGCAACGCTTCCGGACAGTTCATCCAGTCCCTCTAAGTGAATGAGGGAATCCTGAAATCTCCAAAACAGCTTGCTGAACTTGCAATTTAATAACTCATTTCAAATCAACCCCCTAGTCCCATTTTTGTTGCGTTTAAGCACTAATTATGTTTAAAACACGTTATTTCCATTTTGCTCCAACTACTACACATGCATTGTTTGGCATGAAACCAATCTCCTCTACGGCTATTTCAATGGTAACCCGAGGACAAAGTTAAAAACATAGGAAGAACAGAACCTTCAGCAAAGACTAGCAGTCAACACTGGAAGCACATCATATGTAATAATATGCGATTTGAAATTCTTTCAATTCTCAAAATCAATGCAGACACATAGTAGTTAACAAACAACATGTGAATCTGTACAGTTCTTCTCCAAAGAACTGCTGGACTATGAAGCTTAACAACTGGATATTTTGACATGAAAACGTGTATTCCTTCATTGTGGCAGCCACACTGAGCTTAACATTTTCCCCATTCATAGTAATTAGAGTTAATCATCTTTGTATATCTAATGTCTTTGAATATAATGAACACGGTATAAAATAAAATGGACGCAACATATTTAGCAATTTTTTGCTAATGTAGACAAGTAACCTCGCAAAAATAAATTGAATTGGCCTGTCCAATAAAACAATCATGTGTAAATAATTTCAATAAAATAAAAGCTTACATTTTCAACTGCCGTAGAAATATTCCAACATTCATACTGCGTTTTGAGTCAAGCAGTGTAACCTGCAAACACAAACAAAGATAATGAGCTCAAAAACCTTAAATGGAGGAATAAAAAAGCTAAATAAAGCCATCTTAAATAAAAAAAATAGTTCATTATCATGCAGTTTATCCTTTCAAAAAGTATTTTTAAAAACAATTTCCAAATATATTTATTTAGTCAATCACTGCTAAGTTACAAAAAAATATTGGTCGTTGTGTTTAGATTTTTTAATAATATTACTGCATCTGTTCACCAAAACTGTTTTATTCTGTTATTAATTACTCCTCTTCATGTTGCTCCAATCCCCTGATATCTTCTTTTATCTATGTAACACAAATTATAAAAAATATTTTAGGTGAAATCCAAGAGCTCCTTTATCCCTCATATACAGCAATGGTCCTGAGACTTTGAAAGTTCAGAAAAGGAGCCAAAACTTTTGTCTAAACATCCCATGGGACTTGGCTCATCTGTAATCAAATTAAGCTCCAAGAACACTTTTGTGCACCAAAGTGGTTCTTTTTCTGGACTTTGAACATCTCAGGACCATCGCTATGAAGGAAGTGGGAGCTCTTTGATTTCACCTTAAATATGTTAATTTGTGTACTTAAGAAAAACAAAGGTATCAGGGAATTGGAACTACATGAGGGTGAGTAATTAATAACAGAATTTTCATTTTTGGGTGAACAAAGATACGAGTTAAAGTTCAAAAGTTTCACATTTATAAAAATCTGTTTTATATTGCACTGTTGCACTCGTTGTACAATTTAACACAAAAGACTGCCTGAAAATGATCTGAACCAGAATAATGACAAAGCTTGGGAACAGGTTCAAAATATGTAGTTTGTATATCCCAAACATCTTTCATATTACAGGTAATGAAAAATGTGTGCTTACTTTGTCCATACTCATCTCTTGTGGAGATCTGCACCGCAACAAACTACGCCGAAAGCCATTGGCCCGCTCTGGTTTTTTGCCCTCTTTTTGCCCAAAAAGTTCATCTAGAGAGTTCAAGTCAATAGTGAGTTCACTTTCCTCGTCCAGTGAGCCACTCCACACATTATTACGGCCCTCTATGCGTTCTTTAGGGATACGCTCCCAGTTGAGATTGCGAAGCCGGTGTTTACGGCCAGAGTCAACGCGGGTCAGACCACTGGCTGAAGCAGGAGGGGGCAGTGGAGGAGGTGGAGGGGGCGGGGGAGGAGGGGGAATTGGAGGTGGCGAAATGGAGATGGTGGCCATGAATCTCACTTGCTGTTCCTGGGTGTCAAGATATGTTCCATAAATTGTTGAAGATGATAATCCACAAGTGAAAAAACACGATGTCCACTCTGCTAGTTCCTCATGAATTTGTACCTAGGGTTGAACGTAAGAGCGTTAGACTGAAACAGTGATCCATTAATCACTTTTAAGCATCATTACTTTGGTTTTCAGTGTTCTTCTAAAATCATTGTAATATTTGGTGTTCAGGAAGCATTTCTTAATATAAAGTTGAGAAGAGTTTGCCCTCCACTATCCTCTGATAAATAAACAGAAAGTTTATTGGAAAATGGAAAAAACCCTAAATAAACAACCATGCATGTCCTAAAAACTACTTGGCAACTTCCCTGAAATCTTCTTGAATTGATGCAAAACCAAATCCAAACCAAGACCCAACCTGATCACAATGCGAAAAGGATGCAGTCAGAGACTGGATGTTATTACCCTGGTTACACAAATCAGTGTCATCATCAAACAGTACAGCATTAATAAGATGACATCATGCACACAAGCATGAATCGACATAGAGTGAGGTTCTTTGCAGCCACAGGGTAACTCTACTCTGGGGTCAGGCACCTGGCAGCACTTGTCGATCAATTAACATAAGGGTGTCTGTAATGTTCTGTACTGAAGGCAGCGAAGCATTTAACCTGAGGTTCCACTTTCATATTGGTCCAGGGTGTTGAGATTTCCCAGCACGTGAGAGTGCTCAAGCACTGTTTCCTTCCAAAAAACTCCTGCCACATGTGTTGTGCTCTGAGCATCTACACACACTACGTGATGTTCCTCCTGCAGTCCAGTTAATTAATGCGAATGAGGCCACAGGACAATGACAGAAAAAAAGGAGGGGGGGGGGGGAAGCGAAGCTGACACAGTTTCTGGATTACTGGCAGAGCAAACAAGTGGTTGTGCTGCCAAAAACATGAGCACGCTGCAACTGGAAACCATGTGTTTGTGTTTTTATTTTTTTCCCCCACATTTAAGACTGCAAGTAATCAAACTTCAAACAGATGAAATAACGTGATTGAAAGTATCTAAGGACTTAAACTGTTTAACAAATAAACCTATTCTAGATTTCACCTTCATGGTTTCCATCTCTGCTCACATTTTTATACTCTCAACAAACTTCTTGAGGTATTCTGGGGTGTTTTAAACCGAATTGAAGAGGGCTTTTCACATTTATAAAGCAAATGTGAAATTCTGCTCTGGATTTTCGTGTCTACAGATCATATTATGCAGTTAAAATATACAGGTGTTGCAGACGCCAGAAAGAAAGTGGTAAAGTTTAAGTACCCTTTTAGTTCTCTTCAAAACCACCTGAGCGCGCTCTATCAACCTTTATTACACAAAACATTTAGGGGACAAATAACAAATGATCAGAACGGAAAGTCCAAATAATGGCTCATAGCCTATGTCATACATTCTACAAAGGCAGTTCAGTTGTATTTCAATTTCTTAAAGCGTAATTTAATGAAAATGTAGTAAAGTTGTCTCTGAAGTTAAAGTAATATAAGTTACGTCTTCGTCGTAAAAACATTGTTTGCTTTTTGGAAAAGTCATGAAAATTGACTTATTTAATCTCCAGTACATAAGGAGAAAAACATTTTATTTCGCAAACATGTGAAAAAAAGTGTAACATTAGGTGTTAACCTTATATTCCTGTTTATTCTAAATGACAAAGAGACCGTGTACAACAGAGAAAAAAGTAAAATGATCATTTCAAGACTTCACTTGCAAGAACTCACTTGAAAAAAGCTCAGACTAGTGTACAGTGCAACAGAAAGAGGCGAGCGTAAATAAAACAGTACTTACGTTTTTCTTCGTATGCTTTCGCATGTAATCCAATTGAACAAAATAAAAGAGCTATAAAATAATTTTCTAACCACTGTGAGAAATTCTCACGCGTGTCTATGATTATAAAACAAACGGCAAACACTCACTGGACGTCTGGGCGTCCCGTTAATGCTATCTGTACTCTGAAGGAAAACTCTCCATTGCAAACTTTCTGTGCGCTCTCTAGGCACGCGCATGCGCAGCAGCTGATGCACTCATTGGGCTTCCCCGACAGGGTTTTACCAATCCTATTTCTGGCAAAGATTGTCTCATGAATATTACTTATGCAAGTTCCTAGCAGATTTAGCAAAAATGCACATTGCTTAGTTAAAGAATAGTTTTAGTATATTGATATTAGTAATAAATTACTCAAATTATTAATTAAATGGCATTACTGGATGATGCAAGAAAGTTTAAAAGAAAGAAAGTTAATTGATATAAAAAATACTGAATTTATTGTTGAATATTGAATTTAAAATACTGCTTCTTACCTATAAAGCCTTAAATAATCTAGCTCCTGTTTATCTAACCAACCTCCTGTCTCGCTACAACCCAACCCGCTCGTTAAGATCTCAAAACTCAGGGCTTCTTGTAGTACCTAGAATAGCAAAATCGAGTAAAGGAGGTCGAGCCTTCTCATTTATGGCCCCTAAACTCTGGAATAGCCTTCCTGATAATGTCCGAGGCTCAGACACACTCTCACTCTTCAAAACTAGATTAAAGACCTATGTTTTTAGCAAAGCATACATTCAGTGCATTACATAGCGGTATGACGCATGATGTGCCCCACACAGGATTTTGCGTCTTGTTTATATACACTATGAACAGCAGCTACGCTAATTATTCTCCTTATTCTGTATTTCCACCTGGGGGTATTCATCTCGAGGCCCTTAGACTATGCAGTGCCACTGATGCAATCCAAGACCAGCGACCTTCGCTGAGGTCCTGCTTCTGCGCCTAGACTGCAGCTCTGCACAAGACGTCTGGCCATAGGAGAAATGGTCCTGCCCAACTGAGCCTGGTTTCTCTCGAGGTTTTTTAAATTCTTCACTTTCGCCAATTGGTGAAGTTTTTTCCTCGCCATTGTCGCCACTGGCTTGCATGGTTCAGGATCTGTAGAGTTGTGCATCGATGGAATTGCTCCTCAGTGTTTGGACTCTCAGTAGTGATTATTAACCCACACTGAACTGAGCTAAACTGAACTGAACTAAAACTCTGAAAACTGAACTGACACTGTTTCACTTCACTATAAACTTCCATGTGAAGCTGCTTTGACACAATCTACATTGTATAAGCGCTATACAAATAAAGATGAATTGAATATTCATTAGCTATTGTAATTTCTACCTAGATTGTAATTTTTCTTTTTTAAAGGTTTTCTGCAATGCTATTTAAATCCTAAAGTAAAGCTTTTTGCAAAATACAGACATGTGATAGATAAACAAATAGTTAGAAACAAAGAGAATGATAACACTCTTTCAGGCGAACAAATTGGATATAAAGTAACCACATGGCTAATCTTCTAGTTATCACCAAATGTAATCCGTATCTCTCTGAATGAGCAGAGAACAGAAGTCCCAATCTTGCACTGGGAAGCCAATATGAAACAGAAGCTGCTATTATTCAGTGTAACAGCACTGATCTCAGGTCAGCTTCATCCTTGTATAAAAAATACCCTCCTCCAAGACACAATAGGTAAAATTGATCAAGGATCAGCCCTCATACACTGAGGACATTCATATGTGAAGCCTCTGATCTTCTTGTCAGTTCTATTATCGAGGTAAGGCCAGTCGCTGTAATCTTCCTGTGTCCTGGACAAGGCTTTGATCAGTCCTGGTGATGAGAACCCAAGATGAGAGTGAGCTGAGAACTGGTCATGGGAAACAGCATGATGAGCTTTGGCCAGTACCTGAAAGGAAAAATAAAATCCGCAAAATCAGAAAAAAATTGGAAATGAGAGGATATCACATGACAGAGCAAGTGTTGAGTCCCATCACCTCAACATCTACAGCTTTTCTCCCAGTTGAACTCAAGCTTTACAGTTTGCTGACAGGCAAAGCTCATCAGAACAGGCATTTCACTCCTAGATTCTTCAACACTGTTTGAGAGCTAAAATGATACCAAGCTGGTACAGTATCAAGGGCCCCTATAATGCCATGTTACTACATTAGTTTTGCAGTATGCATGTAGTTGATTGCAGTACCATGTAGCATGTAGTTGTAGTTGATTGCAGTACCACCTCTTTTCTGGCATCATTTGAAGCATTAGCTCAGTCTTTATTCTAGCCTTCAGTCACATGATTTTTTTCTGAAAGTAAATTAATATGCTGATTGGTGCTTAGCATTATCAATGTCATGCTGCTGCATATTTTTGTAATCTTTTTTTCAAGATTCCTTGATGAACTTAAAATTCAAAATAACATTTATTATAATTCTGTCATGAGATTATGAATGTCTTCACTGTCAGTTTTGACATATTGAATGTTTCCTTTCTGAAAAAAAATATGTGAGGAAAATAAATGGTTTTTATAGTAAATCTAATGTATTTGTAGTTTCTTAAAGGATTGGATTCCTGTTTTAAAACTGTGTCTTAAAGGATTCCCTAAGAGGAATTCTACTATTAATTACTCACCCTCATGTCCTCTTAGTCCCCTGAGACATCTTCAGAAGACAAATGAAGATGTTTTAGATTAAATTTGAGAGCTCCCTCATCCTCCACATGCATGGCCGTGGCTTATTCAAAGTCCAGAAAGGGAACGAAAAATATTGTCAAATCATTCCATGTGACTTCAGTGGTTCAACTATAATCATACAAAGAACACTTCTGTGTGCCAGGAAACAACAGCTTTGTTTACTGAAGGTTTCTTTTTTCTTTTCTTTTGAAATGTTTTGGGACCGTTGCTAACTATAGAATGAGGGAGTCAATCGGATTTCATCTAAAATATCTTAATTTGTGTCCTGAAGATAACTTAACTGTAACTTAAATTCAACAAACAGACCATCAAAATAAAGTGTGACCATTAATTCTCATATCGTTACAATAACCTAAGACCTTCGCTTTATAAGTAGACTGTTAGGTTGGGGTTATGGTTAGTGTAAGCTGACATGTACTTGCAAAGTTTCTTATAGGCAGGTAAAGGTCTGTTGAAGGAGCAGTATGAACAGATCTTAAGCAGTCTATAAATACTCAAATGGACCATCAAAAAAAGTGTTACCGAATTAATAACAAAATTTTATTTTTGGGGGGGTGAACTAACCCTTTAAACAAACATAATGTTAATATGGAAGAAAATTTTGATTTGTTTTGATTTGACTGTTTATGAGTAAAAAAATATCTGTGGTGAACATAACTTGACAAAAGTTTTGATCAACGATGTCAATTCTATATATATATATATATATATATATATATAT